>VXBH01008590.1:402588-416536 GCA_013400035.1 Rynchops niger | reverse complement strand
CCTGCCCCGAGCAAGGGGGGCTCTCGGCGAGCTCGGCTGCAGCTGCCTCGTACTGCGCGGAACCGGGTGTTTAAAAGACCTAAAACTGAGCATAGCGCCGGTTTTCTATAACTCCGTGGTGCCGGACGCCGAGGCGTCCTCTCCGAGCGGATCCCTGGCGGCGTTTGGTCCTGCGCTTGTCGCCGTGTCCGTCTGGAGGCGGCGGCCGTGGGCACCCTGGGTGAATAGCAAACGGGGTGACTCGGAGGCGATTCGAAGGACCGATGATGAAATTACCGTGTTTTGAATGATCGGTGGCTCAAATGCACTCATTTCCCAGGGAGGTACACCTTATTTTTTTTTTTTTTTTACCAAAGTGGGTTTTTTTGTTGTGTGTAGGTTTTTTTGTTTTTGTTTTTTTTTTTTTTTTTAAAACGTACTACTTTCCAGAAAGAGGACTCAAACGCAGCAGCTTGCTAATTTCACCCTATAATTAGGATTTTTTTTATACGTGTTTTCTACCTCCGATGACACTTAATAGATGAGGCTATAGCAATTTAGATACCTGCGCTTCGCTCTTCTGGCATGTAGAAGCCGGTGATGGAAATCCTCTCTGCTGCCTCAGCATTAAAGGTGTGCTCTGCCCAAAGACCAGGTATAAAACACGCTGCGGATCTCCTGACATCTTGACTTAAATTGCACAGTGAGGGAGAGAAAGGGAGGCTTTTGGATCGGTGAAGTAAGTAGGAATAGTTTCTGTGGTCCTAGCACAGAACATTGTGGGCTGTGGGATCCTCGCAGGCAAAGAGAGCGTGTCTGCTTGTTGTAATATTCCTCTGCTTCTACTTCAGCCACATAGAAAGCATAATTCAGAAATTATTAAAACTCCAGTAGGAAACTTATCTCTAGCCTTTGCTGGACACGTCCTCTACTTTGTGAGCAAACCTGTGTGCCAGTAATCTTGAAACCTAAAACTTAAAAAAATAAACGTTTGCCTTCTCTTATTAATAAGTTCTCATTTTCCTCAAAGAAGCTGTGGTTCTGCTAAGGGATTGAGTTACTGCCAAAACCCCACGCTTCTCTTGATAATTCTGCAGATAATCCTTTCTGCGCTGCTTTTAGGGGAGTAGGCAGTGTGCATTATGTTTAGGTGTTGCGATGACAAAGGAATCACACAAAAATATGTAGGTTTTGCATTTGCTGCATTTCTGGTTAGTAGCTGCTTTAGTTCTCGGTCTTTTTAGTTCTCCCTTGGTTCTCTTTTTCCACGTGAACACTGTGCTGCTGGAAGGAATCAGCTTAGTGGTCTTGTGAGTCCCAGGAAGGCTGACTTAGCCCTTCAGCTTGGTGGGGTTGGATCAAGTGAACTGCACCCAGGTTACTTTAGTTGCCTTTTACGTTAACAACTGACTTTAACTGGAGGATTTACCCGTTTGCTATGGATATTTGAGGTTTCTTTTGTCACATTGTATAAGAATAGGAGCTTGTACTATGTCCCTAAAGAAAATCCTGCTTTGTCTTCTGCTGCGCAGTCTTTGATAGAAGGTGGGTGTCCTCGGTACCGGAGGTATCTGCATTTCGGTACACTGTGTTTTGGTATCTGCGTCAGTGTGTACACAAATATGTACGAAGACCTGAAGAAAGGGCTTGGTGCTGAAGCATGTCTTTTTTGTTGTTGTTGTTGTTGTCTGCTTTTTTTCCAACTGTATAATAGTGATTTATAGCCACAAAGTGCTCTTAAAAGTCCTGGAAACTCCCACTCGCTTTAAGTGACTTCAGCTCAGCCAAGCTGTCCCATTGCAGCTCAGCGAGACTCCTTGTGTAACTGATAAAGGATTGAACGCATAATTTGCAAAGTGCTTTGCAATCTTTTTGGTAGAAGGTGGTGATAAATGTAGGATACTGTTAAGCTGATTATAGTGATTAGAGTATTTCACAACTTGGTATTTCACAACTTTTCGTATTTGTAGTATATTTCAATCTCTGAATGCATCTGGGTAAATAGATGAAAAGAATGCGTATCTACCGGGGAAGGGGTGCGATGGTGGTGGGGAACTGCTTTTTGTGGGGTTTAGGTTTTTAAAAATAATTATTTATTTATTTTAAACTATTACCAATTCATTAAAAAATGCCAAGTTTGGGATATTTAGGAAAATAAAAAAGCCTCACTTCTCTCCCCACCAATCTGCAGTAAACTAATATTATGCTTGTACTGGAAAGAAAACTGTTTGAATTGGTTTAAAAGTCAGATTTAAACAACATTTGCTCAAACTGACTTGAAAGATGAAGCATGTATTTTACTCATAGAAACAAAATATATTAAGTTCTCTAGGGTGGTAGGACAGTATTTTCTACAGATGGTCCTACTTTCACCTATGGGCAGAAGGTCCAAGTAATCTTGGAGCTTTCTTGTTCCCAGCAATCTCAAAATGTTCAGAATAAATATATATGTATATATAATACTACAATTTAAAGGGCAAAAACTCCAGTTTTTCTCTTTTTTTCCCAGTTATTTGTTGAGTGTTTCTCAAACTGGCGTCACAGATTATTTCAACAGTGACCAGGCAGTAAGTCGTTTGGCTTCCCTTGTCAGAAAAATTCACTGCCAAATTGGTTTGGGACCCCACTGGCCAATTTCCCTGTGTTAGTCTACTCCTAATTGGTAGCTTCTAGGTGGTGTTTTCAGGTATACTCTGAGAGCGAAGGCACCTTCTGAAAGCTCTGGGGAAAGAGATGTTTTGTTAATTCACGTTTTCTAGTCCCACTTGTGAACTGGAGCAGGTTGTGACTCAGTAGTATTACATAGGATGTGATAGAGGTTTTGTAGGTGGCAGACCAGTAAGCATGTGTAACTTCTTCTGGGTTGCATTCAGAGCATGAGCAGGTCAGTTGTGCTCTGAAACAGCTTTGCAATCTTATATAGGCTGGTGTAATCCAGCTGAGTTCGGTCAAATTAATCCTGATTTACATTGAGCGTGAGTGAGATCAGAATTAGGTTTCTGGGCTTTTTGTGTTGACTAATCCTTGTAGTGCACTGAATCAGAATATGAACCCTGTGAAACTGGGGCAGCTAACTTTAGGAATGTTTTTGATGTGTTCTAACAGGTGGCTTTTTTTCTTTCTTCTTTTCTTTTTCACAATTCAAGTAAAAGACCTGTGTTGGTTCTTCAGAATGACTCTCTCTACTCTCAGAGACGTCCATACACCAGTGAAGATGAGGCCTGGAAAACCTTTCTTGAAAATCCCCTTACAGCAGCTACCAAAGCTATGATGAGCATCAATGGTGATGAAGACAGCGCAGCTGCCCTCGGACTGCTGTATGATTACTACAAGGTAGATTGGTGTGGGTGTGCTCTGGCAGCCAGCGGAGCTCTTGTTCCACCTGTGCAAAAGGTGTCATTTGCTAGAGGATTTTGCGGAAGCTATGAATAGATCGCAAGGACTTTAAACTATGTGGGTTTTAAATGGAAAAAAAAATCCCATGTCTCACTTTCTTAAAATTGGTTTATTTTTAGCTTGGTAGAGTAAGATTCCCTGGATCTTAACGTAATGGATTAGAAGCTTCAGTTGCACTTTGCCTGTCAACTCCAGGTTCTGCAGGGAGCAATTTATTGTAGAAATAGTCGTGAACTTTGTCTGTATCTGAATGATATGTGGAGAAAGAAACTTCTCTCCTTTTGCTCCCAGTTCTGGTGGGATCATTGGCTTTTGCTGTGTCTTTGATGTACTACCTTAGTCTCAGCTGATACTAAGCTATAATTACAGATTTTTGGTGGTGTGGGGGTAGCAGTATCCACCTGTAGGAGTTGCTGCCCGCATCCCTCTGACCTTCAGTGAGCTTCAGCTGCTGTAATCTGCTAATCCTTTGGCAACTGTGGTTGTCTTACTCAGTGTTCACGGTCTTCTCAGAGACAGGAGCCTTCCTAGGTGCTCACAGGTGAATTGGACACAGTCAGATAACCACCAGGTTTGTGTGGGATACATTTTGCTGAGCTTTCTTTCCTAAATACCAGAAGTCTGAGGCAGGGTCCAGTCCATGTACAAGTCAGGGGAGAGGGACCAGCAGGCATTTCCAGGCAGGGAAGTGTCCTGCTTGTGTTAGAGTCCAGCGTTATGGTGGCCTGGCTCACTGGGTGGAGATGCCTGGTTTTTCTTTGCTGACCATGCTGGGAGGCTGACTTGGCTTGTGTGCCTGATACTTTGGCTAGTGCCTTTTAACAGAAGGGAGTGCAATTGCCAGCCTCCAAGCATAAGGGGAAGGCTGCCTTGTGCATGCTAAATCCTTGCCTGTGCTTTTAAGAGCTGAACATGTCTTATATATCAAAATATTCTTGTAATGCTTAATATGGAGATTAGCACTCCGCACACACGAAAAAATGCCACAAACTCACTGATGTGGACATTATTCAGCTACTTTTGTGAGAAAACTGGGTTTCTGCTTTGTGCCTGCACTTGCTATGCTCTTGGAAAAAAAAAAAACCCAACAATTTCACCAGAGTGACTTTAATCCACAAAATCAATTTTGATTTCTAAACCTGTAGATTACAGAGAGAACGTTGATGTTGATCCTTCACAGTTGGCAAAGCAGAAGGGATTTTCTGTATGTTAACGTCTAATTCAGGGTTTCTTCTTATGTTTGGGTATCAGTGGGTGTACAGAAAAATCAGTGGAAGAGCAGGTATGCCATGTATTTGTATGAAACAACATGGTTAGAGGTTGAAAGATTTATTGAGGGCTGCTGTGAAGTAACACTAGAGGGACGACATTTAGGCATTTCTAGTACACCTCCTCTGCAATATTAAAGGCAGACGATGAGATCACTTTCATGTTAAAAAAAATCCAAACCCCTAAACACAAAAAACCAACAGAAAACAACTCAAGTTTTCTTCCTTTTGACTAATGGGGTACCCTGATTCTGGTGTTACTAGAGATTCCAGGTTATGTGCAAGAGCCAGGGCTTGGGTTTTAGTTGGGGGCTGTTTAGAGAAGTATGCTGTTCATGCAGGTATGCCATCAGTCCTCAAGTTAGCAGTAAAGCAGTGGTTCCCCACGTTGCATCCAAGCTGGCAAACACGGGCAGTGTCTGAGCAGACTTCGGCAAAGGCAAGTGGTGAGAGTTTACTCTTCCTTTTGCTGCAAATTGTTTGCTTTGCTCCTTCAGGAGGCGTGATGAGAGTGACAAAAGTTCTGGGCGCTGTTTATGTGTTTGCTGAGGAGCTTGCGTGGACTTGCTGTGCAGTGTAGGGCTCCTGAGCACCACGGGCTTGTGCCAGTGGCAGCGAAAGCTGTTCAGGTCACTGGGGCGCTGGCTGTGTACTCTGGTGAACCAAGCCACTGCGGGTCAAAGAGTTCACCTTCTTCTGTAAGCTTTGGCCTTGCAGTGCAGCCAGGAAAATGGCACATGTCTGTGTGTGAACTAGGTGGTTTGTGTGATCAGTATTTGCAGTGTGTGATGTTTACAGGGCGAATCCTGTCTGTGGCATAAAATAAGAGGAGCAGTATTGAGCTGTCTTAAATCCTTTTGTTTATAAAAGATTCAATATGGTTTGGGCCAATGTGTTGTAGGTGGCCATGCACAAAGATGGGCTGTAGCATCCCATTACAGTTATTGGCCCTGGTCCTCCCTGAATCCTCTGGTCTCTGAGGAGAAAGCAAAGCCTCAGGTGGTTTTTGAGGAAGTAGCCTGGAGAGCATGTGTTCTTTGGGAAAGGGCTGTGAAGCAGCATCCTTTCATAAGCCCTGAGCTCTTCCAGCAAGCTGAACTCTGCCAGTCCGCAGAAGAGAAAACCTGCACTGCCAGCACAAACCCTGGGGACTGTCCTCTTGGTACTGCTTACGTTGGTGCTGGCGTTCCAGTCAGGGGTGGATGACTTTCTGCACTGGTTTTCCCACCACCTGGCACTCACAGGAGCCCAGGGCTGGCACAGCTGGCTGGGTCAGCTACATGGGGATCTGCAGGGCATGGCCTGGGGCAGGCCTGTTGTCCCAAAGCTGCGCAAACATTGGTGAAGCTGTAATAATACCAATGACTGGTATCAGCAATGCTTTCTTAATTTGACTAAATGTCTGTGTTTTTTGAGGAGATAATTAATTTTTTTTTTTTTTGGTACGAGAGGAAGAATGCATTTATAGTATGTCTTGCATTTCCCAGGTTCCAAGGGAGAGGCGATCTTCAACAGCTAAACCAGAGGTAGAACATCCTGACCAAGACCATAGCAAAAGGTATTAGTTTTTATTATTGTATGTCTGCTTATCTACCTTCCCTCCTAGACCGCTGAAGCTGCTGATGGAAAATAACTTGCTGCACCGCAGTGTTGTGCTGAAGAGAAAAATTGTTTGCTTTTGCTGTGTGCCCCAAATTTCTGTGCTGCCCCAGGAACAGGACAGGGATTGGTCCATGATGTCAAGAGCTGACACCCAAACTGCTCATCACCATCCATCCGCTTTCTAAGTGCTGGTGTCATAAAGTCCGTGTAGCAAAAGCAGCTCTGTAACACTAAGCACAGCCTGGTAGCACAGGCACACCAAGGCTGCGGAGGTGACTGGTGACCCTTTATTTTTGCATGTGGCTGTCTCAGTTGCTCACTGATGATTTTGTTCTTCAGGCACCAGCAGCATTGCTTCCTTGTGCATGGGCTGACAGGGAGGGATTTGAGAGTGCTTGTGATGTAGTTTTGGATTTGTAGTGTTTGTGGGCTTCTTCAGTATCCTCTGGAACTCCTTTTTTTTCTTCCTCTTCCTGCCCCTCCCCTTCTTGTGCCTCCCAAGCAGAAAATGATACTGATTAAGTAAATATTACAAATGAGAGGTTCATTCAAGCCAGGCTTCCACTCCTGCCATCCTCTTCCTTTGGACAGACTAGAGTGCTTGAAGGATTCAAGTGAGGTTTTGTGGTCTGGCTGAGCCGATTGAACAGCTTGTTGTTGAGAGGAGCAGTCTGGTTCCCAGCCATGTGTTACCACTGCTCCTCTCCTACCAGCTCTGGTCTTCCACTGACCCATGACCTAGCAGGATGAAAAAAAGTGGCTAGTTTTCTGCCAGTGGAACAAGCCGAACTGGCTCACCAAGGGGATGGGGGAGCGTCAGAATTGGTGCAAAGGAGAGGGCAGAACCACATTGTGAGGATGGAGAAAGGGAGGGCAGGTGGACTTAGTGGCTACTAGCAATGAGGTCAGCTCAGCCACAGATCTCAGTGTTGTCCTGGCAGAAATGAGTGTGGTGGGGTGGAGAGTGGGAAGTTACGCAAACCATTCCCAGGAGTCTCAATGTGGATTTCTCGGTGGTTTGTGCATGAAAGAGGGGTGTAATTTCCCTACTAGCGCTTCCCGTGTGATGTGCAGTCCAAGGGCAGATGAGCAGCAACCTTGCTGTCGGTTCTCCTCTATCCACCAAAGAGCAGTTTTATGGAGCCCGTGAGCGCCAATGCATGGTGGGAAGGGCATCGAAGTGCTTAGTTTTGGACCGATGTTTTCCAAGCAGTGAGGATCTGGGCTGCGAACCCTCACCCTTTGCTCCAGGGTAATTCATATCCAAGGTGAGATTGTTAGTGGATGAGGGTTTTTCTTGAATGAGTTTCTCAGCTTTTCAGGTTAGGATTGAGCTGTTTTGCACAAGCAGGAGAGGTGGTATCAGCTGTCCTTGTCCAAAAGGCTGAGAAGTATTTCTAGCTCTTGGTTAATGAGAAAATGAGCTGTATAATTTATGCATGTTTTTTTCTTTACCCTTTAAAGGAACAGCATCCCAAATGTGACAGAACAGTCGCTCATTTCTGCTGGAGAAAACAGAGTCCAGGTTCTGAAAAATGTGCCTTTCAATATTGTCCTTCCACACACGCCCCAGATGGGCATGGACAAGAGAGGCCACCTTACAACCCCAGACACAACAGTCACTGTTTCAATTGCTACGATGCCCACCCATTCCATCAAAACGGAGACGCAGCCCCATGGCTTTGCAGTGGGCATCCCACCAAGTGTCTACCACCCCGAGCCCCCCGAGCGGGTGGTGGTCTTCGACAGGAACCTCAATCCCGACCAGTTCAATTCCAACACCCAGCCTCAAAACTCCCAGAGGCGAACGCCAGACTCCACCTTCTCAGAGACTTTCAAGGAGGGCGTGCAAGAGGTACCAAGCGAGGAAGGCGCTGTGTGCATGTCTTGGTCTGGATGGAGAGACCCAACTCCATCTTCAGTTGTACTTGTTGTGTGAGCCAGAAATCTGCCCAGAGATTTAGGAACAGACTTTCTGAGAAAAAGTGCACAAGTATAACTTAGTAAATAAAACCTTCACAACATGAAATCATTTATCAAAAGCGAATGACTAATCTTACTAGTGACAGAGCCGTTGGCTTGCAGAGTGTGGAAATAGTTCTCTTGATCCACAGCACTGGGCCAGGATTTTGCAAGAGTTCAGCACTCCGCAGTGCCTTTGCAGGTACCGAAGTGAAGTGACTCTGTCTGTAAGCTTCCTTACTGACGGTTTCTAGGTGTGGTGTGTGTCAGTAGAAAACAGGTGGTTTATTTAGGGGCCTTGAGTGAGAGCTAAACCTGGATGAAAATGTGTGGTTTTTGTTTTATGGTACCAACTGAAAACAAGAGCGTAACCATGTTTTGATTTTTAAGCCAGACCTCAAGGAACTGTGTAGCTGTGCCCTTTCTTTGAGATTTGGGAAAGCTTTAAAGTGTTGCCCTAAGCTGACTCAGAAGGCTTGTGAGATGGTGTGCTTAGTTGACACCCAAAAGTTTTGGATTAAAGCCTTGCTCAAGTGTCCTGTTGGTACAGACCAAAAAATCAATTGTTATCTGATGATCAGTTTGCCTGCCAGAAGTTCTGTGGTAACAAGTATCTGTTTAATCTTGACTTTTCTTGTTGCTGCTTTAATTGTTGTGTTGTTTTGTGTCTGTCCCAGGTTTTCTTTCCTACTGAACTGAATCTCCGGATGGCCAACATGAATTCAGAAGACTATGTTTTTGACAGCATTTCTGGGTAATGCTTAAAGCCCCTGTTTGACTGTATCCTCCTGTTCTCTTAGAGTTTCCATGAGCAAGCAGTACTTCCGTGCCGAGTCTCTGTCTGGCACTGGGGGAGCTGTGGGTCTCAAAACTACAACAGTGTCTGCTCATTTGAATTTCACAGTTGAAAACCCTACCTGTATCTTTAAGGAAAACTACTTCAAGGAAAGCTTACCTGCCGGGCTGGAAATGCCACCCAGTTTCAGTTGCTGTCCTTGTACCAACTCCTGGTCCCATGGGAAGATGCAGTGGTGTTTGTCAGCCCTGCAGTGCTCTTGGAGTTGGCTTTCAGCTGTGTCCCTCTCCCTGGCTTGCCTTGCTCTCTCCCTGCTGGGAATCTACAGCAGAAATAGGAAGTGTGAAACTCATCTGAACTCTTAGGGAGGGGAATAAACTAGTTTTTGGTTAGTTGCAGTTGACCAAGAGAGAAGAGAAGACCATGGCCATGGAATGGCTTATTAGGTTGTGAATTTAATTTAATTGCTAATAGATACTTTCCTGTTTCATGAGAGCAGCTTGCTGTTCTCAGTCTGAATAGAGAGCTTCCAGTCTTGCCTGCTGATGTGTCTTGGGATTTAGCTTGCCAAGAACTTCTCTTAAATGTTCATTCATGAAGGAAATGGTTGAAAAAGGGGCTCATCCTGTTTTCCAACTTCCTTGCCTGTTGATGGCTTAGTGAGTCAACTAACGACTTTGGAATTTCTCCAAATTGAATGTGGAATGTTTAATCGGCTTTCCAGGAAAATACCTTAGCAATCACTGCCTTCTTCACTCCGTAGGAATAACTTTGAATACACTCTGGAAGCTTCCAAGTCCCTCCGACAGAAGCCTGGGGACAGCACGATGACTTACCTGAATAAAGGTCAATTTTACCCAATCACGCTGAAAGAAGTCAGCAGCAGTGAAGGAATCCATCACCCCATCAGTAAAGTCCGAGTGAGTGGCAGCTCTTGTGGTCTCTTGGGAAAGAGGGTGTGTACAATGTTAGCCTTAAACTCTCCCAAAGTGCAGTAATCTAAACCAGAGCATCAGCACTAAGGCCAGCTTACTCGCTCTCTTACGTCAATGTTCGTTCCTTTGCTGTCCACCTACTTCCAGACCAACCCATCCTGGCTCAGTCTGTTAAGAAGTGGTGTCAGCACTTGTGTAAAGGTGATGCAACACCTGGAATGAGATCCTTGAACTCCTGTTAGGAGAGCAGTTCTGCTCATCTCTGTTTATGACCCAGAAAGCGCTGCTGTCTGCCTTCCTGTTTGGCAGCGGTGTGCCAGCTATACTGTGGTGCGTCAGGTTGGAAAGCCTAAAGCGGAAAACCTGATACCAACAAGAACTTCCAAAACAAATGTACTCTCTGGCCTTTTCTTTCATGTGTTTGCGTTTTGGGTTTTTTTGTGGGTGGTTTTTTTTTTTTTTTATATCTTACTCCCTCCCCCTGTCCTTTCAGAGTGTCATCATGGTTGTGTTTGCTGAAGACAAAACAAGAGAAGATCAGCTCAGGCACTGGAAATACTGGCACTCAAGACAGCACACGGCCAAACAAAGATGCATTGACATAGGTAAGGAACACTGTCATTGCTGATGTCAAACTCCAAACCTAATTCCTTGGCAAGGTTTGGTTTTCTGTTGAAGCTTTGTTGTTTTAGGGAACGTTTGGATCATGCTCTCTGCTGTCCATAGCTTTGCTGAAAGCCCGGAGAGAGCTTTTGATTGCTTGGAGCTAATGCTGTAGTTTTTAGGACTCCTTAAAGAGGCTGATTTTTGGAGGATTTTCGTTGGTGAGCAGGCAGGGTTTAGGGTTTTGCATTGGGAGATCTAACACCCCCCTCCAAACTACAGTTGCTTTGGCATATCCTGGTGCTTGTAGCTAAATCGCAGCTTATAGACTCTGTGACTGTCCTAAATATTGTGTTTCTTCAAAGGACAAGATCCTCATAGAAATACCTCAACACTAATGATCCTCCTTCCCACAGCTTCTCTCACAACTGGTCTTTGGTACATGTAAAAAAAGAAAACACTGCAAATTTCCACTTGCCTCCAGACAAGGCTGGGGCTGGCTGGCTGCCAGCCTTCTCTGGCTGAAGGCTGGGTTGTACTCCTCGTCCCTTCCTTCTGTGAATAAAAGCAGGGATTAATCACTTGGCACTTAAAGCAGACGCGCATGCAAATCTTTGTTTGTTATTGAAGGAGTTTTATTGAGAGCTTATGCCCTTGCTGTACAGGGTAGAGTTTCTTGCACATAGCAGGTTATAGCACAGGACATGTGATATTTGGGATGTCTGCCTTTCTCACTGGAGTTTCTGGTTTGGAATTTCTGTCGAGTCCTGTTTTCCTCCTTCCTCACGTTTCTTGGGGTTTTTTTGTTTTTTGTATGAGAACTATTTCCAGCCTTTTTAATGATCCATTTTTAAATACAGTTCAACCTCCTTTGCTCCCAAGGGGTTGGTTAGGAGTTGCAGTTTTTGGCTGCTTTGTCTGATGGAGGACTCTAGATGGATATTGCCTCTTCCTTTCCCACATGCATCCTTCTTTCTAACAGCTGACTACAAGGAGAGCTTCAACACCATCAGTAACATTGAGGAGATTGCGTACAATGCCATATCCTTCACTTGGGACATCAATGAGGAAGCAAAGGTATGTGACCATGATTATATTTCCTGTCCTTTTAGCAGATTCGGGGACAGGGGGAGGGGAAGGGTGTGTGGCCTACCTGGTGATTAGCATGTAACAAGTTTGTTTACGCTCTTACATTAGGCAAAACCTTCTGGCTATTTCTTAATAGGGTTTGAATGTGCAACTGAGGAGAGCTTTGCAACTGCTTTAAGGTTCTTGGCAGAACTGTCTACCTGACAGACAAGTACTGACAAAAGGAAGCGCCGAGCGTTTCCAGAGCAGACTAAGTGGTACGGGAAGTGTGATGGAGCATAGCTGGGCTTGGCAGGGAGCACAGTATCTTGGAGGATCCCTGCAGGAGGCGAGGGGCAGCTTCTGAGGGAGATAAGGCTGTGGCAATGGGCTTGCCTTTAACAGAACAGGGAGTAGCTGCTGCCCTTGAGCTCCAAAGCATGTGTTGCTGAAACCGCAGATCCCAGCACCCAGTGACCTATTTCAAGTTAGAGCAGCCTCCTGGTGAACTCCAGTTTGGTGTTTTTTTTTTTTTTTTTTTTTNTTTTTTTTTTTTTTTCTCCCCGAACTGTGGTCACTTGAGTAGGTGTGTAAGTCCAGGCAGCTTCCCTAGCTAGTAGCTAACTGCAAGTGTTTGAAGCCGCTCCAGTTTTTTAAAAAAGCCCATGCATCTTCTGGGTGCCAGGAGAGCAAGTCAGAGAGCGGAGTCGCCTCTGTTCCAGAGGCATTTGCTGGAGTTTGTGGTTTGTTGCTGGAGTCAAGGTGCAGGAGTGTTCTTTGGAGAGCTTCATTACTTCCTGGGTTTTTGTTAAAAATTGTGAACAGTTTCCTTCGGTTTTTGGAGGCTGGCTCTTCTCTGGCTAGGACATCCTATGCTAGTCACTAACATCATGGAGAAAACTACTGGTGACTGCAGAGTGATGTCCAGGGAGAGCCCCAGCTTGGGGGACATAGGAGCTCTCAGCAGAGAATGCAAAGGTCCTTTTCTGGAGCTGCGTGTGCCGCTATGCTCTGCAGGAGGCACAAGGGATGGTGTCACTGCACAGACCTCACTGTTAGCATGAGCTTTGCTCTGTGCAGCACAAAAGCTTTGGAGAAGAGAGAGTGGGAGGGGTTGTGTGGGGGCTGCTGTTGAGTTTCGGCTCTGTGGGAGAAGTCTGGGATGGTTGGCAGGCAGCATCAAGGAGCTGTGTGTGCTGCTGATAGGAGAAAGTTCTGCCTCGCAGTATGTGTCACGTTATTTTTGAGGCTGATGTTGGGTGTCAGGCTTCCCTGTTCACCAGACTTGGTTTCAGTTGGGTTGAGAGGGATGGCAGGGAGGAGACTAAAAGGCTGATGTGATTTTTTTGAAGCCTGAAGCACTTTGCTGTATGAACAAATAGATGAAGCTTCAGAAGGGCTGTGAAAAGGAGGCAGTAAGTATTCCCAAAATGGTACCCTGCTGCCATAGCCAGTCTAACATGTTTCCGTTCAAGGAACTCTGGTAATCTGTGTCTGAGATGTACTTGGGGGTTTAGGATTTGCACGCAGGGATGGATCATGCAGACAGAGCAATGATTTCGGGTCCCCAAGGAGTTGGAAGCATGTTGCAGCTCTGCAGCTGCCTCTTGGCTGGCTGAGCCATCCTACAGCAGTAGGGATGTGCTGCTAACCCAGGAGCAGGGCTTACAGCTGGTGCTGCCCCAAGGAAGGCCATCCTTTCCCACCAGGTGACAGAGCGCAGCCCTGTGAATCAGGTTGTTACTGCCCAAGTGCTTTACAGACCCCATAATGAGTTGTTTCAGTCCTTAGTGAAATTGCCAATAGCAGCTTGAAAAGGTCTAAGGACCCTCACGGTGGTATTTCAGCTCAGAGCTGAACTTCATGGGATGAGGTGGTGCAGGGAGGTGTCACCTAGAGTGGTTTTGCAGCTACATAGGCAAATTTACCTCCAGATTCACAGTCTTAGTGTGTGAGATCCGTATACTTTGAGTATTGATTTGTATGAAGCTGCAGAGGACTGTTGATACCAAGAGTGCAAGCTTTGGTTCCTGGGATCAGAATCAGATAAAGATAAAAATATTCTGGACTTCAGCGTTCAAATAGTTGGCACTTTTAGCAAGTGTTCTGTGTGTTTAAGCATCTGTTTAACTGTATTTTTTTAAAATCTGGGTCGGTGCATTTTGTCAATGATCAGATTTCTTGCCAGTAGAGCTGCAGTTCTTTCTCAACTCCTGTGATCTTATCAGGAGATGCCTGAGCCAATTTCAACAATTTTTATTGCATGGTTCATTTACCTTGCGTGCTCTCTCTCTTTAATTTTCCTTTTTTTTCTTTTTTTTCTTGCATGGTCTCTCTCT
>VXBH01008590.1:363369-402428 GCA_013400035.1 Rynchops niger | reverse complement strand
GGTCTCTCTCTTTCGTCTCCCCCCCCCCTTTTTTTTTTTCCCCCCCTCCTTCCCCTGATAATAGTCTTGAAGTCTGTGAAGAGAGCAGGCAATGGAGAGAGATGAGTTTCTGATGCTACAGAAACTCCTCCACAGTAATAAATAGTGTCTTACATTTAATAACAGCAGCAGTGTTGCACAGATGATATGTTTAACTAGCTAGCAAGCCTTGGCTATTAGAAACTTACTTCCTGAGCCTTGGGGTTACCTGGACCAGGGCCAAATGATTCTTCTGGGGTTGCTGCTTCTCCCATTTCCCTCTTGCTCCTGGTTTGCTGTGGGAATGATTTGGTCCCGTGCAGCAGTGTCAAGCAGGAGGTGATGAGGCTCTGCATCTGGGGTTTCTGATGTAATTACTCATTTAGGCAGCCAGGACTCTGTGTGTGTGTGTGTGTCACATTTGAGGGAAAAATAGTGTGTTATCACAAGAACCTGGCAGCTCTGGGACCAGGTTCTTGCCTTTCTTGTGCTAGCCCTCATTGTGGGGCTGTACAGGAATATCGGATCTCTGCTGTGCAGGAGAGCTGCCACCTGCCTGAGAGTGTGCTTTGCCAGTTCCCTTGGAGCACTTCAAGGATTTTGTACAATACAGCTCTCTGAAGAAACACTGTTTTCAGGTGATAAGAGTCATATGCTCACTCTGTAGCAAGGAAAATGTGGATTTTGCAGCTGCGGAGTTTTGGGGGATGGAAAGGATTTTTGAGATGCCCTCAGCAACCAGCATTTTCCAGTTGTATTGTGCTGGGAGAGCTGAGGGCAACTCCAGGGCTTTAGACACTGGACACAGCAGGCAAGTCTGGCTCTGCATGATTGAAGTTGTTACACAGCTGGCTGCGTTGGTGTGCTGTTTGTGAGCCCATCTGTGTAGAAACCAAGAGTATTTCATGCATGACAGACACTTCCCACTCTGGGACAAGTCAATGTCCACGGGTTTCGGAGCAAATGCTATGTGCTTCTTTCTAGCAGCTCCTCTCTGCCCTCTTCTGTTGCTTTGGGACATCACAGGAGCTTCTAGAAGTGGCCACTCTATGAAAAAGTGATGGGTTAAGTATTCTCCAAGTGGGTTCAAGCTGAAAACAGGCCCAGGATCCAAAGCCTCCTTCCTCTGAGACAATGAAAGGAGCCGAGGGTGGGGAGGAAAAGACAGACTGCCCGAAAATGGTGCTCCTGAGACTGGAAGGGAGAGTGAGGACAGGGTAGAAAGATTGATAAGGAGACACTGTGGAGTGGGGAGGTGGTGGTTCTGGTGGGCTTCCAGGTGTGTCCGTGTTAGAGGTGAGGTCTGGCCGCACCATGTTACAGGTCAGGGGAGGGGAAGAATTGAATGAGGAGGCAGTCATGCTTTGAGAGGAGAAAGAGGGAGATGGTGAACTGGGAAATTAGTTGATAAACTGATGAGTTGTTGAATTGGATATTTAGGAAAGCCAGTGCACTGAGTCAGGAGCCATCCTGGTTGGGTGGAAGTGTGGTCTGATGAGTCTGACAAAGATGTGTAGCTGATACTTGCATGCAACAGGTAATGCTGGAGTTACCCTGAGGCCTGTGGAGACTTCAAACAGTTTCCCACCCTGTCCTGCATGTCTGCTGTGTTGGGCAGACAGTCAAGGTGGGGTTCTTCTCCTGCAAACAGCTTTTAGATGTCTGAACACAAGCTCGTGATCTTTTCGCTTCTATGACTTCATTAGGGATGGGATGTCTAGAGCTGGGATGGAGCTTTGTCTGGAGGTGCCTGCCTCTCCTCATTGACTGAGTGGGCTTAGCCATCTTTAACATCAGGGGAGTTTGAAGGTAGGGAAGAGAGGAATCCGGTCCTTGCAGCCCTCTTTATGTGTTTGACCTCCATATGTCAACTGGGAGAAGCATTTGTAGGTTCAGGTAATGAATTTTTGGGGCTGGGAACAATCTCTTCCCAGGTCTGTTCGGCATGCCCAGTGCTCCTTCTCTTGGTTGATACCTATTAGAGGTCTTTTAATGAAAACTGCCACTATGTACATGGTCAAATGCACTTTTCTTTTGAGTGTTTTCTGCTACACTGTTCATAATGTTGGCCACTGTACTGTTACCTCTTGTGTTACCCGTTAGGCTGTGAAGCAAATTCTCTATCCCTTCACTCTGGCCTGGGGACATGGCCTGGTCTCAGGTCAGTGGCAGTTGAACAATCTGGCCAGATCGGTTTCCCCAGGGTTAACTGGCTTTGCTGGATCCTGCTTTGCTCAAATCCCGTCTGAGCTCCTGCCTGGTGGAACAGGAGGGTTGGGGCCTCACGTCTGAACAGGGCGAGTTGTTGTCTGCATGGTGATTGCGAGACCCTCTTTGCCCCACTTTTGCAGTCCTAACAGTGCAAGGACATGCTGTTGGCGCTGGGGCACCCCTTCCATGCTTGCCAGTGGGTCCCTTCTGAAATGTAGTGTTGCTTCCAGCAGCTCCCGGAGAAGGGCCCCTGTGGAGGTCTTCTGTCTGGCTTGCTTTAGGCTGGATGGTGGGACTGTAGCCAAAAATGATATCACTGCACATTAAGGGCTCTATTGTCCTCCCACTCCTTCCCTCCAAAAAAATAATAATAAAAAAAAAGGCATTGTAAGCCAGATGCCGTGTGTGAAAGGAGCCTTTCTACTAAAAAGGGGTACGTAGCAAGGGCGTAACAGGGGGATTTAGAGCTGGAGAATATTACGGTAGAGCTTTTTGCTTTTTCCACCAAAGGAAAGGTGCTGTGGTATCTCTTAAGTGACACACTCAATGAAAGAGCAATTAATGCTGCTGCTTTAGTTTTTATTTTTTTGTCCAAGAAAAGTGGAACGGTCCTGTACTAAAGTAATTTGAGGCTAATTTGGGTTGGCCTTTTAAAATAGCAGATTGGGCAATGAGGGTGGTCTTCTGGCAGATCCTCATGTGTGTTGACTGCAGTTCTTGGGCAGGATTCTTTGTTCAGATGAGCTCAATTTTTGGAGAGGGTGGATCTCTTGCTACAACTTGAAGTAAGGCTGGGGTGTACACCACTGATTTATTTTAAGAGTTTATTCTAGCATAATCCTCACTTGGTGTTCACTGTAGGAAGAACTTCAGCTTTTCTGATTGATGAATATTGCATGCATTTATATGGATGCCATTGTAATGAAACAGCAGTCATATGCCTCATTAAAAAAGGTGTTGCCACCTTCAGCAGCATTGAGGAGGTACAGGTTTGGCTAGTTGGAAATGAAACTATGAAATGTGATGAGTCAAACATACTTAAAGGAAAGAGATTGGTTTGAAGCCAAGGCTGCAGACCACAAGTACTTTGAGGCACAAGTACACACAGCCGTTGGAGCAGTGACATAGGAAAGTCATAGCAAGTATTGCTTACCTGACTCTTAATACACACCTCTCCTTGCTCTGTCCTGGGTTTTCTTAAAAACAAGCATACGTTGCCCTTGATTTTTGAAGTGTTGCACATTAGAAGCAGGTTTTCAACTCACAGTGTTTCTTCAGAACTTGGTGTCTCAAACTTCACCAGCTGTCTGGTCTAACAACGAACTACGGAGCTCCCAATGTGTGTCCTTAAGCTGGAAGAAAAATCTTCCTGACGTTATCTCGTCTATAAAGAAAACTGGGAGGTGCCTTTTTTTCCTTTTCTCTATTCCTGTAATACCTGATGGCAAAACTTCCTTTTCGGACATTTTTGTGTCTTTGTAGATGAAATTCTTTCAGTTTTGTGTTGCTATTTTTTTGTTTGTTTTGGGGTTTTTTGTTGAGGTTATTTGGTGGGTGGATTGTGGGGTTTTTTGTTTGTTTAGGGATTTTTGGGTTTGGTGGTGGTGTCGGTTTTGTTGTTTTTTGTTGTTTTTTTTTTTTTCTTTAACATATTGCAATTTTTTTTTTTTGACAAACTGCTGCTTTTCATTTCTTTCCAACCAACCCAACAAAAGCTGACGCTTGGCCCCGCACCTTTATCTTATCGGAGCGTGGGGTGGGAGGAAGCATCAGTAGGACTGGGAACCTCTATCCTCATGTTTCCCACGTGTTGAGAGCAGAGACGTTTCTGTATTTCCTTGCCTCAGAACAGGTTGGAATAACAATCGGCATTGCTCTTTGAGCAGGAATATGTATTTTCCTTTCATTACCATTCATTTTAGTTTTGTTGATGGAGTGAACTTGCTAGGAGGATGTTCTCTCATCCGGGGTTGGGTCCTATTTCACACTCGGCATTCCTTGGCATGGTGTGGGACCCGTGATGTGTTTTGTGTCAGTCACCTAAATTGGGCTTGGTAGGTTTTGAATGCAAACTAACTTCCCCGGGCTGCGAGGAGGTTGGTGCTGGATCTGGCTGAGCGGAGCTGGAGCGGATGCGGCTCTATCGCTCATCTGCCAGACAAACCTTATTTGGAGTGTCCGATCCCAAAGGCAGGAGGCGGCTGGGGAGCCCACAGGTGCATGAATTGCCCAATTTTATTTTTTTTAATCTCTCTTTCCTGGCTTGACTCCTGCTGATGCAAAACCTGTGGTGCATGTGGGAGGTGAAGAAACGAATGTGAGAGCAGTAAGATTATCCACCTCTCAGGTGATCTGTACCAAAGTGTGGTGNTTTTTTTTTTTCTTCCCCCTCCTTCTTTTAAAGACAGAAGAGGCTTCCCAGCACTGCTTTCTTAGGACATGCCTTCACGGATGTGTGCAGGCAGACCTGTGCTTGCCCTGCCTGTGCTCCAAGCTGCCTGGCCATGACCTGGTGCCAATCCTGGAAGCCACGCAGCTACGTTAGCACTTTGCGGTGCCCAGGCTGACAGCTCTGCCTCACGAAGGGCTTGGAGCTGTGCTGGTGTATCTGATAAGGCTTTTGGGCTGGCAGTGATTTGAATCCAGCCAGCTCATAGCACAGATGAAGTACGTTAAGGCCTATATTGTGCACATTCATGTGGCTATATCTTTAGAAAAGACCCTTTATTTTTCCCTTTTATGTTTGTATTTGTCCAAGCCTTTGGAGAAACCACATGCACTCAGCCATCATGAACATTTAAATAACAACCTTTGAGCTTCCGGGTAATTTTACTTTAGCGGAGGGCTGATAAATGAGTTGTTTGTGGAACTTGGGCCTGGGACTGCTCCTTCAGCTAGCCACCAAAGAGTGCTGTGACCACACGGCTGCATAACCCTAAGCTGCACATGCAGCTGCTGGAGACCAACCAACCTGGTGGCTGCTGGATGTTGTGTTGACATTCCCAGAATTCCTGCCAGCAGCCAGGGTGGGGAGCGGCTCTGTCCTGGCGTTGTCCATAGCTGTGTAGCTTCCTGCTCCCTGCTGTTGGATGGTGCATGTCTTTGTCCTCTGAGGGAGAAGAGGAGGAGGTGAGTTAGAGTCTTCTAGTCCATATCCAAGTCCTTTTATTTAGGTCTGATGGATCCTTTACCTTATTTGTTCCTCTGTTTTTTAATCTGCTGTGGTAGCCTCAAAGGCTTCTGTTCAGGTCAGTTCAGTTAAAGGGCTATAGAAATCCTTGTCCTGCAAAAAGTGAAAATGACTTGTAGATCAAGTCAGCTGTGCAGTGACTGCTGCCTTCCCTGGCCAGAGACCACAGGAATGGCCTTGCTGCTCTGAGGGAAGTGAGCCCGTGAGTCCCAAGGGCTGCGTGTGGCCTCAGGCTGGTCTGCAAGTAGGATGCGTAGTGCTCAGTCCACAGGTGAGACACTGCCTTTGTGTTGGGGAAATGGTCCCAGGACGCACTGGAATCCCTTTGCCTACTGTATCTTGGGCAGAACGTTGAAATTATTTAGTCAAGGTCAAGAAAAACAGTATCCAAGTGCATTCCCTGGAAGGAATCTCATCACAGTTTAACCTGTCCCTGGTTGTCATGTTGTAGGCTCCAAACTGTATTGTGTCCAAACACAGTAATCCATAATCAAAAGCATCCTGACAATTTAAAGTTGAATATAACATTAAATTGAGAGGCTTTTGCCTACTAGTGCTAAAATAGAGCTAAAGTTTTATCTGAATTCTCAATGGAGAAAGAAATACCTAACGGACTTGGATTATTAAGTGATGTCTTCATCCTCTGAGTACAAAAATAGAATGGAGCATAAATAGGAGGAACTGAGTTCAATTTACCTGACTTCTGTTGAAATTAAAGCCGTGTGGAGCCAGGGCTGGAATAGTCTCAAGTCTGTCTGTGTAAGGTCTTACCCAGAAGGACATACAAGGCTTTGCACGATGGGGGGATCTGTTTCGTGGCTGTTGCAGTCTTGCCCACACCTGTGTGTGCTGGGGACTGTCCAGAGTTTACAGTGTGCTCATACCCATCTGTGTTGCTTGCCTATGGCAATACAGACATTGCCGTGTACCTACATATTGTTCCTTTTCAACTTTGCTTTGCACTGAGTCAGAAGAGGCTGTACAAGGTGACATTTCGTCTAAAGCTGCTGCACATGTAGCCTTTGGACTAATCAAAAATTGCTGGTGCTTTTTGTGTGACAAAAGAGCATGGTGTCCAAGATAAACCAAGGAGAGGAGATCTGGGTATGCAAGCCTTCATTTAAAAAAGGCATCTTTCATCTCGCTGACAGTGAGGTTCCTGCAGCGCTTTGATTGCGCTTTAATTATGCCTGTTTTTCCTGGTTTGTTTGAAAGGCAGATCTTGTGTGGAAGGTGCTGTGTGGAAAGAACTTGGCTGTCTCTGCTGCCCTTCCTTGAGGGCACACGGCAGAGCTGCCGGATTAATTTTTTTTTTTTTTCTGCATTATTAAAATGGAATATTGTTTCTCGTAGATTTGAACATAGGCGCACGGTGTGTTTCTCCTGAGTTAGGCGAGGAGTGGTCAGGTGGTTGAAACAGACTGGGAAGTCATGAGATCTGGTTTCTTCCCACACTGACTTCCAGAGGGATCCTGGAGGAGGTGCTTTAATCCTTCTGCCTTCGGTCTTTCATTGTGTGCGGCTGGGCTGCTGCTCCTCTGCCACAAAAGCTGCAGGAAACCCAGCCTGGTGTTGGGTGGAGGAGGGTTTGTAGCGTGTTGGAGTGTTGGCCAACAGATGGGGGCAGGGGGCGGTTAACAGCTCGTACCAGCTCACAGGTTTCATGCTCTTTGGTGTTTTGTCTTTAAACCTCACCATTGTGAAGCTATTTGTCTTGATGAGAATCTCAACTTTCATTAATAATAATTAAAAAGCCTGAAAAAAATCAACAAAAAAGAATGGGAAAATAAAGCCAGGCTTTGATTGGAGAGAAAAGCCTGTAAATGTGATTCAAATATAAACTTAAGGCTTAACTGCCGAGCAAGCAAAATTACTTGAGAACAGGTTTCTAATCCTTTTAGAAATCTCAGTTTTAAAGAAAATCTGTGTAACTTTTGAGGGCTTGACTCATGTTTGTAAGTGCTTGGGCTTGACAATACTCTATTTTTAAGTGCTGTCTTTATGTTGAATCTTGGGAGGTGAGGTGAAAATGTTTTTTTTAAAAGTAACAACAAATCTTAATATAGCTGAGAATGCGGAACTGCCCTTAGAAAAATAGGTTGGACACATGAAAAGGAATCTTGCTCAGCAGGCTGAAGACGCAGAGCAACTTCTGCGGTTACGTTTTTCTTTCTTCTGGCAATTTTGGGGTGGGGATGTAGCTGGCGCAGTCACCTGGCCTTACGTTTCAAACGCAAGTCAAGTCTTCCGAATGAAAAAGCACCTGGCTTGAAACTGTTTTAGCCCAAACTGGAAAAGCTGTTCACTAAAACTATGTTTTTGTGGAACTTGAGGCAGCCTGAATTTGCTCAAAAATAGGAGTTACAGGGTGGGTAGGGAGGAGTAGATGATCCTTTTGAACTGAAATGGCTTTGTACAAAGAGGAGAAGACAGGCTGGCGCTCTGTTGCCTCAGAGAGGTGATTAGGTTTTAGTTGCCATCTCCTGCCCGGAGACCCAAAGACTTAAATGGCATGAAAATGAAGTCAGCTGCTTAAAGTCAAAGCTAATCAAATGAGGAGACTCTAAAGTAGGAGGATAATCTTTGTCATCTGACAGGCAATCCCAAATTCCCATGGGATATCCATGCAGCTCTGCTGCTGTAGCATGTGTAGTTGTGCTGAGACCAACGCTTCTTTCTACCTTCAAGCCAGAGTGCTGCATGGGCTTCGCGTGGCTGGTAAGCCACGAAAATTGAAAACGTAGACCTGAATTATCCAGTAAAAAAGCAACACTGCTCGTGAGGGAACTGGTGGCAGATGCTGCACATGGAGTCCACTGATGTCCAGTGGTGTGAATCTCAAATGAGGGATTTCACAGAAATTTTGAGGCTGTGGTGTACCTGCTGACGTGGCTGCTCGGGCATGTTTTCTTGTAGAACACAGTCACTTCTTCATACAGACGTGAGAGTTGCGTGTGAATATTCAGTATGGGTAAATAAATTTAAAATTAAAATTTAAAATGTAAAAATATGCAAACACCAGGGCTGCGGCTCTTGTTAAAAACAAACAAAAAACAAAAGAAAACCCAGAACCCCTACTCAGGGAACACAATTATTCAGGCTGTGCATCCATCTGATTACCTAGCTGCAAAGTGGATGAAAGCAGCTCTTCAAACTCCTTGAAGCTTTCCCCCGGGGGTGTGCCAGCGCCGCAAGCAAAATGCCCTTGTAAAGCTGAAGGCAGCAAAAAGGGAAGCGGGGTGGATAAAAGCAAGCAAAGCTTAGTGTGGGGAAGATTGAAAAGAGCTTGTTTTAAAATAATTTTCCTGGCTGACATTTGGGATATGTTTAACGCTTTCAAAAGCAGTCATCTTGGAACGATGCGAGTTTGGGATGCTGAGGGACAGGCTGGAAGGCGAGCGGGTGCTGAGCGGTGGCTCCTTCAGCGCCGATGTCCCTCTGTGTCATCCTGGCTTGGGCCACCACGGCACAAGCAGCGCAGGTCGGTTGGCTGGCCATGGGGCTCTGCCGGCGTTAGATGTTGTCTCACACGTCTCCATGTCCCTTTGCACAAGAGGGACTCCGGGGGGGGGGGGCCATTGCCAGCTCTGTGAGATGGTGTGTGTGCACAAGGGAAGGGATGGTGTGCCAGCAGCTGTCTCCCCGCTCTGGGATAACCGGTGCTCACAGGGGCTGCAAGAGGTTGCATGTGAATCTTGAACATTGAGACAAGTTATTACGAGAGATGATGCTTATCTATGCTATTCTTTTCTTTTTTCCTTTTTTTTTCCACTCCCCACAGGCTTTTCATACTACTGTGCTATATATGGGAAAGAAAAAGACCTTATATCCCTAATCTGGTGAAAGTTATTACATTGCCATTTCCCCTCTTTTGTTAAAACTAGTAAAGGGTGTTGCAGAACCTGTGCAAAGAAGGCCGTGACAAACGTTTTGCAAAACCGCAAATCCAACCCAAACCCATAAGCTTTTCAAAACCTACCTTGAGACTTTGCAACACCGAGATGGCTCCGGGAGGTGGCACTAACTCACTGCGGAGCCTGTCAACCGGGTGCTTCGTGGTAGTAGCACAATAAGTGAGCGGTCAGGTGGTGGGACAGTATTCCTGCAAGATTTCTGCCAAGATGCTCAGGCTTCCAGGGCTTTGATTATTTTTAATTTCTCTTTAAGCAGTGGGTTCCCAGCCTCTGTTCTTGACACGGAGAGGAGAAGAGCCGTTGCAGGTCTTGGTAGCTCATAAATTCCTGGTAATTAATCACTCCAGCTTCTTCTGAGACATACCAGTAATGAGGATTGTGTCTGGAGAAAGGCTTGGCACAAAGCAAGTGCACGTTCTGGATACAAAGTGCTCTGGTCTGTCTGTTCATATCCACACAAGGATATTTCTTCCTTCTGTTAAGCAGCATTTGGCTTGTTCTCTGGTTGTGGGTTGCTGTTGGTTTGTTGTTTTGTTTTGTTTTTGTTTTTTTTTTTTTTTTGCGGCAATTACAAAAATGAAATTAGGTATGTTGAAGATCTCTCTTCATTTGTTTTCCCCATAATTCAATTTTTTAATCAGAGTAATGAAAATATTACTCTTTCCCTTTTGATCTGAACGCTAGCAGGGTATTGTAGGTCTTACTGGGGAATATTCACAATGGTGTTCATCTTTTAAAGTGTAAACTGCAGAAACTCTGTCACTGAAATAACGGTATTATTCCTGTGTTTAAAGATAACGTGTTGTCTAATATTTTTTAAAAGCTTTTAATATCATTAAAAAAAAATACCCAACAAAAAAAAAACCCAAACCAAAAAACGTAGTTTCAAGCATAAGCTGTGCTCACAGCAGCTTACGTAAAACTCGTGAAAAGCTTTGTTTTAACTTGTCCAAGGCAATGTAAATTTTTTGAAGCATGGTTGTATTCTTACCAAGATGGTAAAACACTGGGCAGTGAGGCTTGGGTGTAGGAGGATTACTGTTGCGGAAAGTTTGAGATCTTGGAAAAGATGGGTGGAGTCTTCATAAAGTTTGAGAGTTTGTTGAAATTCACTCTGGACAAAGTGGCTTTGTCCCTTGTAACGGCTTATATAAAGGATTAAGAATGTAGTACAGCCTGCTGTGGATTTTACCTGATCTCTCAGAAGACAGAAGGTCCTACTTGTAGTGCCGAGGACCAGCATTTAGACCTCTGCACTTGCCAAATAGTCCCTTGCTCAGTGGCCAACCAGGTGTCTGTGTGTCACTACTGATGGGTGCTGCTTTCCTCTTCTGCAGGTTTTCATTTCTGTGAACTGCCTCAGCACGGATTTCTCCTCTCAGAAGGGAGTTAAAGGCCTGCCCCTAAATCTTCAGATTGACACCTACAGCTACAATAACAGGAGTAACAAACCTGTCCACAGAGCCTACTGCCAGATTAAAGTCTTCTGTGACAAGGTAAGGTTGGTCAATGTGCCAGTGACCCTTTGGGAAAGGCTATTCCACAGCTTAGCAGCTTTTTTTTTTTTTTTCCTAATTCTGGCACTTGCTATTTTGGCCCATTGAAAATTCCCATCTGCGTTCAGCCTTTGCAAGGAAAGAATTTCAACCCCTTCTGCTTGGCTCGTAGATGTTATGATGACCTCAGATAAATTTGCTGCTCTAAAATTGCTGGAGTGCTGAGAAGTGTTCCTGAGCGTTGACTTTGGAGAAAGGTCAGTCAGTGGCAGAAGACTGGCTGTCAGTACTCCAGGCACTGGGAAGTCCCGCAGAGTGCCATCGGGAGGAGAATTCGTTGCAATTGATTGGAGCAAGTGAAGGCTTGTCTTTTTGCCCAAGCTATGTCGTGTTGGTCCTTCTAAATTTCTTCTTAGTGTTCTTACTGCATTTGTTATTAAAAAAAAAAAAAACCAACAAAAAACCAACCGGTAACGTGCACATCTTGTGAACAGATGATGTTGCTGTTTTCATTGTGCTGCTCTGAGATACAGCAGTATAACAGCCCATTTACAAGCTGGATGGGTGCTGTAATTTGACTGCTCTGCCTAGCACATTTAGCACACAGAGAATTAACACCCTTCCCAAAGCCACTGTTCACCTGAAGCTGTGAAAGATACATAGCAGGAGCTGAGCTGAAAGCACTTGTAAAAGCTTCACTGAGTTTGCAAAGAAAAGGCATTTCCCAGTCTTTGTAACCTGTTCCTGCCTGAGCAGTCTTTTGAAGGACCAGAGCAAGTAATGTGCAGTGTTGCTATTTGGCTGGGATGAATGCTGCCTGGACTTCCCCAGTCTTCCCTTTTGACCTCTGTGAACCACACCGACTTCCTATTTTGCTGGCATCCGGCTTGATTAGGGCATCTCATTCTTTGCATCCAGACTCCATCTTCATAGCACAGACTCTTTGCAAGTGATATCTCGACTATCTCTCTGTGCAGCTGCACGTCTGAGATGGGCTTGTGGCCATCACTCTCAAGTTCTGTGCTAGGTTTGCACGTGGTCTTGCCTTGTTGTCATCCCTTAGGACACTGCTGCAAATATTAATCTCCATTGCTTTGCTTACCTCCCAAAATACATGGAGCCCTCTGCAGCCTGCCTCTGCTGTAGCATCCCATTGACCCATCCTGCTGCGTTTTATTGCCCATCTATATACTTTTAAATAGGCCTCCGCTTTCTTGCATGGTTGGGAGAAGCTGTCTGTAAGGCAGCTGCCAGTGTAAAGCTACTTAGTCGTCGTCCCTCAAGTGCCTCCTGAGAAGGCTTCTGTTGTGATGACTTCTGCAAAAAATGTACCATGGAGTTAACGAATGCTCTCCAGAGCTATCTGAAAGGCTTGCCAGTGAGCCTAAAAGGCTTGGGTCTTTTGGGCTTTCGTGAGGCTTTTTTTTTTTTTCTTCTTTTTATCTCTTTTCCTTTTCTCCTCTAAAATGAGATTGAAGCAAGTGTGTCATCTACAACTCTTCCATTATCTGGGACTCTTGTGTGTTATCAACCTGTATTCTCTACAATACCAGTGAGTACAGACTTGCTGCGGGGAAGGGTGGGAATCTTCTACTCATAAGATGACCAGTCAATTACCGATACTGTGCTTAAATTACTGACAGGTTTGTGCCACTGCTAATAAGACAAATCGGTTAATAAAAGGGTAGATGTGTGATCCCAGAGGGGAAGGGACACTCTGTCATTCGTTTAGTGGCCAGCCCTGCCTAAACCACAACAACATAGCTTAAAGCAAACCATTTGAGTCTATACTATAAATCTCAGGAAAGCTATTAGTACAGTCATGCCAGTGTATCTTTTCTTTTTCTTTGGGATTTTGACCTTTCCTCCTGCTTTATTCCTCCAGATACTTTGCAAATTGGCCCTGAATTAAAAGGGGAGGGGAGGGAAGGAGAAAAGATTACTTTTCAGTATTTAATCTGACTGTTGCTGGTTCTGTGAACATGCAGCCAGCGTGAGGCTGGTGCCTGATGATTCTGTAATTTGCATTTATAGGAACGGTATTAAAGTTTGCCTTTCAGATCAGGCTGGGTCTGGTAATGAGAGCTGGGGATGGAGACGAACAAGCTGAATACCGTTTATCACCACATTGAATCAAACTGTGTACTCAAATGCTTGTTTGAGGTGCCAGGCAAGTGCTCCCGTGAGCAGACCCATGTCCTTACATCTGCAGGTAACTGACTTGTAGACCCCAGCGCTGGCCACCTTCTCCAGGCTCCTGTAAGGGCATTGGCATGTCAGAAAGAGCACCCATCTTCTGCCCGGCTTTGAATCTTGGGTAATCAGTCACCTGGTCTTGAGTGTTTACAGGACCATCGTTACTATAGTATCCACACGTATTACAGTCCTTAATGTGTTTGTCCTCATGTGGCCACTCTTACCTGTAGAAGCACTGTTATCCGTGTTTTCTTTGTGGAGGGCCAAGTCTATCCTGTGGAGGTCTGTTGGAAAAAAAAAAACCCAGCACAAAATGATGGTGCTGTGTCTGCCTAACAGGGACAGCTCTGTGTGGGTCCCCTCTATTCCTTTGTCTGTTAAGGCTGTGCTTCCATTGCTTGCCTGAACTGACTTTGAACCCAGACGCTGGCATGGCAGGCAGTCCTCTGCTGTCTCTTTTTTTCGTGTGTGTGTGTGACAAATTGGTAGATATCCTATGGAAGGTCAAACAGTTTAGTTAACGCTCGCACAGGAAAGGAGTGAAGGAGGAGGATTCCCACGCTTGATGTGGAAGGGAAAGCTGCTGATAACTTGTTTCTAGATTTTTGAGACCAAGTTTCTTCATGCGTTTCTCTCTTCCCCTTTGTTCTCTCTCAGTGGAAAGGGGGTCCACAGGTGCCCAGGGTGTTTGGTTTTCCTCTAGAGCTATGTGGTTTCAAGACCTGAGTAAAGCTCTGTGGGTGTAATGTTGACGTCCTGTGGCATGTTACAGCACAAGCTTCGTTCAGGCTTGGCCCAGCAATATTTGGGCTGCATGGGGGTGACCTGTCCCAATGGAAGACAACCTTCTGTGCTGTTAAGATGTGCCTCAGCTAGGCATCCACACAGGGAAGATTAAATGCAGGATTTAACAGGCTATAGCTAGTGTTGCCCTCTGGGACCTGCTGTTACCCTTGTTGTGATAGGCAGTGCTGTGGGAAGGTTTTTATAGGACGGTAGGAATAAGCGAGTGAGATGCTGTTGGAAGCAGAGAGATGGGGCGAGGCAGCATTGATGTGGATGGGCAGCAACATGGAGACTGTTCCTTCTGTTGCATAATCACAGAATACAGGTGGGAAGGGACCTTTAAAGGTCACCTACTCCAAAGCCCCTATCCAAAGGCAGGGATATCTTCTGCTAAACAGGCTGCTCAAAGCCCCATCCAACCTGGCCGTGAACGTTTCCAGGGATGGGGCAGCCACAGCCTCCCTGGGGAGCCTGTTCCAGTGTCTCACTGCCCTCATTGTAAAAAAAAAAAATAAAAAAAAAATAAAAAAAAATATTCCTTCCTTGCATCCAATCTAAACCTACACTGTTTCATTTTAAAACTGTTGCCCCTTGTCCTGTCACTACAGGCCCTGGTAAAACGCTACTCTTCGTCTTTCTAATAAGCCCCCTTTGTATACTGAAAGGCTGCAATAAGGTCTCCCTGGAGCCTTCTCTTGTCCAGGCTGAACAGCCCCAACTCTCTCAGCCTTTCTTCACAGGGAGAGGTGCTCCAGCCCTCTGGCTGTTTTCGTGGCCCTCCTCTGGACCTGCTCCAACAGGTCCGTGTCTTTCCTGTGCTGAGAGCTCCAGAGCTGGATGCAGTACTCCAGGTGGGGTCTTACTAGAGCAGAGTAGAGGGGGAGAATCGCCTCCCTCAACCTGCTGGCCATGCTTCTTTTGATGTAACCCAGGACACAATTGGCTTTCTGGGCTGTAAGCACATACTGCTGGCTCGTGTCCAATTTTTGGTCCACCAGTATCCCCTGGTGGCTTGGCTCCTAGGGCCACAGGGCAGAGGAAGAGCTTGAATGGTTTGTGGGCTGTGTGCCAGAGCTGCACCCAGTGTGAGAGGGCGCGCAGAGAGGGACCGGGGAGCAGCCCTCCGGCTTTGGAGCACGTCTGACTGACAGCCCGCATGTGGAAGCGGGGAATCCTGTGATGCCATGAAGGCTCCAGATCCCAACGTGCCCTGACTTGATGTTGCATCCGCTCGCTGCATCTCTGTTGCTTTATCAAATACATCATGTTTCTCTGCAGACTGAAGGGATGGCAGCTCTCCCCAAAAATGCCACTTTCCTTTCTCAGCCCAAGAGTCGCTTACACAACTGGAGACTTTGAAGGAAAGAAAAACAACAAAAAAACCCCAGAATAACCCTGCAGCCTTTAGCACACAAGCAACAGTGTAAAATCTTGCTTTTCAGACTGTAGGCTGTTCTCTAGGTGATAAAGTTGGGGAAACCTCTTTCTTACAAGCTTATTTATTCCATAATAGCAGAACGCAGGATTGACAATGTTTTTTCTTCAAAAGTATCTGAGTGTGGCTGTTGCTGAGCTTCACTGGCAAGGCAGAAAAACCTGTTATAAAGACACAACTTTCTTTTTTTATGTGGAATTTGACGTGTGTTTACCAGGGCCCCTGTAGCCTGGAACAAGTTGACTTTCAAGCAGAACTCTGGCTGTAGGTATGAGAGGGCAGAGTTTTTCTCAAACTGTGTGCTCTTGGTGGATTAGCACATTCTCCTCAAGGAGGCAGGTGCTGTTCTGTAGCACAGTGTTTGAGTAGCAGAACTTCATCATTTTCACGTGAAAGGTAAAATGCGGGGCTGGAACCAAATCTGATCTTTCTGCTGTCAAGCTGAGGTGTTGTGACTGTTCTGGTAAGGGAAGTTGCAGAGAGGTGTGGGTCCAGCTGTGCTGAGGTTGAGGTGGGATGTCTTCACTGTAGTGGGCTGTATTGGCTTTGTGAGCCCAAATGAGGCTGGCAGTGTCTGTGTCTTCATTCGTATTTTTTTTGACTCGTTCACAGCAGCTGCCTGAAACTGCTTGTGTCCCAGCTGTTAGGTGGAAGAAAAGGTGATATATGTTAACGCACATCAAATATTTAGGCTAATTTTCCTTTTTATTCCTAGTGCAAACATGCCCACTGCTACCTAGCAGGCATAGGCATCCTGTCACCTATAGAGTATGGATTTACTGGGAGGTTAGCAGGGCTGTTGCCTTAGGCACCATTTCCTCACCCCATCGCCAAGTGTTTTTTGTCATCTTTTTCACCGTAACTAATCTAGTCTTCCTCCAGCACTGTCCAAGGATGTGGGTGTGTTTTGGCAGCTTTGCAGGGATGGGAATGAGAAATAATGGCTTCCTGTGGCCAGAACTGTTACCTCTTGCCTAGCTTTGCGGGAGGGTGTTGGGAGACAGGTAGAACTTGTGTATACCAGTTTGGGCAGTGATCTGGTGGTAGCATCAGGATTGAGTGTTGGGGATCTATTGTGGGCTTATCACCATATGCAACTGGCAATGTGACATCCCTGCCTTAACCCACAGTCACGTTGGGAGGTCTGGGCAGAGCTAGAGGAATGAACGTGATTCCAATACCAACCTTCTTCCTTCCTCCTCTCTCTCTGTCACAGCTGCCTGCACCTTGCAGAAAACATAGTTCTCTCCCTGCTGCTGCTCGGTTTGGGGGGCCGGGAACCGTGGCAAGAACCTGGTTAGGTATTTGTGGATAGGGCCCCCATAGCCTGGCCCCAACAAAAGAAGTAGTAGTAATGTCTACCTTACAATTATGCCTGTCTTCAACTTGAGATCAGTGAGGGCTGGTATAACTGCTGCCGGTTCCACGTGCAATGTGCAGGAAGGTATCTTGCACTTGGTGATCCAAGTGTGGCTTGATTATTATTTTTTTTTTTTTTAATACGTCAGGTTTTAGTGATGATGTAGTGAACTTTTAAACTGAGGGAACTTGCAAGATTTCATTGTTTTAAACACTTCAGGTTTATTTTAACTCGCATTTCATACAGTTGTGAAAGCTGTGGGTGTCTTTTGTCATCATATTCCTGTCTGACTTGAAAGAAAAGCAGGTGTTTGCATCTTGGATATGGCTATTGGATTTCATTAGGTGACAGGACTTGAAAGTAAACACTGGGCAGACCTCCAAGATGGCACACTGGCAAACCTGCAGTTTGGATACTGTGGAACTGACCTCCACAAACACAGCTCTGGAAGAATTATTGTTCCTGCCTCTGCATCTAGAAAAACCAAAAAAACTAAAATGATCCTCTCTCCCTCCTCCCCTTTCCCTTAATCTCTTGTCTGGCAGGGAGCAGAGAGGAAAATCAGGGATGAAGAGCGAAAGCAAAGCAAAAGAAAAGGCAAGTGCACTGACCCCAGCTCTCAGTTGAATGCCTGTAAGTAGAAATTATTCCATCTGTATTTTAAATATTACATCTGATTTTGGTTACGAATAACTTGTGCAGTAGAACTCTAAATCAATTTTTATCCCCTATGGAATAGTGTTTGGTTTAAGCAGTTGTTTATGGAACCATTAATTGTGTTTTGCAACATACTGAGTCAGTTAGGATTTCGCTTCTACCTAGTTCTTCCTGTCCAAGGCAGGATCCTGTTATGTTTTCAGTCATGTGTGTTCTTCAGCAGTTGAAATGACAAGAGTGAGCGTGTGATTTTTAGGCACTGCTGGAGCCCCTGTGGCAACGCGTGGCAGCAAGTACTGCAGCTGTTCCAAAGTGTTTCCAGGTTGATCCTAAACTTAGGCTTTAACTTACGTTAAAAACACATTCCTAACTGTGCAGCAAGGTGCTGGCAGCCTTGGGACTGAGCCTCCCGCCTCCCAGCCTTACGCTTACTCTTCTAGAGCAAAGTGGTCCTTAGTAAATAATTTCAATAGAAGATGTGAAGGCCTCAGCACTCATAGTATGTAGAGACTGTGGAGCTTCTTCTGGCTGAACATCTTTCCTTTAACCGCTGCAGATAACTGCAACAGATCCTGTGTTTAGATCTGTTATTCACCTGCTTAGAGGAAAATGTATCTCCCTGTTCTTCCTTTGCACGGGGCAGGTGCCTGCTCTCCCTGGCTCTGCTCAGTGTGCTTGTCAGAGCCGTGCTTTTAACAGTCCAACTGGTTCAACAAGCACGCACCTCACGGCTTGCTGGGCAGGATTTTCCTGACGCAGCAGGTACAGGCTGCTGGAGCAGCTTCAGAAGAAGATTATTGGGGAACCCGTTTGCTCAAGGACAGTTGCAGAAAGGGCTGGGTTTTTGGGCTTTTTCCCAAAGTATGTGGTGTGAAAGGTAGGTTTATAGCACACAGTTAGCATTTCACAAAGGTGTAGTAGCCCCAATGGCTCCCAGAAGATTACTGCATGTAGCCCTTTGTGTAATGACTGGAAAGTGCAAAGAGTTTCAATACAGATTTCCAGGATCTTATTATGTTACAAAAGCTGCTTTCCAGTGTGAACTTCCTAGGCTTGCGCTTAGCCTGATGTGACCTCTGTTTTCCTGGAAAGTACAATCCGTTGCTGTTTTGCTCTTGTGTGGGAAGTTTTTGGTTGCTTTAAGCCATAAGCTATTATATCCACCTCCAGGATCACAAATGCCACGTGTGCATGGACTCATCAACAGCGGAGATAGTTTGTGACTTCTGGACAAAGTTATTTTCTAAAGGGATTGAGCAATCTTTGAAAAAAAATCAGTTTTGCAAGGGAACAAAAAACTATATTTTCCACTGGGGATATGAAAAGTGAAGTGTTTTACTTGCGGTTGGTTTGTCGCAAAAATGAAACGTTTCCACTTGTTAAAATGAATGGAAATCTTCAGCTGGGGTCAGTTTGATGTGAATGTGTCTGAAGTGCATTTTAAGGCACCTCCTGCCTCGCTCTCTCCCAAATGGGTCTTTGTGGGTGAAGTCTGTGCACTTGGTGGCTTGTGTCACATCAGCTGGTGCATTGTGAGAACCAAAGCGTGCTGTAGGAGATGGTGCTGGTTCTGGAGGGGGATGAACTGGGGTCTGGCAGCTTGAGGTCACCAGGATGAACAATGAGATGAACAAAAATGTAAAATTTGAAAGTGTGGAATAGAAATGTAACTCCAAATGTCACATCTTACAAGAAAAACAGTATTTGTACCACCTCTGAAGTGTGATAGTGCGTCTGTGGTGCTGTCTTTGAGAGGCTCCCAACTGGAACCATGCAAGTTGTCTCTGTCTTCTTTCTGCCTTTATGGTATGGGAAAACCAGCAACCTTTTGAGGGAACAGATAGGGAAAAGAGGGTCTCGAACTAGGTTTTGCCCTCTGTTTGGATGGTTTGCTTGTTACATGGAGGACCTGTGTTTCTCTGTTGGGGTGAGTGGCCAGACCATTCTCCCCAGTTAATATCTGAACGAAGTCAAGCAGCTGTCTTGGAGAGATGGAGCAAGCACCTACTCCTTTGTGGAAAAAAAAAAGCTGTTTCTTTGGGGTCCAGGCCCTCATCTGAGAGATAGACAACCCCGCTTCCAACTCCTCTACCACAGGAGCTTCTCCCTTTGACCCTGCCTGCGTAGTGCCCTTGTTCAACAGCATACGTGCCTCTTGCCAGAGCCCCATCGGTGTCTTCACTATCTTCTATTCCAATCTGCAGTTTCTGATGTCAAAGTGCCGATGCTTCCCTCACACAAACGTACGGACGTCACAGTCTTCAAGCCCTTCATGGATCTAGACACTCAGCCAGTCCTTTTCATTCCCGATGTTCACTTTGCAAATCTTCAGCGTGGGGCTCACGTAAGTAAATCTCGTGGGTGTGGGGGTGAGGAGGGCTATGGGATGTATTTGCAAAAAGCCTAGGATGCTGTGTGTATGTATATACACATGAAATGCCAGAATATCTGCATAGAAGCTGTAAACAAATACAGGCTGAGTCTCACGTGAGCAAGAGACGTTGCTCCTACTCGCATTGGCTGGAGTTAACTGGGGTTGTTTTATGAATAAATTATTTGCCTGTGAACTCCCATTTCCATTAACCTGAAATAATGTTTCCAAAGCACATCCAGTCGAGAGTTCACTGAATGAACTGCAGGCTGGTTTTCTCTTGTAAAATCCATTGGGTTCCTGGTGCGCTGCTCCTCGAGCCTGCTCCTGCAGGGTGAAAAGCTGTTCTGTGGAACTGGCAAGCGTGTCAGCTCTGTGAGCCGCTGCCAGAGTGCCCTGCCTTGGCGTTCCTGGAAAGTCCCAGCTGACGGGAAACTGGAAGGGAAAAAATTAGAGTGCAACCAGGTTTCAAAATCTTGAACTTCCCTGTGCTGGGAGTCCTGGCATGCTCTAACAGAATTTAAACCTTAGTTTTTGAGAGCATTGCCTAAACTCCTAACAGGGATGGAGAATGAACTTGTATCTGTAAGGCTGACTTTTCCACGCCTTTTCCTATGAAGGCTCTAGTGCTGAGCTCTGTCAGAAGACTCTGTGCCAGTCCAGATAGAAAGCTAGTTAGCTCTTGTATGTTCCCAGCTCTCTCATTTGAGATCCTTTAATTTCTCTTTATGAAAAGAGGTAAAGATGTGTACTGGCTTTCGGAAGATTGAGCCAAAGTGTTGTTTGATGCAGGGTTGAAAGATAATAAGAGGAAACTAATTCTAATTCTGGACAGAAGTGCAAGTATTATTTGTGGATTAAAATGAAGGCCAATGTTTTTGCTTGGACCGAAGCATCTTACTTCCAGTAGTGTAGTCATGGCTGGTTCTCTACTTGACAGCCTTGGTTTTCCCCTGTGTCCTGTCAGTACATCAGTATGTGCTTACAGCTGAGGTGTGTGAGTGGGCCATCTGCCTGTCCCCTGTGGCTCCCGCCATGGACTCAGGGGTTCCCTCTCTTTTAACTTGATGCTGTTGGACCTCTCCTCATGCCGGATGCAGCAGAATTGTTGTTCCCATGCCAGTGACTCTTTAATGCAAACAAAGCTGCTGCTAAGTGGCTATTAACAGATAGCACTTAGAGGGATGGGGAGAGCGTTGGCTGACAAGACCATGTTAACGCCAGCTAATGGGTCTGTCCTTACGCAACTTTGCTTTGTAGCATTCGGAGAGCTTTGTAGTATTTTCTGAAGACCGAGTAACCCATAAGGTTCTCACTAGCTAGCTAATTCAGTGTGTGCTTTTCTGCATATGTCAAGAAATTCTCCCTTTTGTTTTAAAAGGTCCTTCCTGTTGCTTCAGAAGAACTGGAGGGTGAAAGGTAAGAGCAGCTCTACTTCAGCCTACTGAAGACAGAGGGGTAAGTCCCTGTAATTGTACTGCTGCTAACTTTATGCCCTGTCATTGACAGCTCCAACCTGAAGAGAGGAGCCTATATCGGGGAAGAGGACTTTATTGCTACTCCGAATAAAATGGCCAGAATAGAAGAACCAAAAAGAGGTATTATTTTCTTCTTTCAGAGACTGAATTATTGGATTATTTGTCCATCACGATAGAGAGATGCATCTGAGGTTAAAGAGTTGTTTTAATTTAATTTATTTTGGAGTATACTTTAGCTTGATCTTTCTGGCTTTGAGTAGTAATAGAAAGAGTTGGTATATTAGGATGTGGGTCAGCTCTGCAAATATTTTACAATGTCAGAATTTCTGGGGTTTTCTGCCAACTCTGAACCTGTAAGGAAAGAGACTCAGAGGAGGTGAGCAGCTTACCAGTCTCCTTGGTGGACTCGGGGGAAGAATTCATCACGTAATCCACTACAAAATACTTTGGAAATCTTCTCCAGGACTTTAAGCAATGAATGTCAAGAACCAGTTCTGGGTATAAAACAGTTGCATCTTTCATTGGTGCCAGAAAATGGGCTGTTCACTGCTGAGAGCCAAACTGAGAGAATATTCTGCTTATTTTTAACTTCTTGTCCACGTTTGCAATTTGGTCTGGGATCGGATGTTGCTGTGGTGTTGTGGAGAGAGATGAGAGATCCCTTTGGAGATGGTGTACTGGATTACATGCCTAATGACAGTCGTGTGTGGAAGAACCACGACAAAGCTTAAAGGATTAAAAGAGAAGGATTAAACCTGTGATGCAGTGAAGGTTCAGTCTGGCAAGTCTGACCTTAATGGGGCTGCACTTCTGTAGTCTGGATAAACTAGTAAGGAAGGATGGATTGTATAAAAGGAAATTAGACTTCTTGGGTTTTGTTGTTGCTGTATGCCATAAAACGACACCCATGGGATTCTCTCTCCTTTGACTGGTGTATTGTCTGACCTGTGCTGTAACTGAGGGTGTGCGTGCTGTCTTCCTTTTTTAAATCTACGGTCCTTTTTTTTTAAAGCCTGCCTTTACCAAAGGAAATCCATCAAGGTGCTGTGCTGTCCCGAGTTCACCTTGTTCAACTAAATATGTCAGTAATGTTCTGTGTTGCAGGTGTGTCAAAGCTGTGGCTGATGAACCCTTGTAAACAGCCTGCAATACCTAGTCATTAGAAGATGGATTAAAGACAGCAAAGCCATTGAAGTCCAGGCTTTCTTGCTCTCATGGATTATTCCACAGCCTTAATGCAGTTTTGATGAGGCTGATGTTATGCACAAGGACCCTCTGCTAGCTTGAGAATGCTAGGGATGCTAACCTAATTGGGTTTCTTATTCTTTCATTGCCCTCCTAGTAGGAGACTAAGTCTGCATTGTGTGTCAGCTGGGGTGGTATAAGCGTTACTGAAACATGGCAAGGGGTAGGAAGAGAAATGAGACAGCGTAGGAGGAGCAGAGGACTGTACAAATAAATTTAAAAATGAGGAGGTGGCCAGGATTGGCTTCACCTGCTGTGGTAGCGTGTGTCAAATGATTTTATTGTGCAAAGTCTTGTGGCAGATATGAAATACGGATACCCAAGAGTCTCGAAGCTGTGGTTTTTGCGTTCCACCTTTCTGAGTCTCAAATATAACCTTTTTCTTTCAAATAATAGAGAAAATAGCCAATAGTGAAAAATGTAAAAGTATTTTGACAATAAAGATGTTTGAGCACACAGTATTTCTGTGTGCAAAAAGTATGTTTTGAGCTAACCCAGCTATGCATGATTTTGGTGCAATCTTCAATGTATATTGAATATATGTGTGTGTGTATATATACCTCTTCATGAGATCCTCAGTGTATATTATTCAGTACCTAGCCATTATCATATACAGATTGTTTTTCAGAAGTAATTATGTAGTAAATTCCTCTCTCCAATTTGCTTTTCAGTGTTGCTGTACGTCCGAAAAGAGTCAGAGGAAGTCTTTGACGCACTAATGTTAAAGACACCGTCTCTGAAAGGTCTAATGGAAGCGGTAAGTAATACAGCTGAAGTAATACAGCTGTTTAATAGTTCTTGCCACAAGTTTGAGAAAAATCGAGTGTAGTCCCTTGCTATCCAGTCCTTATACACTGGGCAGTCAGGAGCTAGACTCTCAATTGCAGCTTATGTCCACATATTCCTACTCTTCTGGATAAGAAGCCTAACGCAGATTTCCTGTCAATAACATGACAATTAATGTAAACAATACTTTAATTCATTATTAAAGGACTTCAGGAACTTTCCCTTTTGAGTGTCTTACTCCACGTTTGTGGGGTCTGGGTGTAAGAAGGTGTTTCTCAACCTTCCTGAAAATCCAGGAGTATCAAGCTTGATGACTGGAGACCTGAGGTAGTGCCAAAATAACAGGCAGAGCTGGAGGGAGCACCTTCTATGCTCCCCTCTAATGCAGGCTCTGCTTTGGCCAAGCTGCAGAAGCAGCTGTGTAGGTCTTTTCCTAGCTGCATCAAAAAACAATCAACAGACTCCCACTGTGGGTGTCCCTCATGTCAGAGAAGGTGTTTTAATTAGAAGATGGAGTGAATTCCAGAATGTGTTCAGTGGTTTGGGTTTATTTCAGTCTTTCAAAGCCTTGTTTGGGGGCCTCCCCTCCCCTTTCATAACTTGCTTATGAAGAGAGGTCCGTGCCCCAGCTTCTGAGTGTGCTTGAAGACTTTTATATATCTGTGCACACGGGCGTGAAATTGCTCTCTGGTGCTTGACTTCCAAAGTAGCTTTCTACTACCCCTGCTGCAGTGCTGCAAAGGAAGTACAGAGCTTAACTCTGAGGAATGGTGTAATGTTTGGCACGAGCTCAAAACTGACGTTTCTGGCTGCCTCTTTGTGACTAATGCCTTGTCGAAGCTCAGAGTACAGCGGCTTTGGGGCTGTACAGCCAGCTCCTGCTGTTAGCTTTGGGACTCAGGGATGGTTCTGTAACCTGAAGTTCCCTCTTCGTGGCTGTGGGGCTTTGCCAGCACAGGCAGGCTGGAGACGGAGGCTAATTGCGGGGTGGGGGGGTGAAGTGAAGGCTATGAAGTTCTCTCCTACCTCCTCATCCTGAAGTGAAGTTGCGCCTTTGTCGTTTCACTTCTTAAAGCAAGGAACCAAGAGCTCACAGCTGTGTCTTAGAGGAAACCCCCTGTGCCTTTGCGTCCTGAAATGGCATATCAGTTTTGTACTTGCTGTCAGTGTGATAAGAGCAATTTGCCAAACTAAATGAGGCTTTGGTTGCTGACCTCATGCCTTTCTGGAGGTTCACATGATGAACTGCCGTGGTTAGTGGCTGTAGTTTCATACTGAGGTCACCCTCCTGGGTAAGGGGGGCATTCCTGATCAGCTCCTGTCCTTAGCAGCAGAGGTCTTCACTCTCTTGCTGGTTTTTTTCCTGTGCCAGCTCTGTGATAACTAGCTTTCACCTGATCCATCAGACACTAAATTTAAAAATGGCTTTCTGTATGCTAAGCCAAGAGAGAACGTGAACCAGGATGAGGGGTGGGGCTTTTTTCTGCATGGGCTTTTTGTTGTGGGAGCAGGAGGGTGCTTTGTGAGAAGTCAGCGGCCAAGTTTAGAACACGATTAAATTTTTTGCACAGAAGTTGGCAGACTGCAGAGGAGGGGCTCTCATTGGTAGTCTTATGCTGCAGTTCAGGATTTAGTATTGCCTTTATGGGGCAGAGCGGGTGTTTGGATTTGCAGACCTTTTATTGTTCCTTTCTGTAAAACAGCAAGTGGAGGGCAGTGCCAGCAGTCTCCTCGCTTCACAAATGCTTTTTTTTCTTCTTTTGTTCTAGATATCTGACAAGTATGACGTTCCTTTCGATAAAATAGGAAAAATCTTCAAAAAATGTAAAAAAGGGTGAGTATGAAACTGAGAACGTGAACGCCTGTTTTGAAACTCGTAGGCAAATCTGCTTTGTAATTCCTCCGTGCACTGCGCAACGCAAATGCCATTTGCGGGTGGGTGGGTGTGGATGCCACATACTAATCCTATTGCAATGTCATTCATAGAAGACCGGAAGGGTACTAGAGAAATATGTAGTCTGACTTCACTAATTTTCTTGGGGTTTTTTCTCTAAAGTCACTTTGGTGTCTTAGCCCCTTCCCCAAAGCCCCTCTGGCTGGAAGAATACATCCCTTAATCACCTTTGGAATGTAGTTTCAAGGCTTGTGTTTTCATAGCAGAATTAACACACTGGAATAACTGCAAAAGGTTTGAATTGGTGGCAGTTAAACCACTGCTAAGGACAGCTTTGTCACGTAGAAAGGTAACATTTCCCTGACTTATTTTATTTTTCCAGAATTCTGGTCAACATGGACGATAACATTGTGAAACACTATTCTAACGAAGATACCTTCCAGTTGCAGATTGAAGAAGTTGGAGGATCTTACAAGCTCACTCTCACTGAGATCTAAGATCGTGGATCCTCTGTGGATTTTAAACAAAGGTCTCAAGTGAACATTTTCCCATATTTTAGGATGTTGGGCAAAACACTAATCACCTTCTCCAGAAGAAAGCCAGGCATTGACTTGTTCTGGGGAGCAGAGCAGTGTTTTAGCTTAATACATTAGTGTTTCTGTTCTTTCCAAAGAACATTGCAATGCTCATTACCTTATTTGCACTTGAAATGAGTGAGCAAAGATCAGTGATTAAATAGAGAGCATGTATAAAACATTAGTAAATACGGGAGGGGAAATCCCCTGGAAAGGTGGCCTTTTAGAGTGGTGATATCTTATGTATCTATTCAGTATCCATGTTTGAGCCCGTTACCAGCTAATACCATTTTATTGGACTGTTTTCTGCTAAGTAGAGCTGCAAAACTACTAATTGATACTAGTAGGAGTTGCGTGCAGGATGGAGAAAAGTCTTTATAATGTTTACTCTTGAACAGGGGCAGACTACTGAAATCACTTGTGTCATTTGGGGGGAATGTAAAACTGCCTTGCTTATGAAGAACTCGCCTTAGTAACTGTGTGAACTCTCATCAGATGAAGCTATATTGTATATAAGTGCAATATATTTTTGAAGGTTTGTAAATGTGTACATACAAGTGATATATAATATATATAAAATACGGTGTTCTGTATATACCGTGAATATATGCAATGAAGCCCATCTAAAAGGATGCCATATACAGAGAAAACAGATATTTAACGTAACTATTTAAAAACGGACAAACCCTTAACACGCACCAAAGGTGAGCACACATTTTTATGTTCATAGAAGGCACAAGAAACTTGCTTGTTTAACACGGATCTTCCTACATGGAAGGAAAAAGGTTCCAGCTCTCTCCTAAGCTCTCCTGCACATCAAGGCGACAGCAATCCTGGCTTCTCTGATAAACTGCCAGTTTGAGCCCCACAAAGTCTGCGCGCTGCTGCCCTGGGAGGTAATTTGGGCCAAGTCTGAGGGCCGGGTTCCAAGAGGAGCTGAGCAGATGCGGTTTCCTTGAAATCTCACCTCTGGGGGTCAGGAAGAAGGTCTCCTGGAGAGTAGGTTTTTTTGTTTGGTTGGTTTTTGGGTGGGGTTTTTTTTGGTGTTTTGTTTTGGTTGTTTTTTTTTTTTGTAGCAATATACTTAAGGCTCAGCTGAATGCTGCCCACTACAGCGGCTCAGGCTGTATGGGCTCCTGAGTCAGAGATAGCTTGCAAGGTCCTAGGATGTTGACAGCTGGAAGCGCACAGGCGAGGCTTTTGAGAGAGGAAGGCAGCATCCTGGCTCAGCAGGCCAAGCGTTAGTGCGGACTAAGGGCTGCTATCAGGTTAGGCATTGCTGGTGTGTGTCCATGGCCGGGCACTGACCTGTTGCTGAGGTGGAGAGACCAAACAGGGGCAGGTGGTAAGAAGCGTCCTGAGCCTAGCCCCAGCTGGGAGTGCCAGACACCTCCAAAAAATACTGCTCTGCAGTAGATTGTACAGTATTTACTCATCGCGTGCATGTGCTTATGAAGGAAAGGCACCCTTTAGTTAGTAGCAAGGAACATTTAAACAGCAGCACCTGGCTCTAAGGCAAAACCTGTGTTACAGGGTGAGCAGATGAGTGTGAGTACCAGGTCCAGTGTCACCCGGTGCTGTTGTTAGGGATCTGGATAATGGAAGAGATACATATAGCATTTTCAGACAGCACAAAGCTGGGAAGAGCTGCAGGTGCATCACCTAGGACATGAAGGTCAATCTGGATAGGCTGGAGAAATAGTCTGGAAAAGTAGGGTATGGTTCTACTTAACGGCTAACGATTCTACTTAATGGTTAACAGATCCTAACTGAATGTTGTTCAGCTGTGTCATGTTGCTGTTTGGAAGAGGGAGGTAAATGCCATGTTGAGCTGATAAACAGGAGCATGACCTGCAAGAAATGAGACCCGCCTTTTGCTCTACTTGGCATCACCAAGGCCTCCGCTGGAGCACTGTGCCCTGTGCTGAGCGCAGCCTTTCCAGCAGAGCCTGGTCCTATCCCATGTCCCAGAGAGAACAGACCGCCCGGTCCTCCAGGCAGAGCTCGTGGCTTGTGAGGAGGAAGGATTGGATGAGTTGCCTGGTGAAGGGCCATCTTCAGAAGACAAGGTTGAGGGGAGCAGCCTCCCAACACATGAAAGTGTTCTGGTCAGTCACAAGTGCAGTGAGAAATAGTGGGTGTAAATTGCAGAAATTCAGGTTAGGTGTTAAGGCGGTTTTCCCCAGTGAGAAGAGCAGGTTGCCCAGGGAGGCAGTGGAGTTTGGTGTTGAAGGTCTTTATAGCCAGGCTGGGTGGACATAGCTCTGGACTGTCACAGGTATATTTGATTCTCCTTTGGTGCTGAGACTAGGTGACCACTTGAAGTCCCTCCCCACTATATTTTTTAATGATTTACATGAAATATAGTATTTTGAGATTTGTGTTGGACCAATCCCGAGCTGGTTCATAGACTGCTCCATTCCCTCCTCCTCCATTGATGGGCCCCACAGGGGCTTGCCAGCACTCTGGGTACCGCATGGTCCCCTCTTCGCTCTGTGGCTGGAGTCGAGCAAATTCCATGTGGATGCATCCATGACTGTGGGCAGGTGGACAGAGCCCGTGGGCTTGAAGCCAAAGGAGAGAGGCCAGCATGGAGCACCGTGCTGAAGAGACTTGGCCAACACGTGTCACCCTGTAGAGGAATCCACCACCTGCAGAGCAGCCATGGGACTCGTACCCAGCCGACCAACCCGCTGCTTGGGCTTCCCTTCACCAGTCACGGGGAATAATGTTACTATGGCAAGGGAATTTTTTTCTAAACCTGATATATAGAATACGTATATATTTACACATTTTTATTGACAATGGAAGTTTTATTACAGAAACTCAGTCTAGGGTCAGGGAAATAGATTTAGAGTCTCTATAGAGGTAGGATTGACATGAACGTTATTTCTTTTTACTGCTTAATGAAGTATGTGAACTAAATCTGACGATTGTTTTCCACTATAAGATATTCTGGGACACGGGTCTTGTAACAGTAGCAGCAATGTCATGTATGTTTTATGAAACTGATTTTTTTGGTTTTGCCTGCTGTTTTTTAATTGAAAAATGTATTTTAAACCAAGCTATTAAATTTTATATGTTCATTTCTAACGATGAGTCTTTTATCTAGTAAACACATCTGCCCTTCCCCCCCCCCTTTTTTTTTTTTTGACAGGGGATCTATAAAACAAAGCTTCGGTGATTGTTTAGTAGTTTCTCCTACTGGCAGAAGAAAATAATCCCAATGCCAGCCCTGCTGTTATTCCCACATGAGTTAGTCCTGTTCTCATTCCCGGCTTGATTTCAACCAGCCTCATTCATTTTTGAGCGTGGGGAAACCGTGTAGCGTTGTCTTCGGGAAGGACACTTTCCTCTGGCAGTAAAACAAAACCGAAAGGCCCTCGGTGAGCTCAGGTGTGTTGCGGGTGATGCCTGAAGGTCTCTGCTGGGGGTTGAACAAAAGCATCGTGGGCACCGCTGTTGCTCCGGTGTCTGGAGAGGTGTTCGCTGCCGCCTCTTCACCGTTAGAAAATGTCTCGACAAGCTTTTGCTTTAGCTGCCTCCCCAGCCCCCGCAGCGGTGGCTGGGTGCTGCCCTGGGGCAGCTTCGGTGCCGACACCCTCCCAATGGCTGCGCTTGCACCAGCTTGTCCAGGGAAAAACGTGGGAGGCAGAAGAACTTTGGGCTTAGAAAAACGCAGGTAACTATTTATTTATTCATTTATTTCTAGTTCTGATGCGGGCTGTGCTTGCAGTTTGTGTCCCAGAGGTAGGGCGATGCTTCAGGACGTCCCCCAGCCAGTCCTGGGGTGCCCTGGGTGATGCCGAGCATCATCTTCGCCCAGCTTGGTGCCCGCTGAAAGGCTGAGCAGGGTTTAGCAAACCCTGGACAGTGGGTTTGTGGCCTGGTGTCCCTCTCGGAGCAAACCTCAGCATGGGGATGGATCCGCTGTGAAACGGCAGCGGTGCCACTGCCCCTTTGGGCGTGTGATAACTTCCCAAGCCTTTACGCAGCGTCTGTGTGTGTGCCTCCGCCGTCACATCTGCCCTTCCCTGCCACCCCGTCGGCCCTTTTCTGTTCACCTCGTGAATTTAAAGACACTGTTGTTTTCAAGCAGCCCTTACCCGTGGCAGAGCATCAGTGGGGGAAAGGTGGATTTCCCAAAAATGCAGCTTTGAACTCCCAAGCCAGGCAGCCTTACAGGGTTGATCCCTGCAGCTTCCCTGGGGCGTGACTCAGGGCTCTAATAACAAACTTTTAAGATCCGATCTTTTTTTGTATGGGAAAGCTGAATTCTGCAGCTTATTCAAGAATCTTTTCTCTATACAAATTAACTGCAGGAGCTTTTTCTCAAGGCTTTGCAAGAGCATGGAGCTTACATTCTCCTCAGTTGGGTTGGTTTGTTATTTTAGATTATATGATTTATGATGATAATTAGATTTTTTTAAATATTAGACGATATCTAGATGACCCCTCAACTCTAATAAAAAAAAAAAAAAGAGTAGTTATAACTTGTTTTGCTGTTTTTCCTTGGACTACCCTGCTACACCACCCGTGCTCTTTGCTGGGCACCTTTCCCGTAGTTCACGACAGCGCAGAAGGGATATTTTGGCTTTTCTTCTGGACTGGTTTCCCCAGCTGCTGGGGCGCTTGCGGGGTTTTTGGTGCATCTTGCAGTTTCTTGTTTGCGCAGGACAATGCTCCGTCGCCCCATTGACCTGTTTGCCTGCGCGCACAGCTCGGGGGTGGATGGCATGCCCGCTGCCTTAAGCCTTGTTTATTTTGCCACCCCTCCAGCGTGGCCACCCTGCAGGTGTGTGCGCAAATACCAGCTGGTGACCGGTGTCAGTGGGGTGGCACTTGGCGTGCTCCCGTTTCAGCGCTGGTCGGCAGGTCAGTCACCGCCGCCATGGTTCGAAGGGTGGGAAGCACAGGCCGGGCAGAGGAAAGGTGCGTGGCTGAGCCTGGCAGCAGCTCTGGGAAGCGGGAAGGTGGTGGAAAAGTGTTTGTACCTCGTAGGGGTGCGATGCCCGGAGGCGGGGGACAACACCGGATTGATCGCAGCGAGGGATGGTGGAGCCTGGTGCGTGGGTGGCTGCTGCCACCAGACTGGAAAAGACGGTGTAAATTGGAGTGAAATCTGGAGCGAGGGTGAAAGGTGGGCAGATTGAGTCCTGGCGTTCCCCAGCACCAGGAAAATCAACTCCTGGGGTTCCCCAGTGCCTGGCAAAGCTGGACAGAGCCCCGGCCGGGCAGTGCTGCCCCTGCCAACCCACTGAGTCTGTGGCCCTTTTTCTGGGGCTTTTAATTCTGTCATGATAAGGTTTGCTTCCATTTTTTTTCCCCTTAAAGTAAATAATTACATGAGCTTTGCAAACATTAATAAGCAAATAAAGTAAAAATGATCGCTCGGTGGTCAGCTCTGCAGGTCGTGTCTCCATACTCTCTGCCCTGTGACTCTTCTCACTTGAAATACTTTGCTTTGAGCCCGTCTGCCCACGCTGGCCAAGGGATTTCGGGGGGGCCGCAGTGACAGGTTCCCCCCTTTTGTGGATGTTGAGCTCCAAACCGGCCCTTGCTCTCCCGCTTGCTTCTGCTCTGTGCCCTTAAATAAGAGCTCGGGCTGCAGGCGAGAGGCTGGTCGAGACTTGCCGTGCACGAAGCCCCAGGTCGGGATAAGGCGTGAGACAAAAGGAGACAATTATAAAAGCAGTGATGGCAAGCTGAAAAAAAAAAATAATCTGTTGCTGCTTAAATCACCTTTGCCTTCCAATTCCTGTACGCTTGGGGTTAACGATGCCGTTCAATGCTATCAAATTTTTTTGTTCAGCCTGGAGAAAAGGAGGCTGAGGGAAGACATCGCTCTCTACAACTACCTGAAAGGAGGGTGTAGAGAGGTGGGGGCCGGTCTCTTCTCCCAAGTAACAGGCGATAGGACAAGAGGAAACAGCCTCAAGTTGCACCAGGGGAGGTTCAGACTGGATATTAGGAAAAATGTTTACATCAAAAGGGTTATTAAGCATTGGAAGAGGCTGCCCAGGGAAGTGGTTGAGTCGCCATCCCTGGAGGTGTTTAAAAGACGGGTGGACACAGGGCTTAGAGATACGGTTTAGATCAGTGATGGTTTTTGTCAGAGTTAGGTTGATGGTTGGACTAGATGATCTGAAAGGCCCCCTCCAACCTAAGCGATTCCATGATTCAATATTTAATTTCTTAGTGGAATTTCCCCCCACCGCCCCACTTCGAAAAGCCTCCCTCTCTGTTCCTCAAGGTTTTCTTCATGCTGCGTTACATGCACCCATCACCCCGCTGTTGTTTTGCTCCAAAGGTGCATCGCGAGGCTTTTACGAAGCATATTTGAGCTCCCTGACGACGGCGCTCGGGCGGATGTAATGTGGCGTGACAGGCTGTGTGAATGCCATAAAGGGCAGAGAGAGCAGGTGGAAATCTGTCCTGGTGCTGGGATTTCATGCCCAGGTGAAGGGAGGAGGAGGACCTGGCCTGGGACTGATAGAGTTGGGGACAAAGTAAGCTCTGAGCCAGCCAAGTCTGTCTTTGACTCTGAAATGGAAGCACAAACCGCCAGGTTAAGGGCAGGGCATTCACAACTCAGCTTATTTCGGTCAATCTTTGTGGAGCAGAAGGAGCTGCGGGCAAGGGCTCAGTTTGACCATGAGGTTGGGAATTACTGGGTGTGTGAGGAAGGTTTTGGGGTGAAAGCAGCGTTTCCACCCAGTCTGTGGCCTTTCCCATCCAGCAGAACTGTGAATGTTCATCCTCAGGCGGCTCTTCAGAGGGTCACCACATGGTTAAGGTTGGGAGAGACCTCCACAGGTCATCTGGTCCAACTTCCCTGCTCAAGCAGGGCCGCCTAGAGCCAGTTGCCCAGCACCGTGTCCAGACGGCTTCTGAATATCTCCAAGGATGGAGACCTTGCTGCTGGGTCACCCTCACAGTGAAAAAGTGTTTCCTGACGTTTGGAAACTGCTCCTGTGTTTCAGTTCGTGCCTCTTGGGAAGGTATGTAGTGGGTCTCCTGGAGGAAACCGTGCCAAGAGTTCAGGGAGATGAAGTGGTGATTTTGTTATAAATGTGGAAATAAATGGTACCTACTGGTACCGCCGTGTCTCAGAGAGGAGAGCAGAGAACAGGATGGCGAGAACAGATGTGGCTGAGGCTTGTGCCTAAGTGGGAGGTGAAACGAGGAAGGGCTTCACCCTTCCTCATGGGTGGGACAAGAGGCTTGAAGGTGGGATGCAAGGAGGGGACCAGCAGCCGGATGGCGATGCTGGGTATTGGTGTCACAGCTCCATGCCCAGACACCGCGCTGCGAGCCCTGCGGCCCCATCCCATACGTGTCCTGGCAGCCTCAGAGGCTCAGGTCCTGTGCAGCCCATCGGTGCCTCTTCAGAGTGTGAGGAGGTCTTGCTGTGCCCGGGAGCCGTCAGGTTTTCTAACGGAAAGCACAATCAGATTTTATAGGGAAGGAGGCAGATACAGGGTGAAAGCTGAGGGGACAGAAAACCTGTAGCGGGAAGAAGGTGGCTGAAGCTCCTTCAGATTGAAAGCCCTGGGAACATGTTGACTAGCAAAGCCATGCAATGGGCCAGCAGGGCAGGAAAGCATCAAATATTTCACCTACTCCACAGAGGAGGAAAGTCAGACCCTGGGGCATACTGGGGATGACAACTGGTGTATGAAATGTGTATTTTTGGCATTAGACAGACTCCTGCCTTTCTACCCATCAGGTGTGTTGGAGGGACCTAAAGAGCCTAAATAATGCACGCGGAGCAGTTGTGGATCCTGGCTCTAAGACCTGGGTGAAGTGAGGCATCCCGGAGGAGGCAGCATCCTGGCCAGCTCTGCTGGTTTGTAGCCTGGTAGCCCCAGCACGTGCCTGGGCTTCGGTCCCCAGGGCTGCAGCACCCCCTGAGCAGCCCAAAGTGGGGCGTGAAGACGGGGACATCCCTGGCCAGCAGCCAGCCCCTGGAAAAGCTCTGCGGCGGCGGCTCGTTTCTCCGCTCTGTTGGCACCATGGAAAAAGAAATCCAGTGTAAACAGCGTGGCCCGTCCCTGGGAAGGGGAGACAGCGCAGCTACAAACCAGCAGAGCCAGGGTGCAGAATTAGAGCCTGGGTTTATTTTCACATTAGTTGTCTCATTGTATCTCCTTCCCGTCCTGAAGCACTGCAGCAGTGGCGGGGAAGTGCACACATGAGGCTGACGTAAGGATTTACCCACGCCGTGAAAAAAATAGGGATTCCTTGCCCTTTTTAAGCAAACAGCGTAAAACTAAGTGGGAAAGTGCCCTGGAAGCGGGGCGTTAGGATCTCTGCTGTGCAGGGGGAGTAGCTGCGAGTAGGTCCAAGCAAGCACGTTATGAGAAACAGCATCAAGTCACACGAAGTCATATTCAGCAGCCCGGCCTGGCGGGATACTTTATCCAAGTAGCAAGTGGGGTAATGTCTGGCTTCTGAGCAAGGGGGTGGAGGAGACTGAGTCACCCGCGACCAGCGATACTGCTGAGGGAGAATCATAAGAGCAGGAGTTTGGGCTTTCCAGCTCCTTAGCTGGGGCAGGGATGGGTTGTGGACGTCTCCAGGGTGAGACGTCCCCCTCAGACAGTAGGACAGGGATTTAAACTGTTAAGCGGCTCAGCAGCTACTGACTTCTCCCCCCAGAGCCCCAAAGGCTCAGGAGAACATAGGTGGCTTCTATTTATTCAGCTCTTAATGGAAAATGTGTTTGTCAGGAGTAAAATCCCATACTTGGTTGCGTCTGTTTAATATATACAATACCTAAAGGGGGGCTACAAGGAAGCTGGAGAGGGACTTTTTACCAGGGCATGTGAACCCCTCTGGTATCAGCCGGCTAATCCAGAAGTGGTGCAAGGAATGGGAAAAAGTGCCAGGGTCTTAAACAAAACCCACTGGGGCTCAAAACACCCTTGGTGAGCTGCCCGCTGCGGCCATGCGGGAAGAACACGACTGTCCCTTCTGACCACACATGGACCTCAGCCCGAGAGACGGTGAGGAGATAACTGAAGACTTTTGATGAGACAACTAAAGATTTGAGGAGATTTGCTGGATGCCTGCGATCAGCAAATCGCTCCCCCCCAGACCTCCCCTGGGCCTGGCAGCACGCTGTGCTCGGCGCTGTGCAGGTACGCAGGTCAATATGGACAACGTCCTAGAGGAGATGGCGAGATGGCAGTGTCAGTGCTGGAGGGCCTTCTCTCTGCCTGCGAGGACGCTCCTGCCCAGTGAAAGCCTGTGGTACCGGTCACCCGCAGCTTTGCGGGTGAACCACGTCCGACGGTCCGTAGGTCGGTCTGTGGTCACACGGGACATCTTCCCAGCATCCGAGGGCTGCACGAAAACACTTCAGAGTTAATAAAATGTGAAAGGTGATTCAGGATGAAACATGTGCTTGCACACAGGCTTGGTACCTGCCCAAGCAAGTTGTGAGATGACCAAGAGAGGGGAACATCTGTCGGCATTGCTGATGCTTTAATATACTGTGTGTCACCGAACATGCGTGGGTTTACCCAACGGCAATATAGAGGCAAAGAGAATGGTGGAAACGATGAAGACATCCACTTAAGCAGAACAATAAATAAATAACGTGTCCTTTTTATTTTTGCTCTTCGAATCCGTCTCCTGGTGCCACTAAAATAAGACGAGGGCACGAATAGCAGCAGTAGAAAAACCAGATGGTGCACTCGAGCGAGCAGATGGCGCGCTGGTGTGTCATACCTGTTACTGTCGCTTACTTTATTATTTCTGTTATGGTGGGTCTCTGGACGGTCCTCACTTGTAATCAGTATTTGTGGATTGGATTTTTTTTTCATTCAGTAAACATTATGTTTCGCGTACTCGGAAGAAATCCGGTCGAGTGGTGATTTCTCTCTGCAGTACTGCCAGGTCCCGGGAAGTGTTTGGTGCAGTCGGTATTTTTTCAGGTAGAAACATGTTTTGGGGAGCAGAGAGGAAAAAAAAAAATAAAATTTAATTGGCAGTGTGTGTTTATTTTATCAGCACCCCGGGTCCAAAATAAAGCGAGAAACAGTCTGCGTGACTCTTCTCTCAAACCCTTTCCTTTTGCCGTAACCTGGATGTGGTTCCTTATGCCGTGCCAGCTGCTTACCCGCTCCTTGGACGCTTATCCACGTACGGAAAGCTTGATCTGTTTCTGAAAGAGAATACGAAAAGATGCAGGCGAGGAAGAAGTCGACTGTCGGCTCCTGCGCCAGTTGGGGATGGCACACGAGGACTGCGCTTTCGTCCTCCCTGTGGGAAAGCCGTCCGTGTGACAGCCTGTCCCTGCCGGCAGACACGTAGGCAGTGCGCCGGGGAGGGGGGTTTGCTCTGCTCCTCCATCGCCCGCAGCCACGGACGAGACCTCCCCGGCAGCAGCTGGCCCGCACGCAGCGTGACAGCGGGGGGGACCACACATCTGCACCCCCCTCCCTGCCCGGCACCGCGCTCGTCCCTGCCGGCACATCCAGAGCGTGTCCCTCCGGCTCCATGATGCTGGCACGTGGGACGCGTCCCTCCAGCTCCACAATGTCGGCACATCAGGAGTGTGTCCCTCCAGCTCTGCGATGTTGGCACATGGGGAGCGTGTCCCTTTAGCTCCACGATGTTGGCACGTGGGAGCATGTCCCTCCAGCTCCACAATGTCAGCACATCAGGAACATGTCCCTCCAGCTCCATGATGCTGGTATGTGGAGAGCGTGTCCCTCCAATTCCGTGATCTAGGCACGTGAGGAGCGTGTCCCTTTAGCTCTGCGATATCGGCACATGGGGAGCATGTCCCTCTGGCTCTGACATGAAAATCCCTTCTATAACTCATCTATTCCCACCGAGGTGGGTGCGTTCACCCCCTGGGTCAATCCTTCTGGTCCCACTCCTGCCCTCAGCCGGGGGCTGCTGCTGCCGTTTCCATCAGCCGGTGCCCGGCACCACCTGGCAGAGCGGCTCCGTTTGCTCCGTGGTGGGAAGCTTCTCCTCTGGCTGCTGCTGTTGGCCCAGGATGCGCATTTTGGGGCAATCCAGGGCTGCGGCAGCTCCAACTGCTCCATCGTCCAAGAGCACAGCAGAGGAGGGAGAGCGGACGGAGAGACACATCCGACACACGCGTCGCGGTCTCTCATTTCTTCCCGTGTACCTTCTCGCGTCTCCTGTGCGGGAGCTCGGGTTGTAATTATCTGTATTTATTTAATCCCGCCCCACGTGCTCAGCTGTACACGTTTGCCCCAGCAGCCTGCTGCTGTGTTCAGCCAGACCAGATGCCAACGCCAAATTGCACTGACTCCAAAGCTGCAGCCAGACAACAGCTTTGGTCGATTTTTAACCTCTGGTAAACATTAGGAAAACCATCCGAGCCCGTACTATTCTTCCTCTGGCCTCTTTTGAATTGCTTATTGTATAATTTTCTGCAAAAAGGGAATGGGGGAGAGCTGCCTGCGTGCCCTTTTGTTGTTTTCAGTCAACAGTATTAAGTATTTCCCCTCCTGCTCACCCGCACTGGTTGATTCTTCCCTTGTTTTCCCAGGAGAAAGGATAAGACAACCCAAGTGGAGCCTCCTCATCCCTCCTCCGGAGCACCTTACATCCGCTCCTTCCGACCTCGGGACAAAGACAGTCTCTATCTCCGACAAAGAAAGCTTTTCCCTGGAGTGTTTGCCCACAGTCTGGGTTAAACGGGCCTTTATAGCACCAAAGGGTCGGCGGGGAGCGGGATCCGGAGGATGCGGGAGCGGGGGCAGAGCCGGGGCAGCTGGTGGTGGATGGCTCTGCCGGGCTGGGGACCGCAGGGACGCAGGGCAGGGACACCGGTGTCCCGCAGCCACCCGCACGGGCAGGCGCCTCCGAGCTCCCGGGAGAGGAGATTTGGGGATATTCGGGCCCCGCTCCAGGTCACTGTCTGCAGGAGGGAACCCGCAGCCCCTGGGTCCTCCCCGTGGGCCTGGGGGTACGGTGGCGCCGGTCGGAGCCCCCAGGGAAGGTGGTGGGCGCGGGCGGAAGGACAGGGATGCGGGATAGTATTAATTGCATTAATATTCACCTTAGTGCAGCCTCGGGAAAGGGAAGGGGGAAAGCGGAGAAGCTCCAGGCTGTGAGGGGGCTCGGGCTCCGTGGGGTTCAGCCCCGGGCTCTGCCACCGATATCTGATGTGAGGATGAAGACGATGCTCCTTCCTCACCTAACGTGGCCTCAGCCGGCGGCAGCAGAACAGGAGGATTTTGGTAAGAGCTCTAGGGATTTATGTTAAAACCCGTAGCTGCCATTTTTAGCTCAGCAAAGGCAGCGCCATCAAACACATCAAGTCGGCGCACAGACGTGTAACATCACTTCGTGTAGCGAGTCTTGCCCCCGCGTGAGGAGCCCCCCTCCAGCGGCTTCCAGCGGTGGGCTCAGGGCATGGAGGCAGAGTCTGCGGTACGTGGCCTGGGAAAAGATCCCTCTGGGAATCGGGAGCGGTGACCTGCTCTGCTTCCCTGTCCCGCTCCCCACCCCGGCGCGGGGACCGTGCTGCCTCGGGCTGCCGTTACTCAATCAGAAATCAATTACAGTTCCCTAAAGGTTTCCCTCCACGCGGGGCAGAGCGAGTGGCTCCGGGGTCACGAGGGACGGCTGGTGGTTTGTATGAGGGGCACGTTCCCTGTCCCCCCGCATTGTGCCATTTAGTCACTGACAGCATTTTCCCTGAGAAATGAAGGTGAAGAGGGTGAAGGGTGACGGTCACCTGCCCATGGCAGGGGGCTGGAACTGGATGGTCTTTCAGGTTCCTTCCCAACATAACCGTTCCATGGTTCTATAAGGGCTCGTAGCTGCACCGGCTGCCGCTGCCCCTGTGGGGGGAGGTGGTGGGGGGCGGCCTGGGAATGGGAGACGGGCTGGGAGAGATGGGGTTGTTCAGCCTGGAGAAGAGAAGGGTCCAGGGAGACCTTGTAGCCCCTTCCAGTACCTGAAGGGGGCTACAGGAGAGACGGGGAGGGGCTCGTTATCACGGAGCGGAGCGATAGGACGAGGGGTAACGGTTTTAAACTGAAACAGGGGAAATTTAAATTAGATATCAGGAAGAAAATCTTTCCTGTGAGGGTGGTGAGGCGCTGGCACAGGTTGCCCAGGGAAGCTGTGGATGCCCCATCCCTGGAAGTGTTCAAGGCCAGGCTGGATGGGGCTCTCAGCAGCCGGGTCTAGCGGGAGGTGTCCCTGCCCAGGGCAGGGGGGCTGGAACCGGGTGGTCTTTAAGGTCCCTTCCAACCCAAACGATTCGATATGAAAAAAAAGAGAGATTCGGTTAAATGCGGGGAAAGAGGGGAAGGGCACGCCCGGCCGGGCGAGCGGCGGCGGGAGAGGCTCGGCTGGGGACGGTCCCTCCATGTCCCCCGCCCGGACCCGGGCGGTGTCACCCCCCGAGGAGCGGCGGAAGGGACAAAGACTGATAATCCGGGGGGGG
>VXBH01008590.1:346107-363012 GCA_013400035.1 Rynchops niger | reverse complement strand
CCCGAGCCGGGGGCAGCCGACACCGGCCCGGGCCGGGCACGTGCTCGGCGGCGGGCAGGGGCGCGGAAACCGGTGTCGCCTCAGGAGCGGGTGGGTCGCCCCTCGGGACCGTTACCCCCAGGGGTTGGTCGGTTGGGACCGTTGGTCGCCCCTGGGTGGGGGTCGTTTGGGACCGTTACCCGCCGCGGGGGGTGGTCGGTCGGTGCTGTTCCCTCAGGGGCGGGTGTTGCCCTGGTCACCTGCGGGGGGGGCGGCCCTCCCGTAGCCGCCGTGTGGGGGCGGCGGCTGGGCGGCAGCTGCCTTCCTCCTCCTCCTTCCCCTCTTCCCGCCATCCGCCCCTCCGCGGCGCCGCCCGGCCGGGGGCAGCCGCCGTGAGGCGTGGAGCGGGCGGGGGTGGCGCGGCCTGGAGCGGGAAGGGAGGGAAGGAAGGAAGGAAGGGGGGCCCGCACCGTCCCTGCCCGCGCACGTACGGGGTGATGTGAGGACACCGGCCGGCCGCCGTCAGCCATTCCCTGGCAGCCGGAGAGACCGGGCTGCTGCCCTCGCCTTAAAAAAAGGGTGGTTGGTTTTGTTTTGTTTTGTTTTGTTTTTTTCTTTTTTTTTGAAACGGGGAATATTTTGTCACGCTTCTTTAGGGAAAACTGCTCTCCTGAAACGTTGAGTTGGAAAAAAAAAAAAAATTACCTGGCGGTTTGGTTGCCTGCAGTCGGGCTCTGAGGAAGACTTGCAGGCTTAGTGCAGAGCCTCGCCCGGTGCGGCTCCTGTTTGACAGGCGCTCTAGGTCCACACAGCGCTTTTTGCCCTCGTTCCCCTTCTCTTTTTTTTCAGTGGAAATTCTTGGAAGTCTCTCTCAGAGCGGTTAATGGCTTCAGAGGGCTTTAACCCCCTTCCTGCCCCCACCCTTGGCATCTCCATGCGTGGTACCTCTTGTTTTAGGCGAAAGTCCTCTCTGAGTGCAGTACTGGCATCATGTTTAATGTGTTTGCCACGCACATCCCCATAGTGGAGACAATGTCACACAGCTTTGCATCTTTGTGACACTGTTGAGCCAGGATCATTCCACCTTTGTTAAGACAAAACTCACTAAGTGGGTAAATGATGTCATCCAACAAGCCCTCTAGGGCTTTAGACTATCTTAAAGGTGTGATGATGCTTGTTGTTGCTTTTTTAGTTAAAACCCTTTGCTGCAGTATATAAGCACGCTGTGTAACAGCGTTAGGCTTGAGAATCTTGGTCCACACTGCTGAATCCCAGCTTTTGCAGTTAGTTGGTGTGCCTAAAGACTGGAAGAGTTTGAATGCTTAGTTGAGACCGAGCTGGCACGTGAGCAGTAAAGCAGCAGCTCAGTGTAGCTTTTGGAATCACTGTTAAGCACTGAAGGCACTTTATGAAGTTTGTGTATCCTTTCGCAGAGAAGTCAAGTGTTTTGCATGCATGCATATACACACACAAATTTTCTGTGATGCTTGCATTTGGAAACAATATGATTACATTGGTCTTCATGTTACTTGTAGTGTGTCTTGGATACCTAGCACCTTTGTAGTATCATACCTTTCTAAAGTACAATACAAGCAATTTCCACTGCACTTTGAAGACTACTTTCCTTCCCTGCACCCTGGCTTCTCTGTTGGTAAAAATAAGACTAAAATGCTTCTACAAGGTGTGGTACTCTGAATCAGTGATCATACTTTAAAGTATCTTACTGTCAGCTGAAATTTATCTTCTCAATGTTACCAGAGTGAAATCAGTACTGAATAGCAGTTGTCTTTTGGGTCTGGGAAACAGCCTTGTCTAAACAAGGTTGGAAGTCAGGATTTCTTTGCTCTTTTTGTTTGTATACAAGTGTGGGATGTGTTTACTCAGAGCAGTGTAATCTAGGAAAGTAACTCTGGAAACGTGAGCTACACACATCTGTTCCTTTCCTCCAAATCGTACTACTTTTTTTTTTTTTTTTTTTAAAGAGTGGGAGGGGTGGGAAGATGAGCCTGTGGGGGAGGGTAAGAGTTGAGCTGACTGGTAAAAGCCTCGCCGCAGGCATGGGATCTGTTTCAGATGACCTTCATTGTGAGCAGACAGTAAGTTGGTGGTGGTGGCTTTGTATTCTTACTTGTCCTAATAGCCAGTAATCCGATTACATTTAGGTTGACATTGTGGACATCTATGAGTCTATCCGTGAAAGGCAGCGTCATGACAGCGAAAGGTCTACCTGCAGCACCTTGGAGCAGAACGACATCGAAGCTGTTGAAGCGCTTGTTTGTATGAGCTCCTGGGGTCAAAGATCGCAGAAAGGTGACATATTAAAGATAAGGCCACTTACACCCTTCTCGGATTCTGGTGATTTCACAATGCACGCTGAGGCTACATCTGAATTACCAAAGGACTATTTATCTACGCTGGTAAGACAGACATGAATGCAAAATAAATGTGCCTGATACCTGGGTGTTACATCTCTGCAATGTTTTAACTTGGCCAGCAAAGACAGCTTGATCATGTGTCCCTGCGTACAATAGCTATGGTGCAGCCAGTGCTGTGTGTGTACATGGAATAGTGAGGTCGGGGTGCTGAGTTTGGTTTTTTTCTGCCGTCTCTGGAATGGCGAGTGTAGGGGTTTGATCCTTTGTTAAATCTAGATGTGAAAGTGCTTGCTGACGGGTTACTTAACTTGACAGCTGCAGATGCTGTCTGGCTGGTTATTGCTGGTTTCTTGGAGCAAGAATGGCAGAATGAGCCTCAGTGATTCAGCACCGACTTATCTGCAAGCACTATATGAAAAAGGCACTTGACGACATTTGGCTTCACTCTGGTTGTTATAAGAGAAAGTACAGGTTACCATTATGAAATATACAGTTTAATTAGTTTCTATGCTATGTGTTTGTACATGTAGTCAGTTATTTCTCCAGAGCATTGGTCTACTCTGGCTGACTAATGTTGGTTGAATCACAGTTTTTTTTTGTTGCAGTTTATGTTACAACAAAAGTAGGAATTAAAAAAAAAAAGGGGGGGGGCGGCTTGGTTCCGTTCAGGTTTCAGATGGTTAAGGCCCATTTCAACCAGTAGGCTTCTAGTATACAATTATGTCAGGAAAACGGGAATAATAGAGGGAAGAGGCTGAGATAGTATGGCAGCAGCTTGATGGAGTTCTGTCATACTCCTGCCGCTCAGTGTTGGCACTGTCTCTTGAGCAGCACAGGGCATAGGCATGAGATTTCAGTGGTAAAGGAGGAAGGAGAGGTGGTGTCAGCAAGAGAGCAATGGATGAATAAGAAGGGATAGAGCATTTCCATTTGTATATATCTCAGAAGTAGCCACCAACTGATGGGGTAATCATTGATAAAAGTTGTCGGGCTTGCTCGAAGTTTGAAATTGAAATTGTACAGTACAGTATCGATATCTGTTGCTAGTCTATTTTCTGTGAACAGCAGAGAGTCTCATAGCCTCTTACAGCTGCGCCTATTGCTGAGGAGAAAGGAATGAGAGTTTTTGTAGCGCAGTGAGTGGACATGCAATGTTTTATGCAGGTTGACATCTGCCTCATTGCCTTTGTTTTATTAATGTGCTTTTGAGTATATTCAGATGGCCATCAGATGAGGCAATGTGTGCTTTAATCAGTTTGTCCCAAGAGGCAGGTTCTGAGATTCTGAGAAGAGGGTGTAAGTTTAATTTTCACAGTAAAGATAGTGAAAAATTGTGCTATGAAATTACCTGATGTATAATAACGGTGTGTTCTTGTTTGCAGTGCATGACCCCTCCGCACAGCCCCGACTTTGTTGAGATATCAGCTGCTATGCTTCTCTCCTCACAAGTCACTTACTCCAAACCAAGGACTGTCATGGCAAATACAGCTGCCTGCTCAGTCACGTCGGCGACTGGTGCCTCCCCCATAACCAAGCCATCTGTTATCAACATGGAGCGACAGTGCAGTCAGAAGCTGGAGATATCTGAATCCTTTGCCCCTCAGCCTTGCAGGGCCATGGCAACAAGCGTGATACGTCACACAGGTGATAGTTCTGCTTACCATCACATTCCTGCTGTGCAAGAGAAAACAAAGGTAACTTCAGGCTGCAGCAGTTCCAGAGGCTGGTGTGGGGTGGATGACCGAAGACATTCCAGACTGCCACAGGACACGTGTGCCACGCATGATTTAATTAACAGAACCTCTCCAGTACATCAGCCTTATGTACATGACTCCAGTGATATTGTGACCAATAAAGGACAGCTACCAGTCCGGCCTGTTTCGCCACAGACCCACTTACCAAAGAATTGTGAGAATGACTTGCAAAAAAGAGCTACCCCAGTGACACCTGTCCCCGTTTCAAGTCCCCAGGTTCTCTGTCAAATGATCCCTTTAAATGGACAAAGTAGTATGATCAATGCCTATGTCAAGCCTTCAACTCCAACAGTCTCAACTCCCATGAAACCTATTTTACCGCAGACAGCCCCGCTCTCTCAGCCTGTACTCATGGGACCTTCTGTGCCTCAGGGGACCGTCATGCTGGTTCTTCCACAGACTGCTGTCACACAGACACCACAGTGCCCGCAAACAGTAATGACTGTTGGGAACACCAAGTTACTGCCCCTTGCTCCTGCTCCTGTGTTCATAGCTTCTGGTCAAAGCTGTGTCCCCCAGATGGACTTTTCTAGACGGAGGAATTATGTCTGCAACTTCCCTGGGTGCAAGAAAACTTATTTCAAAAGCTCCCACCTCAAAGCCCACCTTCGCACCCACACTGGTGTGTATGATAGGGCAGGTCCTTTGTTACTCTGGCACTGTCTTGCCCTGGGGAGCTGAAATGCGCATTTTGTGGGAGGAGGGCATGGGAAAGGGAAGAGGCAGGTGACCGGGAAATTTCTGCTCATCTCGGGGAAGAGTGGAATGTTCATTCTCTGTGGGCAAGCAAAACAAGACAGACTTTGTTCTGAGACCTCAGCTGACCCCATAGTGTTAGTTGAATTTCACATGCTTTAGTTGGAGCAAAGCTTTGCCTTCTGTGTGTGTGTGCGTTTAGGTTTGAGTGGAATCCTGCCATCTGGACTAGATTGAAATGAATTGTGCAAGTCCCTTTTTTTGGGCCATGGAGAAGTCTGGTGTAAGCAAACCATAGTACAGGTAGTTGCTCTTAATTGTTACACAAGCAAAAGAAAAAAGAGAAAGTCAGAAACTGCATGTTTTTCTGCAGTTTTACTTAGGCTAAATGGGAATGTGTTGAGATTTTGTGCTACTGTGTTAGGAGGCAGAGCTACTACAGGAATGTAGCTGTTTATTCAGTTACAGAGAGGGAATTTTAAAGGTAAATGAAAATTAATTGTAATTAATGTGAGCTGATATGCTCCATAAAATCCAGTCACTATGTTGTCAGCGTACATGTGTTTTACTTTTCCTTTTTCTAGCTCCGAGATCCTGTTAAGCTAAAACTGACTTGAGTGCTTAGGGACTATTTTTGATGTTGAGCGATAGGCATAGCAGGAGATTGGTACAGAATAGCTCATTCAAAAGTTTGTCTAATTTTGGTGTTTCTTGTCTTTTTTCCCCCACTGTCTTTTGCCCCACAGACACTGTAGCTTATTGGATGTCAGCTTCTGTGGCAGGATTTGCATTAATTTGCCAGCTTGTCTTTACAGTTCCTTTGGGGAAAGAGCTTAAACCCAGTATGAAGCTGATAATCCTCGTAAACCAGAGCTTAGAGGTAGAATGATGCTTCTAGTTCTGGCTTGAGAATTAAGTGCTGCAGGCTGCTCAATTAACCTGGCACTACAGGATAAACATGGACTAATAATAAGTGTCTTGCTTTGAGCCCCTGCTGCTGCTGATCCATAGGGAAGCTCTGTGTGTCCTTGTATTGTGATTAAGACTAGAACGTCTATGGGAGGTGAAGCACACAGACCCTTCACTACCTAGTCCACGTTACAGGATCAGGGAGCAGAGCAGTTCAGCTTTCTTTTCCCACCTTTTCCCTGCACACTGAGTAACTAGGTAGTATCACGTACACCAAACATAGACATTTACTGTCAATATCTGAAATACGAACAATGCTTCTGTGGGGCTTCCTTTCTGCTGGTTGCTTTTGTTCTGCTCCAGAGCGTTACCATAAATTTATGTCATGTGGTAGATGTTTATCTTGAGCTTTACGGGATTTGGTGGTGGTAGATCACATTGTTTAGGATAGCTTTGATGTTACGCAGTTGCCTAGGATGAGCAGAAGCTGACGTGGACAGCCAAGCAGACTGCAGTCATTCCTGGGCGTGCAGAACTCTCCTAGCTGTCTGTTGGACCTCCAGCTGCCTGGGGATGGCAGGACAGGCCATTCCTCAGCAGGACTTGCTGGAGTGGTGCGTTTGTGTGTAGGACTGGAGCAGTAGAGCTCTGAAGCTCGATTCCAGGTTTCTTGTTTGCCCACGGTATTTGCTGATGATATGCAGCAGCCCTAGAGCTGTGGTCACGCAGGGACAGGGGCAGAGGGTCACTTCAGTCAGCGGATAAGGTAGCTTTAAACCCAGTTTAAAGAAAAAGATGAAAAATCTTGGATAATTGTGGTTTTGGATAATTGGAAAAAATAGACTCGATTAAATAACATTTAAAGAGGTATGTATGTATATTTCTCTGGAATGCCACTTGAGCTTAAGCTAATGTTGACTGCACACATGAGCAGTTCTGTGGAGTTCCTCAGTTTTTGCAAGTCAAGATTTAAGTTAGCTCTTTGCTAAGACTGTAACACAGCTTCCCAAAAGTAAGTTATGCTTCTTTTATGTCCTGCAGGAGAAAAGCCTTTCAGCTGCAACTGGGAAGGCTGTGACAAGAAGTTTGCCCGCTCAGATGAACTGTCACGCCACCGTAGAACTCACACGGGAGAGAAGAAGTTTGCTTGTCCTGTGTGTGAGCGTCGCTTCATGCGCAGTGATCACTTGACAAAGCACACCCGCCGCCATATGACCACAAAGAAGATCCCCAGCTGGCAGACAGAGGTTGGCAAACTCAACAGAATTGCCACAGCAGAGAAAACGAAAAGCAGCAGTGCTCTGAGCATGCTCATCCCCATGCCGTCGTCTGTCTGTCAGGGCTAGTGGGAGGATGCTCCTTCTCTACAAGCTTTCTGAAGATCAGGAAGAGCTCTGATGGCTACAACAGAACTGACAATGGCTTTTTTCCCCTCCCATGTTTGTGCATACTTTAGTTTCCCTTGAGTGCTCTATTAATAATGCTATGTGAGACACCTGTCGTATCTTTCCTTGTCCCTTCCCTATTTGTTTTTTTCAATACTTGGGCAAATGCAATCACCAGCACTTCAGGAAAGCAGAACTGTTTGGAAATTATTTTGGCAATAGGTTAAAAAAGTCACTTGTAATGTTTGCTGTTAATATTTTGATGGACAGTAAAACAGGGTGATTTTTAATTTTTATACTAGTATTTTCTATACCAAATATATTTTGTATTTATTCATTTTGGTCTTGATGTGTGGGCAAATTACTTGACCTGCATTAGTAGGGGTGTGCAGGATAAGACCCAGAGTTTTGGAAACTCCTTTTCAGTAAACCTAAAGAATTGCATTCAGAGCATTTTGTAAACACATACTTGATAACTCTTAGTGGTTGGGATTTTCACACTTGCAGATCCCGATCCTGCAATGGGCTGGTGCTGTTACACCCTCCTTACGCAGGTAACCTTGGAGGTTTGAGATCTAAGTGTGTCGTCATTTTTAAAACAAACCAAACCAGAATGACTTTCTTTCACAAAGGAAGTGTTGAAATCCTCAACATTTTATAAATTCATACCCTTTGCAAGTAGAAGCCATTGTGACTTTTGGTAGAAGTTTGATATACTGGGCATTCCTGAGTCCACGCTCCACTGGAGCAAAGTTTGGAGGAGCCAGACTTCTCTGATGGAGGTAGAAGCACAAACACTGTTTAGAAGCTTTGACACTAAAAATTATGCTATACTTTTCAGTCCTACTAAACCAGCATATCAAAATCTACAGGAAAATGCAAAAATGGCAACCTGTGAATAATTAGCTGGGTCTCTGTTTGTATTTTTTTTTGTTTTGAGTACAGGATAAATAGAAAATTAAGGTGTGGTTTTTTTTTTTTAATGTATCGTGGATGCTTGTGCACCTTATAGGAAATTGTTCAAGGCTTTCATTTACCTGTATCAAAGCACCAGAGGAAGTACTAATTGTGTTTTGACTTAAGAAATAGCCACCGTGTCAACTTGATGATGCTCTTCGTGTGGCCTTATACTTCTCCACAGTACTTTGTATAAAATCACCCTTTTCTATTAAATAAGGTATTCTCCCTGCTGAATGGATTTTTCTTTTACACCAAGTGTAAATGCGGCTAAGAAGTGGAATTGCTGGCTGCAGGAGTGCTGTGTTGCACTGGCGTGGTGTGAGTAATAAAATGCCGCTAGCACAAGGGGACTGCTGGGTTTCCGCGGTGCGGAAGGATGTGCGTACGTATTGTAGCGGAGCTGACAGTGGAGCTGTTGTGCTGTCAGGCACCAGGTGGTGTTTTGCTGGGAGATGGCTCACCTGCTGAACGGAATATTTCTGTAGCGTTTATTCCTGCTGGACTCTTCAGCCACTCCCGTGCCAAAGCTTAGTTGAGCACTGAGGAGGACTTTTTTTCTGGATGTGTAAAATGGGGATAACTAGGAATGCGCTGTCTTGCACTGCTTTGTTGTTCTAAAATCCCGGTCTCGCTTCTCCGTGGGGGCAAAGCACGGTTCACGTCTATGTAAGTGCAGACTTGCTGATCTCGGCTAGAACTCCCCTGAAATCGGCGGATACCCATTTCAGTTGAAAGCGGAGTATGGCATTACTTTTATACTTAAGTTTATAGTTATAATTAATGATAGTAAGTTTTCATACTGTACTAAATTGGAATATTGTGCTCGGTGTACTGAAGTTTTTGTGCCTGACCTTTGAAGTGTCTGTACCCTGTTGGCTCGGCACCAGCTGCTGGTCTCTGTTGATACCCAGTTTCCCAAATTTGTGTGCTGAAGAAAGACATTGCTGCTCCTCTTTTTTTGGTTGTTTTTTTTTTTTTTTTTGGTTTTGTTTCGTTAAAATCCCTTTAGAAGTCCCTTAGAACAAGAAGTTTGACTTTTGGATGCCATTTTAGCATGCTTTTAACTGGGGGAAGAATATCCTGTCTCTGTCTAGTAGCCAATTCGGTACTACTTTTTTTTTTTTCTAGACCAGCCATTTATGGTGTTCACCTGAGCAAAACAATTCGGAGGCTTGTGTCATGATTTAGTAAATTGTTATGTTAGTTTGTTGCACCGTAGAGGGGGAATGATGGACTGGAGAATATGGAATTTCAAAAAGTGTGTGTCACGATGCATAAAAGCGATGGCTCCCTCTTTGTTAGTTTTACTTGGCCTGGGATTCCTCGCAGCTGGCTCCTGCCAGATGTGCGCTGCCTGTTGCCACCTGTGCCCAGGACGTGTGGCTCTTTCTGCCGTGGGTGTGCAGGAGTAGCTGAGCCGTGGCGTGGCTGTGTCTGTTCTCTTTGCCCTTTCTGTTCCTTCCTGCTGTGTAGGCGTTATTTATGGACTAAGCATGACTGAGGTAACCGCTCTCTTTGCACTTTACTGCCTGAACTATATTGTTCAGTCTCTTTATTTTGAACCTATATTTTAAAGGTATGGAATCACATTTTTGTACCTGTTTTTAACTTTTATTAAATAAAAAGTATGTAATGTGACTGGCTTTAAATCATAAAAAAGTTGTGAATTTTCAGGTTTCATACACGCCCGTTCTAGAACTATGTAAATCCATCTCAATTAAGTTATATATCTTGGCCAGGGAAGACTTTGGGGCTTGCTAGGTCACTTACCTGTAAAGGCAGGACTTCTTGGGTCCTGTTGTAAATTGGGCAGTGCTTGTCCATGTGTAATTTTACACACCCCTGCTCCTGTATTTGGTGGAATGTGTACACTGCTGCCAGGGTTAGGGGTTTTTGCATGCTGCCTGAAAACAAGAGTCTTGGGATTTGTAACTGTTCTAGCGTGGCCTCCAGAAGCTGTCGACAAAAGGTGGTGGTCTGGGTGCTGCTCTGTTAGTGTTGCAAGCTGTGCATGGCATGAACACTGGAAATAAAGACGAGATGAGATTTTGACCCCAAAGACGGCTGCATTAGCCCTGGTTCTTCCTGTTCCCGCGCTCTGGTAAGGAAGTAGCTCTGGCAGGCTGGCTGTCACCTCTAGGTCTCAGCTGGAAAAGAGGTGATAGCAGCAGCAAATACTTTAAATTTTTAAGCATCTCCGCTGTTTCTTTCCCTCTGACCAGTTCCCAAACTGCAGTGATGTTTATTTCTAGCAGGGTCATATTTTGGTGGAAGAGACGGGGAGGAGAGGGTGTAGTGACACCAGCTTTCTGTCACAGCCTAGCCTTTCACTGCAAGGTGACTCAGTCTCTGCAGTCAGCGCCTTTGGAGAACAAACTGAGAGGGGTGACTCAAGGCTTTGTCGGCAGAAGACCACATCGTTTTTGGAAGTGTGCAGAAGATGAAAAGAGAAGATCCTGTGGATGGTCCTGCGTCCCGCTCAGGAGAACAGCTGGAAGGGAAGGCTTTACTGCAGGATTGATGCTCTGTCAGAATAGCGCAAACTCTTCAGCCCCTGGGCTCTGCAGGTCTCCATAACGCTTGTGACTCCCAAGGGGACATATCCTACCTGTCTGTTCCTGCTACTATTTTTCAAGGAAGATTTTCCTGGGCATCGAGTCATAACCTAAACAAGACCTGTAACTTTTATGCCAATTTTTGTTTTGTCTCCCTGGCTTGGCTTATGTGAAACACAACTATGGATTTCACAGTTCTGTGCTCCTCTTTCTGCTCTTCCTTAGAAGCAAGCTGAGTTCTGAGCAGTTTTGTGCAGCCAGGAGGTGCACTCTCTACTCATCCTGATGGGGCTGGAGTCTGGAACGTCCTCATCCTGCGAGAGAACAGCTCACGTGTGGAAGCTTTTCTACCTACTGCTGTGGTAACACTGGCACCATGCGGGCAAAAGTCTCTTTATCTTGCAGCCATTCTAAATCCATGAAAACTAATAATTTTGTAAAGAAAAATGCATGTGTGCCTAAATGCGTCCATTGGTTTAATGCTGCATTTTGCAGCTGGACTAGCATTGCTTTCCCGTGGGTGGTTCTACAGCCAAACCTTCATCTTAGCAGCCACTTGCCTCATCTTGCTCACAAACCGATGAGCACTGGTCCGCTTGCGGTTGGTACTGGAAGCGTGAATCCATGCTGGTGCTGAGGTGGCACCTCTGGGCAGAGGTGGCCTGTGCTGCCGGGTGGCTGCGCGCTCGGTGTGCTCCTCTGGCTGACTCTCCATTCCCAGCTGTGAAAGCTGTGCGTGCTCAACATCCTGTGAATGATGAAGGTGGCACTTCATCCATCACCTCTTGTGAGCCTCAGGGCTGCATGTGGCATGTGTTCATCTGCTGGGATAAATCTTCGGTTTTGAAGTTTAATCTGTAAGCCTATCTGCCTTTTTACCTTCTGTTTGTGTCTGGTAGCTTGAGGCAGGCTATGGCCATGAAAAAGCAAACTTCTCCCACGCGTGCAGAAAGAGCAAATCATGACTCAAAACCCGACAACCTACAGGCTAAGGAAACGGCGGGATGGATCAGGAGGCAGCCACAAAGCCTCAGCCACGTCTGCTCGCAGGCCATGCAGTCGGTGGGATTATCTTCCCTGCAGCGGGTATGTTAGCACTGGGACGTTTTGTTTCCGGAGTGCTTTCATCCTCTGTCAAATGCAGCCTTCCTCATTTTCTGCTTCAGTCCTTGAGTGTAGGAGGAGGAAATGGGGTGGCACTCACATCCTGATGTGTGCAGAAGGCCACGGGCACATCTTAAATGGGCAGAAAACTCAAGGAAGCTGGAGCATACCCTTCCCTGGGAAGGTTTTTCCTAGACGGGAAGAATGCCTTGGGTTTAACTTTCCCCCTTGTAGTGTCTCTTGAGTTCAGAGCGATTTCTTTTCTGTTGGTTATCATTGTCCACATACACTCCCTTCACCCTCTGGGGGGAAAAAACCCAACCCTGTTGTGGATGCCGTCTGTGCCAGGCAGCTGGAGCTCTACATGCCCTGCCAGGTGTGGTGGGGAGCTCCACCATGCTCATGTGGCACAGCTCCTCCGGGGCAGTGGCTCTGTTTCAGCTCCCAGGGTGTGCGCGTGAGAATAATTTGGCTGAAAACTTGTTGGGGTTTGATCCTCAGAGGAAGGAGGTTGGGGAAGAGCATCTCTGGGGTGGTGCCACCCTCCTTTCTCCTCTAAAATTGTGAAGGCAAGCAGACGGCAGCAGGGTGCTGGACACGATGCATCAGGGAACTATTAGTTGCTCTGCTCTCAGAGGTCTTGGCGATGGGATGCTGGCAGATACGCACGTGTGGGGACCGTCCTCACGTATGCGGAGCGAAAGGACCAGCATTCAGCATCCCAGAGACAGGGGTGGACTATAAAGACCTCCTTCCCTGGGTAGCTGTGGTTATGGTGACTAGCTGCTCTTCATCATTCTTTCCAGCCATCTCACCCTCCCATGGATCAAGCCACAGCTTTGTTTTCCCCACTCAAGTCTACCTACAGCTCCCAACTGCATTCTTGAAGCTTGTAGATTTTACCAGATGCCTACCCACCCGGTAAAAGACAACTCACTTCCTGAAACTACTCCATCACTGACCTGTTTTCTCAGTTGCTCTTTGGAAAGGAGTTCTGACCCCTTACTGGGCTGCTGAAAAGGCAGAGCTCTGCAAAAAGCAGCAGCATCCATCGCAGTGCTGTCAGGAAAAAAAGGCATCTACAAAGAAAGAGGGGGGGGGAAAAGGATTCAAAGCATTGCACATGAAAACCCCAGATTTGAGTGAAATCAAGAGTCTGAGTAAGTATGCAAACTGGTTCTGTAGTTTCATGTTCATTGCTTTTGTTTTTTAAGATCTTGGGTTGAGTAATTTAAAAAATATGGCTTTAATGCTTTCACCACCAGAACCTTTCAGCTGGCAGCTTGTTGCACGGCCAGGCAGGAAACCTCAACGCATGGAAGTCACTAAGCTCAGAAGTGGCAATATCTCTTCATGCACCAAAGAGTAATTTTTCATGATTAGCTGAAAAAATGGCTCTCTTCAGTCCTCTCAGCATCTGTGGTTTTGCCTCGCTTAAAAAATAATAGTAATAGGAGTTAGATACAGACAGCCAGCTCTCCTTTTTTGGACTGGTGCAAAACACGGTGTGTAGCATTTGTCGTTGTTCGATGAATAACGCGGTAATGTGGTTAATAGGCACGGCCTTTTGCTGTTTTATTAATGGGATTAATAGCGTTAGCTCAAGACCTGTGCTCAGCTACCCCGTCTTACGCCGTCTGTATTGGACAGGAGGGTAGTTTCTAAGATGATGAATGAGAAACTCTCCAGAACCCTACTTAATTCCAGCAGAACTGTTTTAGGGGCAGGAAGTACTGGCAAGCCAAATAATTTTTCATCTTACAAGCGGCTGTGATTTGATGATGGTTACAGAGGAATACAATGAAAAGAAAGCAAATTTTCTGATAATTCAGCCGGTGGGATGTGAGCATTCACTGCCTGAGATGTGGCAAAGTGATCCCTGTAGTGCAATTGTCCCTTTCTTTTTTTTAAAAACAAAACAAAACACCCAACCCCTATTAATTCCAGAAGTTTCTCTTTAAATCAGTCGAGGGCTCAGGTACTTCTTCAATATGATTATTCACCTGCAAATGATCTAGTGTCCTGTTTTCCCTGGGCAAAGGCTGGATTTAAAGTAGGGTTACATGGAGACCAGGCAGTTGAAGTGTTGGTTGCTGGAAAGGTTACCTGTGAAACCCATTGCGTGTTTATTCCAGGTGCTATTTAATAAGTGAATTTTGTAAGGAAGCTTAATGGTTTGCTGTGTCCAGTCAAGAGGTTTCTATCAGCCTGACAAGAATGTATTCAGTTTAGATTTTATTTATTTATTTATTTTTATTAGTCACTCTCTACACAATCCTTAAAACTTAGGTTTTCTTTTATGAGAGCCTGGGATGCGTTGTAGAGCCATCACCTGGGACAGACACCAAATGCAGCCTCAGAGAGCGAATCTCTGCGAGGGGCGGCAGGGCAGGGGCAGAGGGACCCCGGGGGGTGGCAGAGCCCTGGTCCCTGCCGGTGTCACGCCATGGGATGGAGCTGCCGGCCCTGCCCGGTGCGGGGGCAACTGCCGCCGTGGTGCCCTGCCAGCTCATCTTGCAGCATGGTCTGAGAGCAGCCTGGCCTGACAGCAGCCTGGCTTTTCTTCTGGTTTACTGTGCTGCTGCAGGCCACCCAAAAAGGACCCTGCCCTGGCAATGGGGGAGCTGTGACTGAGCGCCTCGACGCATCTCCCCACACGTGCCAGAGACGCGGGGGACCTCGGCAGGAGGAAGGGCCTGGTTGAAAGATTGAAATCCCAATTGAAGGGAAATGTAAAACACTGCGGTGATTAAAATGAGCGAATGGAGTACTGTGGTCACCTATGGTGCTGGAGTCAGCAGGTCTCTGGTGTTTCTTCTGCTCTCCACAGGCACATTCTGCTCACCCCAGTAGGTCTTTGAGAGCTGCGGAAAACTAATACGAGCTCTGGGAGATCTGCCCGCTGACACTTGACACGCTGCAGAGAAACTGTGTTCCTGCCACAGCTCAGTAGCATTAATAGGTCTAAAAGTGACTGTTCCTGCCAAAAAATAAAGTGCTGTCACTCAAAAGTGGATTTTTTTGGAGGATTGGAGAGCCTTTGCTCCAGAGGGCTCACCCGACTTCCCCCAAGCTATGGAAGGATATCTGCTTTCTGCTCTGGCTACTTCTGGGCCACCAAGGTATTGTAGAATCATAGAATGGTTAGCCTTGGAAAGGACCTTAAAGATCACCTAGCTCCAACCCCCCTGCCATGGCAGGGATATTTTGCACTAGACCAGGCTGCTCAAAGCCCCATCCAGCCTGGCCTTGAACACCTCCAGGGATGGGGCATCCACAGCTTCTCTGGGCAACCTGTGCCAGTGTCTCACCACCCTCACAGGAAAGAATTCCTTCCTTACGTCCAACCTAAGTTTCCTTGTTTCAGTTTAAAACCAAAACCTCATTTCCATTTAAAACCGTTACCCTTTGTCCTGTCAAAGCTGCCCCGCCAGCGTGCTGGGAGCTCTTGCCTCCAAGCTCATGTAGGTTTGCAGGAGGTTGTTTCCCTTTCTGCTGCCCACCTCTGCGGGCTGCCTGGCAGCTCCTGAGCTCTCAGGCAGCGCGCGATGGCCAGTCTCATGGAAGGTGGCTGCAGGAAAGACAACCGGAGCGTGAGTACATGTGCCAGGGGTGTATTCTAGTGTCTGCCTCACAGTGTCCCTCCTGTTGTCCTCGAAGGGCGCATTTTGCTTAGTCTCGGCAGGTACCATAAGACGATTCACCATGCAAGCTAGAGACTTTTTCAAAACAACATGTGATGCCTTTACTGAGGGTTACATAGAGTACAGACGCATTTTATTTCAGTTTCACAGATTACAAAGAATTTAAAATACAGCATCTTAAGATGTGTCCTGCTGTTTCCTCTTGCATTTACACAGGCTATGTGAAGATTTCATCTGATGCCTCTTATGCTTCAGCTGAAGACAAAAATAAGGTATTTTCTGCTTCTGATCATAAGTAGCTACTCATAATATGTTAAGGTGTAGGTAAAATAAAAGCAGAAACCCTGAAATACTGGGCTTCCCTGTCCAGGACCACTGAAAATATGCGGTTTCCTTTGGAGAGACGACTTTCTGGTTTACTTTGCGGTCAGCTAATGGTAAAACATAGTGATTTTTCTTCTAAGTTACCTACCAAGGACAACAAATACACGGGAAGGCCAGGAGTGGTAATTCTGAAAACTGATTGCAAACAGCTGCTCTACAATAGCAGGCAAGTCCCTCTCGCAATGGATGATCGCTGGCCGCAGCAAGGCAGCGCTGGGGACGGGCCTCCTGCTTTCGCTGGAGGATCCACACCAAGGAGCCCCAGGTAGGACACCGATGCTGGGATCCCGCCCCGAAGCCATTGTACAAATCCTGTGCTCCCTGATGGCTCCCAGGAACCTCATTCACCTCTGTGGTGGGATCTGAACTCGGGGATTACACTGCCAATGTACTGGATGGTGGGCTCACTCCCCTTTTCATCTTACATCCCATACCAGGGACCACATTCAAAGAGACAGTGCCAAACTCAGACCCGGATCTGAGGCTTGCACAGCGCAAGGAGTAAATTTTAAGTGGCGGGAACATGAATTTCATGCAACACCCCCTTAAGTGAGATCTGAATCAAATGATATTGCTACATTTTTGTTCTGCGAGGACAAAATGAGATCTTCCTTCAAAGCACCACGTCTCAACACTTCTAGTGTGACACTTCAGTTCTAGTATGTCTTCATTTGTAAATACCATTTAGAAATGAGCTTCAAACATTGATTCACAAGATGAATTGGTCCCTCTTCCAGCGGCACCCATCAGAAATCAGCAGTTGGTGAGAATCTCCACGCTCTCACTCAGAGTTGGTCAGGAGGGCTTTCTCCTCCATGCTTCCCAAGCAGCCACGCTGCCTCTCACGCTCCACCTCCCCTCGCCACCCCGCTCTCCCGCGCTGCCTTGCTGTGCGAGGGGTTATTTTGTCAGCAGCAGTTTTGCTCCAGCTGGGCTTCCAGGAACGTGCTTGAAGTTCTCGTGGTGCTGGGTTGGGTTCAGCGGCAGTACTCCCGCTCGATGCTTGCCATGAGCTCCTCCTCTGAGTAATCGTATGAGATTGTGGACTGTCCCGATGGCTTCTTGCTGTTACTTTGTGGGCACCTGCCGGGGAAGGGAATGAGTTATTGATGCTATGAGAGAGAATCGAGCTCTGAAGACACAAGAGGACCCTTCTTTTT
>VXBH01008590.1:331049-346026 GCA_013400035.1 Rynchops niger | reverse complement strand
TTTTTTTTTTTGGTGAATGGAAAGATCAAGCTGCATGTGGCTTCCTGAGACACAGATACTCTGTCACGTCTAGTTCCCGTACCCCACTGGCACAGTGCTTGCTGACATTTGCTATCACTTGGCATCTATTTTAGTCTACGAGTTCATTGCAGTACAGCCCTTACAATGCTCCAGATCATAGAATCACAGAATGGTTTGGAAGGGACTTTAAAGGTCATCTAGTTCCAACCCCCCTGCCATGGGCAGGGACACCTCCCACTAGACCAGGCTGCTCAAAGCCCCATCCAGCCTGGTCTTGAACACCAAGGATGTGTTCAAGGGATGGGGGGCATCCACAACTTCCCTGGGCAACCTCTTCCAGTGTCTCACCCACCCTTATAGTGAAAAACTCCCAGAACCTTTTGGTGAGCTATGTTGGAGGCCCAGCTAAAGCACTGCATAACCTTTATGCTAGTTACTAGTTTTAAGGTTTTATGCAGAAAGGGATTTTTTTTTTTGTTTGTAAGAGATTTGAGTTTCAACCAAAACCTGAGTGCAGATACCTCAAACTACTCTTACCCTTTTCTTATTTTCACATCAGCATAGCTGTCCCATGAGTGGGAACTGACGTACAATTCAAAGGGAACTGGTGTGACTTTTACTGGTATTTTCAGAGGTGGTTTATGTTGGGTACAAGGGGAATCTGTCCCCACCTGCATGAGGGAGAACAGTGAAAAGTCTTCTGCAAGCGTTGACCACTGTAGCTCACACTACCAAGTAAGTCTACTTGACCTTGCCCTCCAGGACTCAAGAGAGGAGACAGCAGTTAAGAAACGAGTGCTCCTCCTTGACCTTGTAGAGAACTGGGAGGTGAGCAAGCTGGGCTGCCAGGCTAGACACCTCTGGAAGCTGGGGCACATGGCTCCATGAAATGGAGATCACGCCATGCCACGTCAACTGAGATTGGTGGGCTTACTTTGTGACCATCCACTGGTGGAGAACAAACAGGCAAGGAAAAAAAATGGGTTTGTATGGTGGTTGGTTGGTCGCCAAAGAGGAGAGGTTTTCATATCCAATAGCATGGCTCCAAATCTGTCCCAGACTCATTACGTAGCAGCTATTGACTTACCATTTCTCTAGAGGACAAGATCTGTCTCACCCTTGGTCTTGCAGCCGGGACGAATTTGGTCATTAGCATCCTTTAGTGAAAAAACTGAGGACTTACTAGGTGAAATCACAGGAGCTGCCCCAATGCAGATAATTAAATGTACAATCAGAATCGAAGAAAAGAGCCCTGAAATGCTTTTCTAAGGAAACTTTGTCATATAGAGAAGGTGCCTTCATAAACTGCTCTCCTTGGGCGAGGAAGCATCTGCAACGTTCCTCGAGCAGGCAGCAGGCAGTCTCCTGCTGCCGTGGCTGCGGAGCAAAAGGCAGCAACGCGACCCTTCCCCTGTTCTTATCTGTGCGGGTCAGAAAGACTTCTGCCCAGGACTGCTGCCCTGACCTAGCTGCGTTAACGCTGTGCCCCCTCTGCGTCAGAAATAGTTGGATGTTTTTCCTGGAGCTGCCTGATGTCCAGCTGGCATGGTGGCTGGGTTGTGTGGGTGTCCTATGCTTGTTTATGCGTCACCGTGCCCTTCATGACAAGTTTTACAGGCAACAAGGAAGCAGCAAGTAGTAGGATTTAGCAAGTGGACTCTTCTGCTTATTCCTTTTAGTCGTTTTCCTTCTTCTGATGGGCTGCAGGCCATCTGCTTCCCACCACAGCAGATGAGAGCTGGGGAGAAAGCTATAAGTCCAAGAGCTTGAACCATACACCAGCAGCTACAAAGCAAGAACTGGGAAAAGGAAATGGAGAAAACTGACTTAAACACGCGATTTATTGGTTTAAACTCTGCACTGTGACAATCCTTAAACGAATTTTATATTACGTGAGGAATTAGAGGCAGAGCTCTTGGCAGCTTGCTTGCAGGCCCACAGAAGGGTCATTGTTTCTCTTGGCAGTTACATAATTTCCCACTGTTAATTATTCTTGACGTTTTGGCTTGAATGGCGACCTCCGAGCATGGGAGAAAATTACCAGGTAAAATTGGAACTCATTAAAGCATAGATGTGCTTTTAAAAAGTCAAAAGCAAACCCCACTTACCATGCCCATCCCAGAACTGAGAGGAATAGAGGGCTGTGTTTATTTAAAGGGCAAAGGAAAAACAAATTGATGCTCGTGTTCTTTCTATTTTTGTGGCAAAGTTCCCTCTCATTTAATATGGAAAAGCTGAAATAAATTTAAAAATGAGAGGTTCAGTCTGGATAAAAGGAGAAACTTCTGCACTCTGAGGACACCAAGCAGAGGAACAGACTGTGGCTGCATCACAGAATCATAGAATCACCTGGGTTGGAAGGGACCTTTCAGATCATCGAGTCCAACCATCAACCTAACTCTGACAAAACACATCACTAAACTACATCGCTAAGCACTACGACTACCCGTCTTTTAAATACCTCCAGAGATGGCAACTCAACCACTTCCCTGGGGAGCCGCTTCCAATGCTTAATAACCCTTCAGTGTAAAAACTTTTCCTAATATCCAGTCTAAACCTCCCCTGGCGCAACTGGAGGCCGTTTCCTCTTGTCCTACCGCCTGTTACTTGTGGGAAGAGACCGACCCCCACCTCTCTACAGCCTCCTTTCAAGTAGCTGTAGAGAGCGAGAAGGTCTCCCCTCAGCCTCCTTTTCTCCAGGCTGAACAACCCCAGCTCCCTCACCCGCTCCTCATGAGACTTGTTCTCCAGAGACCCCTCACCAGCTTCGTTGCCCTTCTCTGGACCCGCTCCAGCACCTCAATGTCTTTTTTGTGGTAAGGGGCCCAAAACTGGACACAGCACTCGAGGTGGGGCCTCAAGACCTGGTGGGACAAAGCCTGCAGTGCTCTGCTTGGACTTCACAGCTGATCTCGTTTGGACCAGGAGGTTGGACTAGACACCTCCTGAGGCCCTTCCCAACCTGATCATCAATCTCAAAGGCACGTTGGTGTAGCTGTTTCTGCTGGTCCTGGCATTAAGTGAGAGGCTGTGGCAGGGAAATCCCCAGCATGGGAGCCGGGCAGGACAGGAGGTGGTGGACCACTGGCCTGCTCCTGCCCTCCTCCAGCTGCTCCAGCAGGAGAGGATGCCCCTTGCCCTCATCAACACGCAGCCAGGGCTGTGGATCAGGGCTTGCTATCACATTGCACCCAGCTTTAGGCTGTTAGACTTCCCGATTCGGAAAATAACAGGTCAGTATGTTGAGGGGGAAAATTTTCAAACCCCAGATGTTCTGGGGGAAGGAGGAACCTGGAAAGCAGCGACGGTGAGAGGGGAAGAGCGAGCTGAAAAGCCTAAGAGAGGGGAATTTGCAACATGGTAGGACAGCAAAGAAATAAAAAGGCCAATGCAACTCCATCAAGATTACTGCGCAGGCTTCTGGGTGTCTCATTGCTAAAGAGTTATTTACAGCTGGGAGGGAGTTTAGAAAGCAGCAATAAAAGTGATTTAAGCAGCTAGAGGGAAGAAATTTAGGAGAGAGCAAAGCAAGCAATGTGCTCCATTTCAGCTAAAGGTCTCTCTGCCTTTACAGATTATTAAGGGAAGGAGGAATTTTATTTATTTTATTTTTAATGGAAAGATAATGACCTATACAATGAGGAGAGGGAAATGCAAAGGGCAAAATTAGACCAGAAAATGGGCAAAACCCACCTCTGAGCAAGGCATTGGGGGTGCTGTGCCCACCTCCCCAGCAGTGGGGATGGCTGCCCATGGGCCCTGGTGACAATATCCCTGAGGGGGTGGCCAGGGGGACAAGGTCCCGGGTAGAAATGTGGGTTATGCGGCTGAAAATTGGGCTGGGGTGAATCCAGGCCGCTGTTTTTTATTGTTTTGCTGAGGATGGGAAAGTCCGGGATTAATCATTAAAACGGCTTCTGCAAGACCTTTCAGCCGAAAAAAATGGGTCAAAACAAGGCACCGGTGGCTGTGCCAGTGACACGAGCCTTGGCAGCAGTTACACGATCATTGCGGCGTCCTGGGGCTGTGTCATCCCACCCGTGCACTGCCGGGCGCCGGAGAGCGGCTCACGAAATGAGTTGCAGGGGAAAAAGAGGTAACACAGCACGATCAGGAACACATCCTCTGCGTTCCCATGCCCACCAGAGGTATTTATTAGGCCTGGTTTAGATGCTTATGTGGTGTCACACGGAATGTAGGTGCTCACCTACAGCATCTATCTCGCGTGACTGCCCTCTTGGCAGACAGCATTAAGTCTCCATATCTAGGTTGTTTTTTATTTTTCTCCCTGCTTGACATTTATTTCTTCTTTAATTTGCTATATGGGAATTTCTTCAGTCAGCAGCTCTGTCAAGACAAGGCTGATTTTTTTTTTTTTGCTGCTTGTAACGTGTTTATTTAGAATAATTCTAGCCGCAGCAGTGTGAAGGATGAGACACCTACGCACGTTAACCCCCGTTTCTGGGGCTCAATTTGATTTCTTCAAAATGCAGGTTTGCTGGGGGCTGGAGCATTTAAAAAAAAAAAAAAAAACCCGTTTACATGCAGTTCTTGCCGGCAGAAGCTGCAGCCCTGCTCATCGCGGGCGGTACCGGCCCTTCATGCGTGGGTTGCGCGATGGGGCTCTGCAGTGGGTATGGAGCAAACGGTACCCAAGTGAAAACAAGAAAATAAGCTCCTGCCCCATCATCCCAGATCAGAAACCAGTTTCTGCCGCCCCAGCTCTGCCCTTTGTGTGTTGAAGAGGGAGGGAGAAGGAAACCCCTGGGGCAGGGGGTGAGGGGCCAGCCAGCGCCTGGGCTGGGGAGCTCAGTGGGGGACTGCGGCAGGGCTGGGGGAGCAGCCCCCGAGGAGATCGCTCAGTTGCCATCGTAGCCCAAAGCCCACCAAGGACGCTGGAGAGCCCACAGTCCCCTCGAGTGCCCATACAGGCCTCGCAGTCGGAAAAGCCAGGGACAGGTGTGTTTTCCGAGCGCTCCCGAAACCATCAGCCTGGCCAGGCAAGCCAGGGAGGGGGGGAGGAGGGGACGGCGGCTGGCGCCTGGCTCTCCTGTCACATCCGCCAACGCTGCTCGGCGTTAGTAGGTCACACAGCCCAGCGGCCAGGACCTGCAGATCAGTCTGCTCTCGAGCGCTGCAGGAGCAGAGTATGATGGCCAGAGGGAGCTTAACGTTGGAAAGAGTCACTCTTCAGCGCAAGGAGATGGCATTTTAAGATGTTGTTTTCAAGCCTTTTCATTTCATCTGGGTTTCTTTAACACACGCATCCCATCGCTCTTGGTGCAGGCAGACACGGAGGCACAGTCTGCTCAGTAGCTTTTGCTCGTGGAAGGAACATTTCAGATTTCTTTTGTTTGACACCCAGAGCAGTAGGTCCTCACCATTCCCCTGTCCCTGAGGGATGCTCGTGTCTCGTGTGTTTTCTCTTATGATTCCTGGGGAGCAAAGAGGTATTATCCTCCTTTTCTCCATGCTGCAGAGCCCACAGATGACCTGTGGGTGAACCAGGGCCTGAGATACTTGTTGCAGCATTTTTCCCCAACTTTTCACAAGCTCCTTCAAGGTGCCCCTGTGACATGTGGACATCCTACTAAATTCTGCACTGCTTACGACCAGGAAGGCATCTCTATACTGTGCTTGAGCTGGAGCCTGGAGCTTTCCAGGCAGCACAGCTCCACCATTTCTTTTTAATTGGCAAACAAGTAGAGGACAGAATATTTAGGGCTATAAATGATGTGACACCATTCCCACCTCTCTTTTGCACAGAGAGAGGCATAGAGGAATAGCTTTCCCTTTTATTCCAGCTGCTTTTCCCCACTGAAGATATAATGAAAGCAGAGGGTACTCACTGATGGTCGGTATTGTTGTTCTCTGGGGCTGGTGGGCTTCTGGTTGACAAAGCCTGGGAAAGAAGAAAAGTCCCATATTTCAGTTATAACACTTCAAAGTCAAGAGAGGTGATTCCTCCCCTCCACTCCGCACTGGTGAAACCCCACCTGGAGTACTGTCTCCAGCTCTGGAGCCCTCAGCACAGGAGAGACACGAACCGATTGGAGCGGGTCCATTGAAATAATCCAAGGGCTGGAGCACCTCTCCTGTGAGGACAGTCTGAGAGACCTGGGATTGTTCAGCCTGGAGAAGAGAAGGCTCCGGGCAGACCTTATTGTGGCCTTTCAATATATAAAGGGGGCTTATAAGAAAGCCCAAGAAAGACTTTTTACCAAGGCCTGTAGTGACAGGACAAGAGGCAACAGTTTTAAACTGAAAGAGACAACGGATTTAGACTGGTTATCAGGAAGTTTTTTACAGTGAGATTGGTGAGGCACTGGCACAGGTTGTCCAGAGAAGCTGTGGATGCCCCATCCCTGGAAGTGTCCAAGGCCAGGCTGGATGGGGCTTTGAGCAGCCTGGTCTAGTGGGAGGTGTCCCTGCCCACGGCAGGGGGGTTGGAACTAGATGGTCTTCAAATGTCCCTTCCAACCCAAAGAATTTTTTATTTCTAGGAAACCTACCTCTGTCTGTAGTAGGCCATGTCTGCCCTGGTTTAAACCCCCAGACAACCTCTGTGGAGACAATACAGGTACAAGAGAGTCCCCTTTACTAACCACCCTTCTGGTAGTTGAGTTTCAGCGTTCAGGGCACCGGCGTGGCTCCAGGCTATGGAACCAAAGTCACTGAACATCAACTCGTTATACTTCCCACTTTTCCCATGAATACGCACTGCCCCACTGGGGGTAGCAGTATGAAAATACTGGCTAAGGAAGGAAGTTATGGCAACACGGACCCAATTCTTTTCACCTGACAAAGCTGTTTCCCTGCAAGGATCCATCTGGAGTGAAACATCCATCTTCCCTATGCTGGAAGACCACCAGTTTCCAATGGGACACAAGGGAGGCAACCAAAACCAAACCGAACAGCATTTAAAATGGGGAGGTGATGGGACCCTGTGTTTGTCTGAGCCCCCAGTTGGACCAGTAATAAAATGACCCCCCTGCAGCCAAATGCTAGTGAGAAGAATATAACTTTTGTCTTTTTCCATTTCTTCACTATACTCTTATGAGGAAAGGGAGAGGGACAAGGACAAGGGCTGAGGCTTTGCACAAAACTAGACCCATCCTGGCTTGCCATTATTTTTCGGACCTGCAGTCCTGAGGCTGGGGGCCCCTGCATACAAGTTACCCTGAGCTTCATGATGAGACTAACAGATGTTAAACGAGTAGCACCCAGAGTCAAAGCAAGGGCTTGGCTTCCAGAAAACAGAAATGAAATCAGTGTGGAAAAGAGGAAAAGATTTTTCTGTACAAGAAAGAAGGGAAGTAAAGGAACCAGGGAGAGATGTGGAAAAGCTTGCAGTTCAGAGCCCTTGCCTTTGTATCTGCTGTGCACTGTTTCTGCAGGGCTGGGCACAGGGATGATGGCTTTGTGCACAGTCTTGAGCTGATTTAAATCAGCTGGTATCAGTCAGACTCGCGTGTGCTGTCCACTGAACAGACATGTCCACGTGGCTGTCTGCTGTTACTGCATGCCACCTGATTTTAATTTGAGAGGAGATGTCTTCATGGGAGTCCTTCCTTAGCTGCTTCACATGCGGATGGGCAGGAGTTGAGGTTTAAACACAGTGGTCTCAGACTCTGCTAGGCAGATAGGTGCTCAGCAGCAAACTGTACAGCTCGTCCCTGCTTCTGGGGTGGGCTTTGTGCTGCCATGGTCACGTTTGGCTCCCATGCTTAAGCAAGTGATGTGGGGCTGCAGCAAAGACACCTGTCTCATGGCACTGTGTCAATGCCTCTTCCAGGGGAGTCTGAAGTAGCTTCCATTTCTGGATTTGGGAAAGGTCTCTGGAGGACAAGTCTTAGGAGGAGCGGCTGAGGGAGCTGGGGTTGTTCAGCCTGGAGGAGGCTGAGGGGAGACCTTCTCGCTCTCGACAACTACCTGAAAGGAGGCTGTAGAGAGGTGGGGGTCGGTCTCTTCTCCCAAGTAACAGGCGATAGAACAAGAATAAACAGCCTCAAGTTGCACCAGGGGAGGTTTAGGTTGGATATTAGGAAAAGTTTTTACACTGAAAGGGTTATTAAGCCTTGGAAGAGGCTCCCCAGGGAAGTGGTTGAGTCGCCATCCCTGGAGGTATTTAAAAGATGGGTAGTCGTAGTGCTTAGCGATACAGTTCAGATTAGTGATGGTCTTTATCAGAGTTAGGCTGATGGTTGGACTCGATGATCTGAAAGGTCTCTTCCAACCCAGGTGATCCTATGATTCTATCCACAGTCTTTCATGTCCTGGCTGCTTGCTTAAAATTGCAAATTAAATCTCTATGAAATTCTTGTAACATCTTTTGATACCTGTCAAAAGGCACCTCTGCTTCCTTTCAGAAGAGCCCCTGCTCTCTGGCAACGCTTTGTTTTGTCTGGAAGAGCCTGAACTGTTCTAGTAACAGCTCCTGGATCCAAGCGGAGATGAGGCTATGTGAGAAAGCGAGGGCAGGCAGTTCCCTCTGGTTATTTAGCATCATTTCTTGGCACGGTCCTACAAGCGACAAGAGCAAGCGGCAGTGCCAGGAGGATGCTATGCTGAGCTCCGAGAGCTGATTCCTCCTGGGAGTGCACCCCACAACGCAGCCCCTCGTCCTCGCCATCACCATCAGCCACCGGGCTACTGCTGCCGCCCCAGTTCCCTTCCACCAGGCGAAGAACACCATTCATCCTCGGCACCAAGGGGAATATGGTTCTCCGGGAGTGCTTTCATGCTGCTCTTTCCACAGCGAGCACCCAGCTTCCAACACTGCCGGGCAAAGGATGGGTTTGGATCAGTTTAGGGAGGGGTTGGATTTGTACAGTAGGTTGCCTTTTTTTCTTCCCTTGTGGCTGACTCCTCCATCTTACAAGCTGTACGTGTTGTGTGGGTGGAAGACAGAATTAATTAGTCATCAGGACGGAGCAGCTCTGGTTAGCAAAATCTGCTTCCGTGTGCAAAATCAGCTCCCGCCTTCTCCAAGGGATCTGTCAGCAACAATGTTTATTTCCCAAGAGGATTCAGCATTGGCGCAGGTAGATCTTTACCAACATTTAATCCGATGCATCAGGAAAAAACCCGGGGCGGGGGGGTGTGTGAAAACAAAAGGCACCTCCAGCCTCTGCCTTTCCACCACCGTGAGAGCCTGCGTGCGTCGGGAGCTGCTCCCCGTTCACCCGGGCGAGGGACGTGTGGCTCGGTGATGCCCGAGTGACGCCACGCGCTGGGCAGGATGCGGAGCAGGGGCTGTCACGGGCTCTGAGACATAATAAAAACTGACCCCACCCAGCCCGCGCGGGATTGCTGTCATGTATGTGTTGCAAATTCAGCAGATAATTAGTATTAGCCCTTTATGTGGGTTAAGATGATGTGCACGTCACGACACTTTAATGTTATGGGTTCCTATCCTGCAGCTAAGTGGGTAATCGCTGGCCTGGTTGGCCTATGCCCTGCTAAGAGATAAATGAAGTCAGCTTCTCCTTTCTGCAGCTTGCAGTCATCTTTTTATTACTCATCCAGACAGCAGCGTGTCTCCTTTTCCACCCTGATCCCAGCATAGGCATCTTGTGCTGTGGTCTGCTGCGCTACAAAGCCCCACATTGATGTAAAGCTCACCCAGCACGTACTTGGGTTTAATTTAACCTAACGAGATGTGAGGTGCAGTGGTCTGACAGCTGTTGCACACACAGTTCGGCCATCCTGCGTGTTAGGGCTCCTGGGAGCAAGGCGTAGGGGAGAGCTGGAAGCGGGAGCGACTTCTCTCTACAGCATCCATGAACCAGCGCTCCTGGGGTGCAGCTTCCCACTTCCCCCAACCTGCTACGAGCTGTGGCTGGTGTTCCTCACTGGTCCCGCCAGCCCTTACCCCTCCTTGCTCCCTCCCTTCTCCCTCTGTCAGCTCCAGCGGGTGGGTGAGCTGGGTGAGAAGAGACACCCCTGGGGCGATATGGAGCCGTGCATCTCCGTGGGGCTCTGAGCCCCCCCCGAGCTGTGTTGAAACCACTCCACTACAGTCTCGACTATTAAAATCACATTGTTGCCAAAAAGGCCAATGGAATCCTGGGCTGCATAGGGAAGAGTGTGGCCAGTAGGTCAAAGGAGGTCATTCTCCCCCTCTACTCTGCACTGGTGAGGCCACAACTGGAATACTGTGTCCAGTTTTGGGCTCCCCAGTTCAAGAGGGACAGGGAACTGCTGGAGTGAGTCCAGCGAAGGGCAACTAAGATGATTAAGGGACTGGAGCATCTCCCTTATGAGGAAAGGCTGAAGGAGCTGGGACTCTTTAGCCTGGAGAAGAGAAGGTTGAGGGGAGACCTGATTAATGTTTACAAGTATCTAAAGGGTGGGCTGAAGGAGGATGGAGCCAGGCTCTTTTCAGTGGTTCCCAGTGACAGGACGAGGGGCAATGGGCACAAGTTGGAACATAGGAAGTTCCGTTCAAATACACGGAAGAACTTCTTTACGGTGAGGGTGACAGAGCACTGGAACAGGCTGCCCAGGGAGGTTGTGGAGTCCCCTTCTCTGGAGATTTTCGAGACCCGCCTGGATGCAGTCCTGAGTAATGTGCTCTGGGCAATCCTGCTTTAGCAGGGGAGTTGGACTAGGTGATCTCTAGAGGTCCCTTCCAACTCTAAAGATTCCGTGATTCCATGATTCCGTGATCTCCGAAACTGGGTGACCAAATTCAAGCTGCCTTTTGGGGACGGTCCCCGTGCTGGCCCCTGAACCATGCCCAAGCGTTATTTGGGAGGCTGCGAGTTGGTCCTGGCCAAAACCATGCCGGCTCAGCGGGGCAGACCATCACGGTCTGATGCCAGGAACTGCTATGGTATATTTTACCAGTGCAGATATAGATAGCCCTGTGATATAGCAGAGTAGAGATACAGACCCTGAGTGGTCCTGTCATGTACAGGGGAGCCTGGGGAGCGACTGAGCCACCCAAAACCTCTACATGAAAGCAGGGTCGTCCCCTGCCAGTGCTGGTCCACTGGGCTGTGGTTTCATAGCGTGGCTTTTCTGCAGGATGTCAGCTAGCGCCTCCTCCTTCCCTGCCTCTGCTGCTCCCAAATCCCTCTTCACAAACACGCCCAGAGCTGGACCAGGGGACCAGTCTGAGCTGAAATGAAAATCCCCCCATCCCTGGGAGGGGAGGCAGGCGATGTCAGCCAGAGCGTGTGTCAGACGCAGTTTGCAGCAGAGCTGCAGATGGCTGAGCTGGTACAGCAGAAGGGCAGCACCCTCCAGCGATGCCAGCAAATGATGTCTGTGGCTAAGCCAGCCATCGCTGCTGAAAACAGCCTCTCGTGAACCCACAGACAGAGTTATCACTGGCAAAAAACAATCATCTAGCTTACCTAACATGCTGGTATGTACCAAACGGGACCCATAACCCCAGCTGCATCCCAGGCAAAGCACTCCCAGCCTTGCTCCGGTCTGCAGCAACATCCTCTGGCCAGTGCAGGAATTAGGAGCAGGCGGTGGACGGGAAGTGGGCAGGGATGCGGGGAATTCCCGTGCTTTTCTTCTCCTGCCAACTAAAACACCAGCTCCCAGCTATTCTGCGCGTGCCCTGTGCTTAGTTTTTAGGTCAGGAATGGTTTCAGGGCAAAAGCGACTCGTGCTCTGCTGAGTGATGTTGGGGGAAAAAAATACCTAGTCAGCAGTTTTCCGAGTCCAGCTGCAACACAGCTGTGCTGGGAGGGTGACACTGGCTGAGGGGACCGCACAGCTCGCTGCTCGCTGGGCTCCGGGGAAGTTTCAGGTGCTTTTAAGAAGATAAAGAGAGAGGGAGACCTTTTGTTCATCAACTGCCAGATCCACACCTGGAAATTAATGGCGGAATCTGAAATAATCTGACTTTGGACTTTTCCTTTAGCTGCTTCCCTAGCCCTAGTCTGGAGTTCAAGGAGTCCCAGATGTTCAGCTGGGAAAGGCCTTTTCTGAAGTCACCCTGGCCAGTGGAGCTCAGCTCCCTGCACGGCGGTAGAAGAATGCCTTGATTCAAGGGCATTTTTAACCATGAATACGACCAGGGAGAAAAATGCTGAAATAAATTGCTGACAGCACAGAATTAGAAAAAATCATATTTCTGTTTGGAGAAATAATATCTTATCAAGAGTAGAACAATACCTCAGTTCCCGTAAGAAACTAATAGGGCGTGACATTAAATGTCCCCACAGGAGTCCTATGTGTTTGCAGCTGGGACCAGCCAGCCACGAGATGACGCTGCGCCACATCCATCTGCAGAAAGAACATTCATCTGGCTGGAAAAAAAAAAATCAGGCAAAGCTTTGAAGACCTGGGTGTTTTGACAGTACATGATAGTGCCTCTAGAAGATGGTTAGTACACCCTCTACCTGTGTTACTCCCGCGCTGCGTCTGGAGTGATGGGCTCACTGTAATCACACCCTGCCTCCAGTCAGGAGGAGTGACGGCGCCGTGGAAAAGGCTGTTAAAAGTAAGACCCTAACATGTCTGCACGATTTTTCCTTTTCAGGAAACCACCGGGGAAATGCCTGCGGCTGCAGCCTCTGCCCTGGTTTCCACCGAGAGCTGCGACCCCGCTCTGTGCTGTGGCAGCATCTTCTGCAAAACCACAAATACTTTTTCTGTGTTGACCAAAGAAATGAGGGAAAAGCATGTACAACCAAACCGAGCCGAGGGCAAACCTGAAAATGGACATTTGACGCTGATGAGGAGGTGTTGAGATCTCCTCTGAGCTGTGTTCAGGCTCCCCATCAGGATTTGGTTCCCAGCCTGTTGTTGTGATGTGCTTTCATCCTCACACTCCCAAGCACTACCTGAATGCAACAGAGGTGGCTCAAGCCTTTGAATGCAGCCGCATCCCTCTCCCCCAACCCTTGTCATCTGGCCTGACCACCCATCGGCGCTGCCAGCTTGCTGCTGGATGACCGAGTGCATCGGGGTTCAGGTGGGAAAGCAGGACGTTGAGGCACATCACACCCAGGAGAAACCCAACCGCCACAGCAGAGAGCCAAGTCCCCTTGGCAGGCAACCCCTCTCTTCTGGCCAGTGGCAAACCTCTCCTCTGCCTCCCACTGGCCAGACTCTGCTCCTCCACAGGCTATTTCTCATCAGACTTTTCTACTGTAATATCTCCTCATTGCCTTTCCTCCACCTCCCTCGTCTTTCCCCTATTAGCTCTTTTGAATCAACCCATCCTTTCTTCTCTGAAATTTCTTTGCCTGTCCCCCGCGTTGCACAGCTGAACGGGGCAAAGGAAGGAAGTTCCCACCACAAGACAGAAATTATAAATGACTGGCTGAGAAGCTGGCATTCCGAGAGACCGAGAGAAATCGCCCGCAACGTTTCTAGCAAGGAAGTAGTGACGCAATGAAGCTGGCATCGCTTTCCAGAAACCTCCTCCACCGGCCTCATGGGAAGGGTGGGACTGCAGTTTGCACAACGACCTAGAAGACTAAATTGCATCCAGTAAACAAGCAAAACTTGGTGCTGTGAGCAGTTTCCCCCCTCCTTCTCTCAGGCCAGTGACTTTTTAGGCCTTGAGGAGTCAGAATGGTAAGCCCATGACTGCTGTCTCAACAGGACCACGGCCACCTCAGGTTCAGGGGAAAAAAGTGCTATCAAGAAGAACTTCAAGTTCTCCCTGAAAATACTTCTCTTGTATGTCTTTTACATCTTTGAAAAACGCTGCTAATTCTTTGCTGTATTTCAAACAACCTGTCTGAGTGCAACCGGAGACGTGAACTTCCGTCCCAAACAAGAGGCGGCAGCAGCAGCAGCTGGATGAGGAGACACACAAGATGCTTGGCATCACTGACACCTCACGGGAGGCAGAGCTGCCTCCTGCACCCACTTGGCCACACTGGGTGACCAAGGCCCCACATACCTGCTTCAGGATGAATTTTGAGGGCCCTAATGGACATTTCTGTGCTGCAAGGCTTGATGGTGTTCCCACCCTGGCTTTGCACTGGCTGTGACACAGGGTGGCCGATGTGATGCTACAGGTTCTTCATCATCATTTCTGCCAGAGGAGGAGGTCTGCAGGAGGGAGCTGGGCAGGGTGACCCCCCTACGCCACCTCAGGGGCCACATCTTAAATCCTTCATCCTTTCTGGTTTGCCCCTTGTCAGTATTTCACTAGTAACTACTGCCATGGTACGCCGTCTCTCTACTGATTTTTATAGATGGGGGCAGCTACGTTGCCTTTCCGGTATGTGGTTACCCAGAATTCATATCACTTCAGAATAGAGCTAAAATACCACTTTACGTACAGGAAAATTCACAACCAATATAGTTATTATTTTGAAAGATCCAGCCACGCTATTCACATGTGGAGACAGAGGGAAAACGGACAACGGCAGCCTCTATTCCCCTAAACAAAGATAAAGGGGGGAAGCCAGGAGGACTGCTCATAAACGAGAGTCGTTCTGGGGAGAAAGTGGTGCTGGACTGAGGTCCCGTTCATACCGCAGGAGGGTTTGCAGTTAAAAGGGCAAGGAAAAAATATGACAATACATGATCTCTATTTTTTTTCTCCATTTCCAAATCTTGCTTTCTTGAGGCTTTTCTTTAAAACTCGTCTAAAAAAAGGGTCCTCATACTGAATCCTGCCAAGTTTCCTAATGGCAAAACTATTTTGTATCACCAAAGTTATCCTTACCCCACAGACATGCAGTTTGGCAATGGAAATGATACCCTTCTGAAGAGCAGAACTGAGGCAGGCAAGGCAGAAAGTTCCTGGGTCCTAAATATTAGTTGCTATTTTTAAAATTTATTACTTTAGTCTGGCAACTTTCATGCATCTGCGTGGAGTAGCCTCCATGTAACAAACAGCACACAACTTCCAAAGCTGAGCGAAGATGAAAGGAGCTGGTGATTTTTGGCGGCCTCGTCATCAGATGATACAGATGCTGCTGTTACTTTTGGGGGGGGGGGGGGGAGCAAAATATAAAATTCCACTCCT
>VXBH01008590.1:202266-330417 GCA_013400035.1 Rynchops niger | reverse complement strand
TCCGCCCCCGTCCCCCAGAAGTGCCCCGAAGGCCAAGGGAAGGGACGGGTGATGTAGGGGGGGGAGGCACGGAGGTTTCTAACCACGCTTTTTGAGCCCGGGCTGCCTGGCCCCGCTTAATCCTTCCAAAACCTTCAAAAGCAGCCCGTTATCTCAAAAACTTTCAAAACCAGCCTGTTATCTCAGCACTCCCGAGCCTCCTGTTCCTTACATACATCTCCCAGAGCTTTTTTGTCCACAAAAAAGACACTGAGGTGCTGGAGAGGGTCCAGAGAAGGGCAACGAAGCTGGTGAGGGGTCTCTGGAGAACAAGTTTCATGAGGAGCAGCTGAGGGAGCTGGGGTTGTTCAGCCTGGAGAAAAGGAGGCTGAGGGGAGACCTTCTCGCTCTCTACAACTACCTGAAAGGAGGCTGTAGAGAGGTGGGGGTCGGTCTCTTCCCCCAAGTAACAAGCGATAGGACAAGAGGAAACGGCCTCCAGTTGCGCCAGGGGAGGTTCAGACTGGATATTAGGAAAAGTTTTTACACTGAAGGGTTATTAAGCATTGGAAGCGGCTCCCCAGGGAAGTGGTTGAGTTGCCATCCCTGGAGGTATTTAAAAGACAAGTAGACATGGTGCTTAGAGATACGGTTTGGTGATGGTTTTTGTCAGTTAGGTTGGTGGTTGGACTAGATGATCTGAAAGGTTCCTTCCAGTGTAGGTGATTCTATGATTCTATGATTGTCATCTTCAGGGACCGTGCAGGAGGAAGAGCAATCCTGGGCTCACCTCAAGCACACCTCACTCAGACGGGTCTTGCAGACCTTTGGAGAATAACACAGCCCAAAAGATGTCATTTGGGGCAGGTTTTGGGCACTGCGTGGTGGTTATGGCAGTGTTCCTGGGCCAGGGATATTTTCTGCCCTGGGACTCACCAACAAAAGCGGCAAAGTTTTGGAGAAGTCCTCATGCAAAGGATGGGACAACTGAGCATCTCAACAGCCCATCCCCACAGCCAGAGTCACTCTCTGCTTCCCAGCAGCTGGTCGAGCCTGTGGAGCAGATGCCCCAACCATCCTTGACTGCTCCTGTCTCCTCACTTCTGAGAATGAAATATTTGCACAATTGTTGGATGCTCTGGGAGGTATTGCTCAAATTACAAAGTACTTATCAAAGACAAGGCTGTCATTTTCCTTCTGGGGGGGAGAGCAGGGGGGTGAAGTGGCTGCTTGGTTTCCAGCCCCATCTGCAGCACGTGGGTGAGTGGGAGGGAGAGCAGGTCCCGCAGGGCTGCTGCTCCCCTCCTTCCAAACCAGAGGCTGATAAAAGCAGGAGGGTCAGGGGTGTGACTCATCTGACTGCTCCACATCACCAATTGCAATGACTGCATCTACCAGTCATTCATTCTGCTGGTTCTTCCTAAACCACCAAGCTAAAGCCCAAGAGTCTGTAATGGAGGGGCTAGAGGAGGGAAGGCAATGAGCGGTCAGGTCATTGCCAGAAGGATGAGCTTATCAGAATGGGGGCTTTTAAGAAAGATAGGGACAGACATTTTAGCAGGTCCTTTAGCGATAGAACAAAGGGTGTTGGTTTTAAACTAAAAGAAGGTAGATTCAGGCTAGATATAAGGAAGAAAATTTTCACAATGAGGGTGGTGAGGCACTGGCACAGGCTGCCCAGAGAGGTGGTAGATGCCCCATCCCTGGAAACACTCAAGGTCAGGTTGGACGGGGCTCTGAGCAACCCGATCTCGTTGAAGATGTCCCTGCTCAGTGCAGGGGGGTTGGACTGGATGACTTTTAAATGTCCCTTCCAAACTATTCTATGATTCTATGAAGGATGCTCTGCAGGAAGAGGAGATTAGCTGTGAGTCTGGGGCTTCAGTGCCACACGCAGGGCCTATCTCCGGGGCAGGGGAGGTGACAGAGAAGATGCTTTGGATCTGAGGCAGGTCTTGGAGAAAGGAGAAACGACGGGGCCTAGTTGTTGAGGAAATGGCAGAGCTGAATGTGGAATTAAATAACCCCAAACAAAATGCTCAACATATGAAATGGCTGAAGGATGCAAGGTGAGGACTGCCATCACTCTGCTCTGACCTGGCAGCACACGCTTTATGAAGACCTTCCTCTTGGCAGGGGGGCCAAGGCACTCCTGGTGGCCACATGCTCACATTTACTGGGTGGTTAAAGGCATCCCTGTCTCTCCCCATGCACTGCGTGGCTCCAGGCACTGACACATCTCATGTGCATTAGTGTGATGGGCTGTTCCAGCTGGAGGAGAGGGGAGGGACAGGAGAGGACTTTTGACCTTGGCCTCGCTAACTACGTTGAGGGTGTTCAGTCCCAACCTTTAACTCAAGATGCTTCCTTGAGTTAACCCAACCCCTACATAGTTTCATCCCAGGAAAGAACGTTCCTGTAGTGGTATTGCATTTTGGATAAGATGTCAGCATCTCTGAAAGCAGCTGGAGGCAGCTGAGGCTTTGGCTTTGGGTGGGAGCAGAGATGTCATCAGCCCCCATGAGCTGTGGTGGGGTCGTGGCTCGGGGCTCTCTGGGACATGGGGCTCTGCTGCCTTCTCCTGGCATGTTTTCTCCGTTTGGGAGAGGCGGTGTTTCTGAGCTCTCCTCAGCGAGAGCGGTGCCTGGGCTCCTGGGGGGCTGCGGGTTCAGGTTCACCATGTGGGGCACATCCCTCCCCAAGAGGAAAGGCTCTGCAGGCATCAGGGACAAAAAACGTTCCCAATAAGAAGTAAGCAAATTCCTCCTCCTCCTCCACCATCCCTGCAGGCTGTCTCTGAAGGACTAAAGCCTCCTGGAAAGTTTTCTGGCTGCCCCCATGGAAACAGTTCATTCCAGGGCAGTCCCTCGGATTTGTCTGGAAGCGATGCCGGCTCCGTAAACCAGCTGTTAAAATGAGCCAAACGCCTTGTGTTTTGAAGCAGCTCGCTGCCGGAGCCAGGAAAATGTTTGAGCAGCGGTGACCCCAAATGTTTCTGTGGTTTAGCAGTGACACTGAAGGACTCTGAAGCCATTTCAGCAATATTTCCCTGCTGCAGAAAATTCCCCCTTTAGGACTGCTGAGAATTAAAGAGAAGATTTTCCAAAAGCTGAAGGCCCAATAAGCACATGGACTTCTCAGGAAAATCAATGAAAATCAGCTATCCAATTCCTCTTTACGATGGAATGGTGGCTTTTAACACCGTTTCCCAGCAGGGCCAGTGGATAATCTCTTGGCTGATCTTCAAGATCAAGGGCTGGGAAGTGTGTCATGCAAGTGCCAAGTATGGCATGTGGATCAATTTTGGATGGTGCCCGGCCAGTCCGGCAAGGAGCCAGGAGCCTTTGCATCCAAAGCACAGCATTGACAGAGCCAATGGTGCCGGCTCCTGGCTTCTCCCGAGTCCTGTGGGAGCCTGGGAGCTCTTCTGGAGGATGATGCTGGAATTGCATGGTAGGTGGCCTCTTCTGGCTCCTGTTGTGCTGGCATCCTCAGCCTCTGCTCTGGGAAAGAAAAGGATGGATGCTGTATGCAAAAGGTTGCCTACCTCTGTTAGACAGCACTCTTCAAACCTGGCAATCATTTCTTCTAATAAAATAATTGATTATGGATATATATATGTGCATTCATACACACACACACATCTATACTTGCACATATTAACACACAAACCTTGCCCAAACCATCACATTTCTTTGAGGAACATGGGATTATTCTAAGATTGCATTGAAGCCACCAGCACTGATTTGTCCTGCTGTGGTATTTGACTGGGCTCCCAAGAGCAAAGGCCAAAGTGGAGTCAAAGCATGCGATTGCCTGGACAAAATGTGACTTTCAGATCTTATTTTCAGATTGCTTGTTCCCTGAATATGAGAATAAATCATAGAATCATAGAATCATTTAGGTTGGAAAAGACCCTTGGGATCATCGAGTCCAACCATCAACGCCACTCTACAAAGTTCTCCCCTGCGCCATATCCTCCAACACCACATCTAAATGACTCTTAAACACATTCAGGGATAGTGACTCCACCACCTTCCCGGGCAGCCTATTCCAGTGTCTGACCACTCTTTCTGTGAAGAATTTTTTCCTAATGTCCAGCCTAAACCTACCCTGCTGCAGCTTGAAGCCATTCCCTCTTGTTCTGTCACTAATTACCTGTGAGAAGAGACCAGCACTGACCTCTCTACAATGTCCTTTCAAGTAGTTGTAGAGAGTGATGAGGTCTCTCCTCAGCCTCCTCTTCCTCAAACTAAACAGTCCCAGCTCCTTCAATCGCTCCTCATAAGATTTATTCTCCAGGCCCTTCACCAGCTTCGTTGCCCTCCTCTGCACTTGCTCCAGCACCTCGATATCTCTCTTGTATTGAGGTGCCCAGAACTGGACACAACACTCAAGGTGGGGCCTCACCAGTGTTGAGTACAGGGGGACAATCACCTCCCTACTTCTGCTGGTCACATCAGACCAACTCTGTTTCATCCTAACCCCAGACTAGAGGCAGGACTGTCACTCTTCTCTCTCCTGACAGCCTTTCATCTGTGAAGGGACAGGGCACATGAAAAATTACAGCCATCTTCAGCCAAGTTGCTTGTTCCCTGCCTTGTCCCTAGGCCCTGGTCACTGCAGGATGGTCTCACAAACCTTATCTCAGCCTCAAATTTAGGCCCTGTAGTCCCAGGCTTTCTCTCTATTGAAGCCAAGGGCTTGCTGCTCCCCTGTGATCCAGAGCCTCAGCTTTTTGCTTCCTCAGGTCTTTGCTCTCTGGCTCTAACCCCTGAAGGAACCCCCTGGCCACAGGACAGATCTTCATGGCTTTAGTTGGTGCGAGGTCCAGCATGGCCCACCTCTGTCACTCAGCAGCTTTAGTGCGAGGAGAGGATGGTGAGGACAGGCAGCAACACACCCTCTGCCCTGCAGACAAGGCTCCCCTGGCAGGAGCAACACCCCGAGAGGGTCCCAGCACCAGCATTTGGGAGGGGGGGTGTTGTGGCCAGGCTGTAATTCCTGTTCACCCCAGCGAGGCGTGATGGGCAGCTACGGCACTACCAGTAGTTATTATGGGAGCACCAGAGAGCAAACATACAAGGAGTTTGCTTGCTGGGTAAAATAACAGGCTCCCTCCCATAGAATAACCAAAACAGAACCTGGGGAGCTCTTGTTTTTTCAGGTTTTTGTTCCCACCAGAAATTTTCCAGGCTATTTGCAGTTAGTTCATTGAAGAAGCTGATTTTGGAACAGTAAATATCACATCATATGTGTTTAGGTTTTGTCTTTTTTCCTGATACTTGCTCTATTTTCAGCAAGTCTTCAATAGAGATAGTACGGTCCCTTGGCATAAGAACTCTGGAAAGTTATGCGTATTTTTTTTTTTTTTTTGGTGGTCATCTATATTAACCACAAAAAGGATTAAAAATCAAAGTTAAAATACATCATGTCCGAGTCAATCTCTCCCTCTTGCTCACTGACTAAGAGGGCAGTTTCTCGTGTGCTGTCCCAACATCTCCCTGTGGGCTATCTACTTCCCTGGGATGCGGCATGGAGAGATGTCACATCTTTCCTGGCTGTCCCCTACCATGGCACAGACACTGGCCCACCACTGCTGGGACCTGGACACTCCTGCCTTGCACCATGAGGACACACTGGCAAGTTTGGAGTGAGCTTAGAGATTTTTTTACCGATTTTTACTGTGGATTTGTCAGAAGCAGCCCAGTGAATGTCCATTAGAAGTTTGTTTAGATTTCAAAAGAGCTTTTGCCACGCTCTAAAAGAAGATAATAAGATTTGGTCTCCGTGGAGCAAGCAGGAAAACCTTCATCTTTCCCACTGCAAACTGCTGGACTGGTGTTACCCTTCAGTGAACAGGTTTATTTATTAATCTGCCTTTCTCGCATTAACTCGTGTGTGGCAAAGGCAATGTGTACATTGCTCAAAGCAGAGCCAGCCTCTATCACCTGGCTTCCCAAACCTTTTCCCAGCTGTCATCTTCATCTGGGTTTTCTACAGTTCTGACCCCCAAACCATGCAAAATTTATTTCTAAGTTTGACAGGCTTTTGCTTTGATGCAGAGACCTCACGTCCTGTGAGTCTGAGCCGCGTCCTGACCTGATGTGCTGTGAAATACAGCGTGTGGAAAAAGCTGGGCTTGAGAACAGAGCACAGAGCCAGCGCTGTCTGCCTGGGGACCCGAAGGGGGAGTGGGAGGAAGGAATTGGCTCTGCTGCCACAAGCTGTTTGAAGGAAAATAACTCAAGAGAGCGGCCGGAGAGACAGAGAGAGGAAAGGTCCAAGAGGCTGAGGCGGAAGCTGGTGGTTAGGAGTTAACGTTCCTAAACTTAGGAGTTAACATTCCTAAACTTTCTCCATCTCTGTTGCTGCTCAAGATGCTGCCGTGTGCCCAGTGTCCCTTTCACCAGCTGGGATGAGCTGGAAAGGTGGGTGCTTCGCAGTGGGGGAGACCGGTTCCCTTGCTGAAGAGCCGGCCTGTGGCAGGACGGGCCCAGGACACAACAGGGAAACTACAGCTAGAGGAGAGATGGAGCTTGCCCCTGTGTAATTAGCAGAGCTGGGCTTTGGCCCAGGGCTGGAGTTTGACTCATCTAATTGCAAAAAAACCTGCTGAGAACAGATGTTTAAATATAAAAGCATCTTTTTTTAGGACTGCCCTTTCAACACCTCTTGGATTTTACTGCACCCTAAGCATTGTCAGTAAACACTTTTTTTCCTCCCTGCTTCACACGTTTTGAGGGAAGGGCTCTGCTTTGTTCAAAAACATGAGAACAAAGACCCAGCCCAGCGAAAAGTTACATTTTGTGAGTCTCACCGTGCCGTCTTTCTGTGGTCTTTCCTTTGGGACCGCGGAGGGCTGCGCCATGGGAGCGCTTCCGCAGCTGCAGCCGGCTCCTGCCCGAGCATCCCTGCGTGCTGGAGAGGCAGCCGTGACACAGCTGGAAGATGGCGGTATGTCCCGTATGACCAGATTGTGTGCTGGCAAGACAAGCCCTTTCTGTCGAGTCCCTGTGCGAGGTTCAAACCGTGGCCAGATGAGGAAAAAGGGTCAAAATCCCACTGTCACCCGTGGTGGGGAGAGGGATGCTCTTGGGTATCCTGGAGGTGAGGCACAGCACCGTGCAGACGAGTTGGTGTCCACCTGGCAGTGCTGTGTTCCCAGCAGTGCCTTAACAACTCAAACTATAATTTCAAGTTAGTGACTACAGTATGGATGCGGTTACCAAGGTGGGGGTATGATTCAAACTGTCTGTGTGGTGTTCATGCCTCGTCGGTAGCATAAACGCCCCCCCGGCCCCACTCTTCTCCTTTGAGTTTGGCACGGCTCCCTCGTTTCAAGCTTGGCTTCCCCTGGACCTTCCCGCTGTGACTCCCAATCCTGCTGTCTCTCCAAAGCAGGGATGCCCCATGGACCTCACACCCCTGCCCCATCCTGGGTGGGCTGCCCTTCTGCAGAGCCCTGCTGGGCTTCCTGCTGCGGCTCCTCGGCCGTGTCCTTCTCCTCTCTTTGTCCCACTACTCGAGGTAGGACTTCGTGGGTGGCCTTTAGAGGTGGCTGCTTCTAACTCTGTTGGGTAAACACAAGGGTGTAGGGAGGCGGAAGAGCTCTGCAGAGATCCTGTGGGTGTATGAAGTTAATAGGCAGGAGATGAACCTCCCCCTCCCAGCAGAAACTTTGTTCTTGTTCCAGTTTTGTGAGATTGTTTCTCCTCCTCAGTGTGGACAAGGTTGAAGCCTATGAAGACTGGCTGACCTGAGAAAGCCTAACATCCCCAGTTTCAGCTAAGCGAGGTGCTATGTCCCAGACTTCAGCAGAGTCAAATGTGCTGTAGGTGTGCTGGGCTTGGACCTCAGCAGACTCGCACAAGCCTGGGGTGACACCAGGCAGGGTGTAGGTGAGCAGGCAGGTGACACCAGGCCTGGCTTCCTACGGCAGAAGCCTCTTGGCTGCCTGCAAGGCATGTGGCTTTCCAGCAGCTTTTGCCCTGTCCCAGCCTGGGAGAAGACATCGGGCTGCCCGCTCAGTGCCGAGGTGCCACAGCCTGGTGACGTTTGTCCGGAGAGCAAAAGGCAGGATCACATCAGGGATTGCTGTCAGACCCCCTCACCAGGCTGACACTGCAAATGTCTCTTACACCTCCAGCTCTGGGTGGCCTGGAGCCCTGCAGATGAGGCAATGGGGAAATCACATAGTCATGTAAGCTACTCTGACTCGACACACTGTCAGGTTTGCTGGCCTCCAGCCCTGTGCCCCTTATCACCGCCAAACTGGGACTCCTGTTATTAAATATTCCGCTATTCAGCTCTACGGAGCCAGGATCAAGCCCTGATTGTGCAGGAAGTCTGATAGAGAGAGACCACCAAATATAGAGGCAACTGAACTGATTTATCTTGCACGGGAGATGGGGGAAATAGCTGAGGTTAATGCCTTACCAGCCAGCCATAAAACTGACCTGGTATTTGAACACACATCTGAGTTATGGGAGCTGGCAGGGTTGCCCTTAGCCCACTTCAGGCTTGAGCCAAGTCCGTGTCTCACAGATGAGCCGGGTTAAAAGCACGCACTTGGGTAATGTCAGGTTTTACGGCTCGGGCCATGGAATAACTTGCTGAGTGGCTGTAATGGGATCCTGCCCAGTCCCTTCATGGTATGCGTGACCTATCCTGCTGTTGGTAAACTTGTGTCTCCTAACGAGCCCCAGAGATGAGGCAGGTTTGTAACAAAGATCTGTGAAGCTAGCCCCTGATAGAGCATACCTGGCTCCTGGGTGGGGTGGAGGAGGTGATGGAGTTGGTGGAGGGGGGACCACCGAGCCGGGTGGCCCGAGGGAGAGGCAGGGCAGGACTTTCCAGGGCTTTATCTGAAAAGTGTGGCGGGAACCAGGCTGGATGGCTTGTGCTGGCAATAAGAGTTGTGAAGAGACCTTCCTTTCATCTACCCTGGCTTTAAAGTGCAAAATCATGGGCTTTTCCCTCGAGGGAAAGCCTTTGCATTCTTCTGGTTGAAAGAACTTGTACAATTTTTGGTATTTCATGTTTGAAGAGACTAATGGCAGGGAAGTTTTTAAAAGCATTTTCTTTATAAAGAAGCTAATATACCTTTCAGCGTGTAGATAATGATGTCAAGCTGTCCTATTCCAGGAGGCAGGCCTGAGGGTTGGGAGCAGAGCGATTGGGTTGCCTTCACCTCCATGCTCCTGGGAAGTTATGAAAGGGAAGGAGGAGAGCCAGGAATCCTCCCTTGATCTCCCCAAAAACATGGGTCACAGATCCAAGCCTTTGGCTCTTGTAAACTCAGTGACTGCCATCTTCCCTGAGAGGCAAATCTGGAAACATGGAGTAGCTTGATGGGGATCAGAGATGGGCGAATTGATACTGCTGGCCAGGAAGATTTTGCTCTTCCAGCTCATGGAGGAGCAAAGACTCCGGCAAACTACAGTTCAACTGAATCTCCACACGGGAAGATAGAGCCATTTTAGATGCCATAGAGATGTCCCACCTCGAAGGGTCTCTAGTCCAGCCCTCTGCTCAGTGCAGGGCCAGATAGATCAGGCTGCTTGGGCGAGGGTCACGTTGTGACCCCCAAGTCCCGAAACCAGCTGGGCCAGCATGTACCTCTGGAGCACAGGACCCCACTCCCAGGCTGCCCACTGGGATGTCTGTGCTGCATCTAGGACTGGGCAAGTAAGTCAAGGTGGCAAACAAATGCCAGGAATGGGAGTGAGAGGGCAACAGGGGGAGAGCACCAAAGCCTGATTTCCTGTATGGTGGTAACCATGGGCCTGGAGCAGGCAACCCCCACAAGTCTCTTCCCACCTAAATTATCCTGTAACCCTGTGCCGGGTTTGCCAGGGTGTAGCATCAGCTGTAGGACACAAACCTGCTGGGTCTTGGTGGCAAAGACCTTCCTGTTGGGAGGAGGAGGGGGAAGGATCCTTTTACCCAGAGTGCCCACCCATGGCCTGGACCAGCCTCATGGAGATACATCAGCCTGGCCAAGGAAGGAGTCCTTCAGGTCACTCTACCACAGCCCCACTGCTTCTTCTTAGTCTGTGCCCGTCTCAGCACAGGGCGGTGAGCCTGAACACCATCTTCATCTGTCCTCCCCCACCAGCACCTGGTGAGTCTAGGAAAAACTCGTGTTCCTGGTGTGTTGAGCTGTGGAGGCAGCTGTGTACTCCGGGATGGGTCTCAGGACTTGGGAAAAATCTGGGAACTGTTTCCTCTAAATGCATCCACTCAGCTCACCCTCCCTCCTCCCATCTGTGCCTGCCCCAGTGCTCGGCTCAGGCCAGCCCTGTACCCACACTCCCTGCAGCTCCATCCTTCCCTTGGCCTCCACCAGTGTTGAGAAGGTCAGCTTTACACCCTCACCTCTCAGCCTGGAGACTAGTGTGAAGAGACTGGAGCTGTAGAAAGGTAGCCAGCCCATGTCAGATGGCATCTGGTCATGGACAAGCCCCATCTAGCTTTATTTACCAGCACAGATGGACCCTCTGAGTCTTCTCTGGAGATGATGGAAAGCTGGAGGTAGATATGGAAGTGTGTAAATGATAGTCTTTGTGGATTTGTCACCTATGTCTGGCTGAAGATTGAAAACCTGAGCAGAAGAATAAGGGAGATGGAGGTACCATATGGGGGCAGACCCCAGGAAGCAAAGGTGCCCTGCATAGAAAAGTAAGTTTAAACAAAACTATGGGACCTGTCACATTATATGCTCATTACCTTTAATCTCACATGCGATTTTTTTCTACCATTTCTCTGCTTTTCAGTAGGCCTGAAGGGTTTATTACCATGATGCCAGGCATGACCTTAAGTGACCCTCTATGCCCTTGATTTTAAAAATCTCTGTACAATACCACCTGGACATCATCTTTGCAAAAATCCTTCTTTTTCTTCCTCTAGGGCTCTTCTCCCTGTTCAGCCAGCTCCAGGGTGGTATGAAATGTCAGCAGCACTTCAGTAGTGCTTGCAGTCAAGTCTGTGTTTCCAAAACACAGGGAGAGGTTCCCAGAAGAAGGTCAAGTGCCTCAGGTATTTCCAGGGATTAGCACTCAAATGACATCTGACAGTGAACAAAAGGAAGCATGGTTTTGCCCAGGTGATATCAAAAGATGCATCTGCTGAAGGCCTTTAGTGATCTTCCTTCATTAGCAGACCATACGGAAGCTTGTTGTCACATGTGCTCTTTTGATCAGTCGCCTTGACCCCAAGAGAGACCGATGCCTAGACCTGGGGTCAGTGAAGCATTGCAATGGAAGAAATGAAAGAGAATTCCAGTTATAACTCAGGTCTCACAATGAACAACAGGGCTTTGGACACCTCTGTTAACCTGTTCTGAAAAATGTGTTGGTTTTAGCCCAGAAGGCACCAAGGCATTTGTCTTTCCTCTACTCCTGTGTTAGATAGTCACCTGAACCAGGCTTGTTTTCAATTAAGGTAGAACATCTTTTTTTCTTTCTCCTTTTTTTTTTTTTTTTTTTAATAGTGGAGTAAATAGAGCTCACTACGTCAGAGACAGTTAGTTAAAGCAAGTTGATTTAATGTCACTGAGTCATGAGCAAGTCGAGCTTTTGCCTACTACCTGGTTCTTCTGAGACATGTCAGGGCACCTATAAGAGCTGAGCGTACTTATGTGGGAATAATAGGTTGCTTAATAACAAGGAATTTTTTGCTGAGCTTTATGAAATGCCCCTCATACAGATTGGGGATTAAAGTCCCGGAGACATTGCTGTAGTATGTGACACTAATTATTACAAGATGAAACTGTAAACACGTGGTTTCCCTGCGAAAGCGTTGTGTAACCGACAGTTAATTAAGCTTCCCTGCCCCTGTTGGGGTGGATGTGGCCACCTCTCCTCTGCAAAGGGCAAAACAGGGAGCGCGGAGATGGTTCGTTGGCTGGTATAAACGCTTCCCACAGCCCCAGAAGAACTTAATGCTAAACCTCATGATAACGGGGGTAGGTTTGGGGTTTGAAGTAAGCATAGACTTATTTAATTAAAAGTTTTGTGTTCTTTTCTTCAAAGCCGCAGTTACAAAGGCCGCAGAAAAGGCTGCCTACACTTCCCTTGGCTGGCAATGCGCTGAACGCCTTAATGACTAGATAGCGCGTTCTCGCCTTACGGAGCTCCAGATCAGTGGTTGTTAGTGAATGTCCACAGCGTTTCTGCAGGATCCCTCACGTAGGTGTAGTTACAGGCAGAGTAATTGTGTCCCCTCTAGATGCACATGGTTAATGGATGTAACTGCAAAGCTTTCTGGGTAGACAGAGCAGCCCCGAGGTGGTTTTTGTGCTATCATGATAGGGCTTCCCATACAGCAAGGCAAGGATTTATTAACCGCTGGCCTTCACAAACCAAGCGGTCTCGTTCTGCTGGAAGAGTAAAAATGTGAGAAAAATGGGCAGCCAGGGCAGGGCTGCGCTATTTCTAGCAACACAGGGCTCCGAGGAAGAGATGGAAAGGTGAGGATTTAATTGCAAAGTGCTAATGCCCAGGCAGGCTGCAATTTTTTTCCAAGCCTGAGTGGTTTGTATGCCGTGGAGTTGAAAATGAGAGTAGCTATTAGCATGTTAACTGGTGGTGTTTCATCTTCGGGATCTCGTTTGACACCTCGGTGTAATAAGGATGTAAATAATAGATGGTGTGCTATAAAACCTTGTGCGTGGCCTGACTGTGTGCTGACGGTGGCGCATTTCGTATAAGGCAGTCTAATGCCATGCTGCTTTTAGCTGAGTCAGCCCGCAGCACCGGCAAAAGCCTTTGCTCAACAGTTGGCAGCAACTCAGAAGCTGTTTGGTTGGGTGCAGCAGATCTTCATGGTCCTTTTTTTATCTGAGGGGTCCCCAAATGATCTTTATCTTAGAGGTGTGAGCCTCAGCCTGTTGTGGCAGTAGGTTCAGTTGGCTTTTGAAGGCCTATTGAAATAGTACAAAGACATTGGAGTCTATGGAAAACAGGCAGCGAAAACCTGGTGGTGGGTCTCTGACCTGGGGGTGAGAAGATGAGGTTTTGTTCTTCATTCTGCCATTGACCTGCTCTGTGACTGGATTTACCTTTCGTTCTTTCAAGTACATGCTTTGCATGCAGCATCCGGCGGAGTGGGTCCTGCTGTGCCCACTGAAGGTGTGGTTTGAGCCGTGCAGCTCTTGGTCACACAGTCATCTGAGGAAAGTCCTCATCTTGACATTGGTGCCCGGGGGACATGCATGTGCTAGACCATGCTGCCCAAAATACCGGCAGAATATGCCAAGCACCGGGCCCTGCTGTGTGCCCGTGTCCATTCCTACCTGTCTGAGTGATAACGCCTCCTCCACCCATCTGAGAATAATTTTCTCATCCCCATCTGTGGTGTGACTGGCATGGAGTGCCCTGACCCAGCACGGCAGCTGGACACTTGGGCTAAGAGATATGCTTATAGCCTCAGCCACTGCCTCTGCCTGCTTTTTGCAGTGTTTCTAACTCTCCGTTGCAAGAGCAAACCAAATGAGACCATAATCTAAACGATCTACCACCTCCTGAGATGGAGAAGTCCTAGACTGAGACCACGGGTCCATGACGGGGAACACCACCGCATTCCTGCAGTGCTTTGGATGCCTCTGCAGCAGGATTGCTTACATATCCTGTAATCCATTAACGCTGACTGCTTTGATATTGTACTGAAGTTACCTTGATTTTATTAGCTATAAGAATGATGCAGTGACTTTTAGAGTGTGTTGCTCTTACAGGGGTCTCCTTAAATTGACACTTTCAGGCATCAGGGGAATAAAGCCCCTTTTTAAGTTGAATTCAGTAACTTTTTATAAAGGAGAAGTAAATGTATATCATCTGGAGGGACACGAGAACTTCCCAGTGCTGTAATTTGTTACTTAATTACATTGCTTCCTTTACCTTTTTCGTAGTATTCAGATTTCTATATGAATTTCAGACATGGCTGTTTAGTAGTCTTTATTTTAAACATTTTTGATCATACTGAAACAATGTCATGGGAACCTACATTGTGCTACAAACACAGGCTGGTACTGACAGGCATCTTACTGAAGATTTCTATTGCTCTTCATCTAGCTTTGTTTAAAAAATGGCAAAACAAAAGGAAGAGGCTGGTCTTTTAAGACAGTTGTATGACGGTTTATTCCTGTTAGTGTTGCATATTGAGTACGGGCATCTGTAAGAAAGTTCTTGCTCTCTGTGAGTCTAAATGTACTTCATTTTCAGGATGTTTGCAAAGGCATGTAGCGATAGGACGAGGGGCAATGGTTTTAAACTGGAGCAGGGCAGGTTTAGATTAGACATTAGGAAGAAGTTCTTTACAATGAGGGTGGTGAGACACTGGCACAGGTTGCCCAGAGAGGTGGTGGAGGCCCCATCCCTGGAGACATTCCAGGCCAGGCTTGATGAGGCTCTGAGCAACCTGATCTAGTTGAAGATGTCCCTGCTTACTGCAGGGGGGTTGGACTAGATGACCTTTAAAGGTCCCTTCCAACCCAACACATTCTATGATTCTGTGATGTCACAAATGAGCCTTTTAACCCTTACGGACCTGAGTCTGCTAATAAACGCATGTAGGTTTGGGATTGGCACATGCGCTGAGCAAGGGGGATTACAAAGAACTCTTCACAATGGGGCGGGTAACCGTGGCAGCAGAGGTCTGCTTTGGGAAGAGGGAGGTTATGATTACTTTCTCTTTCTTATTTGTATGTTTTTTTTTTTTTTTTTTTTTTCCCTTAAGCTTTTTTTTTACACTGATTCCAGAAGAACTTCCCATAAAGAGGTTATTTAGGTTTGAGATGAGGCTTCTGTTAGCTCACCAGACAAAGCTTTCCCCCAGCTCTTGTTTAGCATAGATTTGACTCAAAAAAGCAGACTTTTGAAGGCATTTTAAAGAGAATAATAACCATCTTGAAAGGATTGGGAGTGGAAGACCTTCCACCCTCCCCCTGGTGAATAAAACACAGCCATTTAATGCTTAATAGAGACCAGTGAGCTCTTCTGCATTAGCAACTTGTTTTTTCTAGCTCACTACCTGGAGGCTAATCTTGCTTTAGGGCCAAAAAAAAACCCCCAAAACAACCGCAACTTCACTGTGTTTTTTTCTAAACCCAAACTGTCAGGAGTCTTTTTATTTTTACAATGTTAAATGAAAATCAACCACAACTGGTTGTACAATGTTATAAGAGATTGAACCGGCCTTGAGCAAAGAGCGAGAAGAAGCTATTTAAAAATATGCTCGTAAAATGTCACCGCTGGAAGCCCGTGAGGAGGAGATAATACAGAACAGGGAAACGTTTGTCCAGTTTGGTGACAGAAGTCGCTGTTTTCTGTCACCTCAGTATAAGGTGATTTTTATGAGCACCTCTCAAACAGTGAACATCTGAAGTGTGTCACCTTTTGGAGAAAGGAGTGGACCCCAGGGCTGCAGCCCTCAGAGCTTTCATCTCTGACACGGCACAGTTGGAAACACAGACGTACGTGGAAATGGGCTACTGCTTCAGCCACGTCAGGCACCGAGGGAGGGTGAAAACCTGACGGTGATGGTGATGTGTATCTGGGAAACCCCGTATTTACATCTGGGATGTGTCATCCATGCTCTGGGGTACTCAGGGTGGCCGCTGCCCGGCACAGTCACCGACACAGAGCCTGGACCACACCCAGGAGCTCAAAAGAAGGGATGGAAAGGGATGACCAGCTCAGCGGCATCTCCTTTTGCACAGCTCTGCCTTCCCTGCCGGGTCCGGGTCCCCTGGCAGTTTTGTTGGGTGGTTTGGCTGTGGCCACCAGGTTTTGAAGGCTGTGTCTCCCTCTGCTTCTTGTAACCCGTGGATAACGTTGCAGCTGCAGCCCGGGAAGCAGCAGGAGATGGAGGACCAGGCTTTCAGCCTGCAAGGTGCCTTGCCAGCCTCCCCAGATGGAGGGCTGTGCCAGAGCCCCCAAGGGGACGGCCACCACCTCGGCGCTGGGTACAAAACCACCTGCTCTGGGACATGCCATTGCCTGAGACTTCAGAAGTAGATCAGAGGTCTGCAGCCCGCCGGCTGCTCCCAGAGTGGGTTTTGTTGTGGGAAGGTTTTGGCCCCTGCCCTAAATTTAGCTGGCTTAGAGTAATGAATAGCCAGGGGGGGTGATGTACCCACATCTCATGATGGCTGTGAAAAGTTTTCCAAGGGTTGCAAGCGGGCTCTGGCTGAGTCCTGTGGTCCTTGAAACCTTGAAATCCATCTCCATGAAACCCAAGGAGGGAGGCCAGCGTGTGGCCGAGCGCTTGCACCGGCGCTGCTGGGCTTTTGCAGGGGGGCGATGTCCCTCACCTCTCTGCATGCACGTAGGTGAACCTGCAGGATGTCTAGTGAGGAATAAGGGACTGAGATACCTGCTAGGAGATTTTGGTTCTCGAGACTCCCACTAGGCTGTATATAAGACCCCCGTGTAGCAGCGATGGTGGCAGCTAAGTCTTCAGTGGGTTAATGGCACTTCAAGGAGGGGGAAGGGGACAGAGAGTAAAAACCATCTGAGGAATACCTGATGGGAGAGGTTTCTTTGCTCTCCTGCCCTTGGATGCTCTGCTGTACTAAGGGTTTTTTTTCCCCCCGTTGGTTTGAGGTTCTGCCATTGTGAGAGGCTTTTCAAAGAACCCTAAAAATGCTTTGCAGCATTTTCTAGAGACGATCACATTCACCACATCGCCTCTGGAAGTTGGCGATGCTTTGTTCCCAGCTCTCACTTCAGCTCGCCAAGCTGTAGCTTGCAGGGGGACTGCAAGTCGTCTGCTGAAATGTGGGCTCACCCCATGAAATTAGGATCAAAAGCCCCAGCTGGGTCCGGAGGCTGAGTTAGAGCTGGTGGAGAGAGGCGTCAATGGCTGCACGGTACTCCTGCAGGCCTGGACCATGCTCAAGGCAGGTAGCCAAATGTGTTTTTTGGTGTGACAGCAGGATGGTGGTTACTCTTTACATCGTCGGGTACTTGTATACATGCATGCCTGCTAAATATGTCTGGGTGTGCTGTATTTCTGTTCTGCCTCATCAGAGCAGATGATAGCTATTCACCTCTCTCTGCGGTGAATGGGAGCGGGGCCAGCTTAGCACCACTGCGAGAGGTAATAAACTTCTCCTGAGCTGTGGTTGCTCCTTCTGTGCTTGCCAGGTAAGCTCAATACAGCTTTCTTCCCAGTTTAGCACAACTTTGCATGATTTGTGGCTGCAGTCAGTTGGACTGACTTGAAAAGTAAAGCTGTTGTAGGCCCTGCAAAGTGATGGACTATGTTCCTCACCATCCCTGACTTCCCCCGGAGGTAAGAGAAGGTGGAGAAGGTGCTGGCTCGATGTCTTTTTGGGTGATGCAAATTGAAGGTGTCTTTTTGAATGTTGAGCCACTTGACAAATAGAGGCTGAGAAGAGACTCAGCAGCAGCCTCCTGCTGGCTGACATGAGCCACTTGCCAGAGCCCAGCAGTGCACGCTGCGGTGCAGATGTACATCGTCAGGGATGCTGCTGCTGGCAACCCCGAGCTCTGCTTCCAGGAGCAGAGCGGAGACCTCTGAGTTGCCAAATATCTGGACGAAAGAAGCTGATTCCCCTGTAGCGTTGCAAGAAAGAACACATTGGACCGACATTGTGTTTTTATTAGTGCTTCCATAGGAAAGCAGCATGAACACATTAGGAAAAGGCATGTTTTCCTCCCAGCAGCGGCTGGGAGCAGGAAATGCTCAGACAGAAGTTAATGTATATTTTCCTTCATCACTAGCACTACTGTGGGAGACAAGGGCCTGCTCTTTGGTCTCATATGACTAGGACCATTCGTCTTGGCATTTCAACACCTATGTGAATATGCATTTATTTGTTTGGTGGTTAACTAATTCCTTGTGATGGCAGGGACCTGGGAAACTGGTGGTGGCCTTAATCCCTGCTGTTTTCTTCCCATGGCACATCTTTCTCTGGGCTTTAGGGTTATTGCTATGGATTATTTACAGGGTATCAAGAGCTGCTTTGTAGAAGCAGTGTGAAGGGGCACATGGGGCGCAACCAGTGCCTTGTTCTCTACACGTGCCAAGTAAACAGCTTTGAATATCCAAGCTGTAACCAGGCTCAGGGTGGGTGGCGAGTGCTTGTGCGGAGGTACAGCATCATGGCAGGCCCAGGGCAGGGGTGGGATGGAGGGGCCCTCACCCTCATGCCCTCCCATGCCCTATGTCTGACCTCCAGGTGCTGTGAAGGGTGTGTGTCCCCATGCTTGGAGGGTGTGTGTCCCTCTCTGATGCAGGACCCTTCTCACTAGTGGTTCAACCCCACAAGAAACTGGCCGAGGATATTTTCAGCTCCCAGGATATCCCAGGATATTTTAGCTATATTACCAGTTTCTTGCTTTTCTTCACTGTCTTACCATCTCCCACAAAGCATTAAGTGTGGTAATAGCAAATTGCTCGGGAAGGAAGTTACTGATCCCCAGCCCTGCTCCCCTATGTCACCCTGTCCCATAGACTCTCCCAGAACCTGCTGGCAGAAGCTCCCCTAGATGCCCTGCAAGCACCCGTCTGCAGCATTGCAGGCCATGATTTGGCTGAGGATAATTAGGGATAGGACTGCATGGAAGGACTCAAGACATGGTCGGAAGAGCAAAACCCTAGCAGTGGTCCTCTGCAAAGACACAGGAGACAGGCTAGGCTGGTCTCACATGAGGTGGAAAAGGCAGAGTTATCGGCAGAGACTTCTGTTTGGTGTCTTACTGTGATCTGAAATATTTCCTTCTCTCTCAGTAGCTGAAAATGACATTACGTGTAAAGGAACCCACTGAGAAACTCCAAACCGCCATATTTTAATAAATATTAGTATTCTGATGTTCCAGAGGGGAGGGGAGGGCTGCAACAGAAGCAGCGGTGCAGTGCCTGTTCTCGGCGGCTGCGGCTGGAATCAGCTCAACCCTGCCAGCAGGGTGCAGCTTGCACCCCTTTTGGCCCATCAGCTGGGGAAAAGGGAGAAGGCGGTATGGAGAACCTGAGTATAGGGGTGTGTGAATTTAACCCAGTGCTTCTCTGGGGTATTTCCTTTGCGCAGTGTTTTGATAATTGCCAGCACCAGATGGGGAGAGTGTGTTCTGCTCAGGGCCGGGGCAGCTGTTGGCAGGAGCATGGGTTATTTTAGTGTTATTCCTAAAAAAAGGCGCCAGGGCACGTGAATTTCAGGGAGACCAGAAGGAAGGAGGACGGGAGCTTTTATAACCCTGGGCAAAATGCCTTTTTCTTTTGTCTCTAGGGGCCGAAGGATTTTTAATCATTTGCTTTTCCTTGCTCTCTGTGCTATGGAACTGGACACAGCCCTTACAAAACCCTGCCACAGGCTGTGTAAATCTTCACTGGAGCTGGCTGTGTCTGTGCACGCTTGTGTTCATCCACCAGCGGTCGTACGAGGCAGCTGCGAGCAGCCTGCAAAGCCAGCGACGCTGGAGAGCGTTTTGGGACGATGCTGCCTAAGAGGGGCTTGGAGCAATAAGCAAAAATACCATCTCTGGTTCATGGGACTCTGTGTCCTCGGCAGCGGGGCTCCAGCCGAGGTATTCAAGCCTGATGCTGCTGTTGGTGCCGCAGACGTTCATGGGGACTCCGAGGGGTCTGCAGCATCCTCTCCTGGGCGACACGGGGCGGTGCAGGACCCGCTCGTCCCCTCCTGCGTGGGCAGCCGTGTCCCAGACAGCGGGGTGCCACGGTGGGGCGAGGGGTGACAGCCTCCCCGGCAGCATTCCCCGCCGCGAAGGCGGTCAGAGACCTGAGAGGTCCCTCTCTCGCCCCTGCCCCGGGTCCACGCTCAGGGAAAACACTCTTCCTACGCACACATCCCTGCAGGAGCGCTGGAAACCTCCTGCAGAACACTTGTCTTGGTCATAGAATCGCAGAATGGTTTGAGTTGGAAAGGACATTAAAGATCACCTAGTTCCAGCCCCCTGCCCCCTGGGCAGAGACACCTCCCACTAGACCAGGCTGCTCAAAGCCCCATCCAGCCTGGCCTTGAACACTTCCAGGGATGGGGTGTCCACAACTTCTCTGGGCAACCTGTGCCAGTGCCTCACCACCCTCACAGGAAAGAATTTCTTCCTGATAACCAATCTAAATCTGTTGTCTCTTTCAGTTTAAAACTGTTGCCCCTTGTCCTGTCACTACGGACCCTGGTGAAAAGTCTCTCTCCCTCTTTCTCATAAGCCCCCTTTAGGTACTGGAAGGCCGCTATAAGGTGTCCCCGGAGCCTTCTCTTCTCCAGGCTGAGAAAACCCCAACTCTCTCAGCCTGTATTCATACGAGAGGGAGAGGTGTTCCAGCCCTCTGTCTTATTGCTGCTCTTGCATTTCTGTTTTTTTATACCATGTCCAGGTGGCTGAGTTTAAAAATGGATGATCTGAACCAGCAGAAACATCTCTGGGTTGTTTTGCTTGCTAAAAGAGCAGTTACTGCACTTGGTCTCTGGGACCCAGAAGACTAAAATGCCTTCATCTGTGCATCCCCCAGGACATTATCCTGGAGTTCTCAGAGCCTTGAGCTGAGATCGGAGCCTGTGATTGCTGCCCGTCCTTGCTGCCCTCTGGCAAAGTGTCTGATCCCTGTGTTGTGCTCTCTTCTGCTCCTGCTCCCCATCTTGTGTGTGTCTGGTCTGATAACCCTTGTGAAGCCTTGTTCCCCCTCCAGGCAGTGCCCAGAGGTTGTCAAGAAGGATTATGGGTTTATTGGACCGGATTATGAAGTCCAAAGAGCGCAGATCCTCTGCACCCTCTCTTCTGTCCCCCGTGCAGCTTTCCCGCTCTGAGGTCTGTCCTGTGCTCATAAGCTTTGCAGATGAACATTTCTGAGCTCTGTGGGGAAGAGATGATAGACAGGCTAGTAGTTGTGGAGCATTCTCATCCCTTTTTTGGACTGTGACCTGAGGAAACCACTTCAAGGCTGTCATGTACCTGTGTCCTCACTGCGTGAAGCTGGAGACATCAGGTCCTACAATAAGGGATGCGTACCTGGGATGTCAGGACTATGGCCTGGGAAGGGATGTGTCACGTGTTGGGGTACATGCCGCTTTTCAAAGCTGCCTTTGTGCTGGAATCTGCGATGGGATGGGAGCTGAGGCCCTGGGCTGCGGATCTGGGGTGATTGTGGAAAATGAGGCTGGAAGCGGCTGGTGCTCAGCGGGACCAGCTCAGACAGGAGCCCCAGGGCCGAGGGTGGGGAGAGCAGGATTCCAGGGGAAAGAGGGTGCAAATTGCCTTGTTGTGAGGAATTCTTGTGGCAGCACCGGAGGAAAGGGAATAGATGGGAACTTAAAACTAACACTGAAAAATACCATAAAAAATAGAGAAGAGATGAGGACAGCCACAGGGAAGGCAACTATTGTAGGAAACTGAAGTAGATCTAATTCTGTAATGCACTGTAGGCAAAGAATGGTCATATAATGCCTTGCTGTATCCATCTGTAATTGATCGAGGATGCTTACATAGTGGAAGCTTTCCCAGCTCCTGCTAGGAAGGAAACGCCAGTAGCAATCCAGTTCCAGAAACGTATCTGTTAACAAAACAAAATAATCCCTCATCTTCCCCAAGGACTGGTGTGGGAAAGGAGGAGAGGGTGGATCTGTTTAAGGGTTTTAGAAGGAAGGGGGTATGGGAAATGCTGTATCCTTTAAAGGAATTGTTTGTGTCTCAGCTTCTCTGAAAATGTTAGAGGTCACTGAAGCCCCAAATGGGAGATGTGGCAATATGTGGTGGAGCAGGTTCAGTGGGTCTCGGTTGGCTAAAAGTTGTCGCCTGTTTTATTATTATTTTGTTTGCTGAAGTTACATGAGACCAGCTTCTTCTGCTGAGAAAGTGTCAGTGATGGATTTATTGATGTTTTCACTGTTAAAACTTTATCTTGGAGATTTTCTTCCCCCTTTTTTAGGTTGGGTGTGCCAATAGGCACAGCTGGGGGGAACTAAGCTCCTGGCATGCCCTTGAGCTTGCTGTGCAATGAAAGAGCATCTTGACAGATGCCAGACAAAAGGACTAATTAAAAAAAACTATCCTAATCCTTTTACCCCCATCAAAACTTGCCAGTAACTGCTGAGCAAATCATAACGTGACTGAATTAAAACTGTCACATGAAGTCTTGAAATCATGACTGGAATTGAGGAATTTACTGTGTCCCCGGGAAAGCTGGTTCAGTGCAAAATTACCACCGCTGAGTGATGTTTCCTTTCTGAAACCCATGTTCTGGTTAGTGTTCAAAGCTGTAAGATCCTATGCCGTTTTTTTCCCCTCAGGGTTGATTCCAGCAGCACTTGGTCAGGGTGGCTCCCTAGTCGCTCCTCAGCTGTCTCTCGGTAGCACTGGGTAGGACAGCTTTCTCCAGCATCTGGCTCCAGGGCAGGCTTTTACGCCCCGAGTCTGCCCTGGGGCTGTCTTCTGAACTGCCCCCACATCCTCAACTTTTTGCTGCTGGGACCGGGCACAGTGAGTGGGTTCGGTTTGAGATAACGACAATGCATTTAGATATCCAGACGTGGGTCTCTCTCTCGTATCGGATGGCTTGACTTGGTTGCCTAAATATGGGCATTGGTGCCATTTGAGAGGCTCCAGGCAGGCTGAGATGCGTGGCTGGCAGGGGTGACACGGGAGGTATGAAAGACCTTTAGAGACTGGAGAAGGCAGGCAGGATGCTTGAGGACATCTTGGGTACCCTCAGTGCCTACACACCCCACCCCACGGGTAGACACCTGCCTTTGGGTGGATGGATCTTGAACTGAGCCCCTCCCCGGGCTGCCCCATGGATGCTCTCCCATGCGATGCAGGGGGGAAGCAGTGTTGCCTCCAGCTGCGATCCCTCTGCCTACAGAGCAGAGGACCTGGTGTGACCCCGACTGTGGGTTAGCCTGGGAGGCTGCTGATGGAGCTGCTACATCTCATCACCCAGGAGCCCCTCTCTGCAGGGGCAGTCCAGCATTTCATGAGCGTGATCGGTCAGTTTTCTTTCCCAGTGCACGATCTTGCATTCAGGCTCATTAACACCAAGGACAGAGTGAGACAGGCCGCTTTTAAGCTTATTATTCACCACCCACCACATCTATCACGTGAAAACTTTGCAGACGATCTCAGGACACTGAGCTGGTTATGGTATGCCCCTACAACGACTTTCTAAAGTCTATCAGTTAAACAGTTTTAATCCTCTCGATGTCACAAAGCAGTATATCAAATGTGCCCTTATAAAGCAAGGGATTTTGTTTGATCAGCGTGACTGTACTGCTGAAAGGATAATGGATGCCAATCTTTTTTTGTCTCCTATATCCCCATACAGACCTCTATGTCATTTTATCCACCTGTGGTTATCCCTTTGAATGCAAGTGCAATATAAAACCACTTCTCTCTGTTTTCATGGTCCTGTGAGTGCTGTGGGCACTTGTCTCTGTCTTTCTAATTTCCATTTTACCTCTTTTTTTCCCTCGCTACAGTTCCTAGGGTCGGACTCCAAGGGACTGACCAGGTGGTCAGTCACCTTGTCCTGTCACCATGGGGGTCACTGCTAGACCACACAATAAAATTTGACCTGGCAGAGCAACAGGACATGGCAATGAAGGAGCCTGCTTTTCCCAGTCCCTTTTTTGGCATAATTACAGTTGAACCCTGACAAATGCTTCTCATGCTCTGCAGGGAAGTGTCTAGCAGATCCCACCAGAAAAATGTGCAATGATAAGTCTCCCTGTTTTCTCTGCCCTGCTGGAAGAGTGCAGGTGTCACGGGCATCTGTAGCAGAACAGGGCCAAAATGTTGTACTATCCCAAAGACAAGAGTCAGAATCCTTTCTCAGTCCTTTCAGGCCAATCTTGACTAGGCGATTTCTTGGGGTAGGGATGCCAGCAAACACCACAAAGTTTGGTGGTTGGAGGTGCCCACTTTGTTGAAGATAATCTGCATCTTCCAGGGGGGAAAAATAAAAATCTCTGCTGGGGAAGAAAAGGTCATTGGGCACAGATAGAGCAGGGATGGGTGGTACGTAGGGGCCAGGACTTCCCAGCAGATGGGTATGGTTTGGGTGATAACCAAGCTCCCCACCACTGACCTGGTTAAGAAAAATAATTTGCAGTCCTGCCTTTGTCTCCTTGGTTATTGACTTTCATGGTTTGGGGTTTCTTTGAAACCATTCATCAGCACAGCGAGGGTCCTGGCTGCTTTGACAAGCTGGCGAGCTTGTTTTCTGGAGCAAAAGGGAAAGGGTAGCTCGGAACACTTGTTGTGTATGGTACCAATGAGTGAGATGCATCAGAAATTGCTCGGCTCAACAAAAACAACATGAGCCTGCCCAGGAACAAGGGACCTGGGGCTGCCTTCCTCCAAGATTTGGATGAGTAAGTGCTGAGGAATGTAACCCTGAGGAAAGTTCACCGTTCCTCCCTGGTGACTGACAGGCTGCGAGAGCAGGAATGACCTGTAATTTTCCATGTGGGGCAAGAGATCAGCCACAGTCTCCATGATGAGAGCACAGGAGCTGAGACCAAACCCTGCTTGAGGCAAGTCAACGGTGGGCCAAAACTCCCCTGCTGGTGCCATTGACTTCTTCTGCTGCAGGAAACAAGAAAGTGATGCTACCAGAAAGGAAAAGTCACAACATTCTAGAGCACATGTATGAATGCAGTGCCAAATCTTGCTACTCCAGTTCCACAAAGTGCTCATAGATCCTGAGGAAGGCACCAAAATCAACAGCGCTCTTGGATATTACTGACCGCTGATGACCAGCAAGATTGTAAAGCTTGATTTTTCCAGCTCTTGAAAGTCTTTTGAGACTGGTTCCTCTACCTGACTCTTGTCTGCAGCACTGTGCACAGCTTTGCAAAGAGCAAAGAAACAACAGGTCCAGTTACACCATTATAACCCCATATATGGTTGTATATTACCTGCAGACTTTGTCCTGAGAGTTGTAAATGGTGGGTAAGGACCTTGAATAGGCAAGAAACATGGTTTTAAAAAATGAAAGACATTGGGGATGCTAAGCATGTGAGGGCTTTGCTTTTCAGCAGCTGGTCATCATCTCCAGAGAGGCTGGTCATCAGGTAAGCCGGCTGCTAATGATGGTGCTCTCAACCCAAATTAATGGGTTGCATCGGCAAATGCGATATCCAGATAGAATCAAGCTAATAAAGATTTTTGTTCTGTTCTGCTCTAGATTTCTCAGTGAAGCAGTCCATTAAAGTGCCTTGCCCCAGCCAGTAAAGCCCTGCAGCTCAGCTTTTGCAGAGTCCTCCCTCAAGTGAGAAATGCTGCAGGCAGTGGAGGGCAACCGCCTCTAAACTGGGAGACAAACTATTTGTGCAAATTTTTTGTTCAAACTGTTGAAATTTTGGTCTAAGTTCTTAGGGCCTGGATCAGTTCTGGGAAAATGTGGAACATCCTTCTCCTCAGCACAGCTGGGTGAGTGCACGAGGAAATCCTGAGGGCTACCTCTAAACTTGTTGGAGAAAGTGGTGGCCATGAGACCTTGGCCGTGACACCTTGGTGGTATTGGCTGATAGCCTCCTCCTGCTCACCTACCCCATCTCAACTTATATTACGATTACCTAGATTTCTTTTTGCTGTATGTGGAACTCACACTTTGGGATTTGGCGGCCTAAGCAGGGATCCTCCAGCAGATGCTTTATACAAACAACAGCCTGCCAGACTGAGCAACGGGTGAGGAATTTGGGATTTGGCATGGATGAACGTGGCTGGATGAGGCCACGCAAACAAATCACCTTCCTCAAATCGGGGGAAAACCAGCAGCAAACACTGCGTCCTCAGCTAGTGATGAGTCAGCCCATGGGTCCCATGGAGTTATCATCACCAGCTTTCCTCAGTTAGACCAGTCGCTGCAACGGTGGGAGGCAGCCAGCAGCCTGGAGTCACTGTCTATCTGTCCTGTTGGCAATCTGCATTAAAATGGAAGAAAATCAGTCCTCTGAGCAAGGCAGATTCTGCCCTGAGCATTACCCAATGCCACCAGGTAGGTCGGCTGAGAGCCAAGGCAGTATCCATCACGATGAAGATGATGTGTGAAGGGGACGTGAGGTTTGGGGGCCGTAAGCTGTGCCTGGTGGGAAGGGGCTTTGCCATGCTGGCATCGAGGACACCACAACGGCAGTGGCCGCGGCAGAGGCCGTTGCTGAGCTCCACCTGCAGCTGATGAGACGTGCTGGGGCCTGGGTGGAAGCGGGTGCTGGGATCTGGAGGGGGACCTGTGCGAACAGTGCAGTTACACAACAGCCCACACCTGCCTCGCCCCCGGCTGCTCTTACTTCCACTTTCTGAGTCTAAATTCCTGTAAACAAAGAAGGTGTGAAACTGATTGGAGTTTGGGGGTGCTTTTTTTTTTTAACACACGGTATTCCACTGCAGGCCAGAAGTCAGAAGAGCAGAGCATCCTTTCACAGGCCCAAAGAGAAGGCGCGACGACAGATGACATCCTGCTGCTGATGACATCCAGATGACATCTGACGCTGAGCGCTGGCACTTCAAAGCAGCCTGCTGCCCTGAACCCAGCTCTGGTCAAGGAGCTAGCTTGAGAATGCTGGTCCCGAAATGCAGTTGCATCATGGAGGGGGCTGTATGTGAAGTGGAGATGGCTCTCAGGCCCGCTTTCCTCCACCACGCCAGTCGTAGGTACACAGCTAAGTGCTGTGCACAGCCTGTAAACCTTGGGGATGTGCCTCAGGGAACAAACGTAAATGGGCTAAACTGCTGTCACAGGAAAATTTGGTGCGGACACTCGTTCCCAAACATCCTTTTGCTGTAGGTACAGCAGCACAGAGGTGGGATGTGCTTCCTCGCAGGCCCTCCCTGCCCTCTCCCCTGCGTTTTTTCCTCCCTGCAGAGCCATCGTCCCCGGGGCAGGGCTTTGATCCCCTGCCACGGGCTTCCAAGAAGAGTGGCTGAGCTGCAGCGATAGCACGGCCGTTGCATCGTGAGAGCCCTTGGCAGCAGCCCAGGGCTTGTGGGTTGGTGGCTTTGGGGTCCTTTATTGGTGTGGGAGGGTAAATGGGTTTGGATGGGGTGGGGAGGGTGCTGCTGTAGGTCCCTGCCAACCCCCCCAGCAGCTGCAGAGGTGGCAGGAGGTAATAGGAGATAACAGATAATAGCACTACGTGGGCGCTGGTGAGAGTTTTGGGAGCTGCCTGGCACTCCTGCCCCTGGGAACTGCTTTCCCAGGACAGAGGAGGAGCATGTCCATGCCTGTCCAGGCTGCCTAATAGGATGGGATTTTGCAGTGCTCACTCTCCTGGGATGGAGACGTATATTCAAATTTGTATAGTGGGATATATATTTAGGACAGGAGGTCCCACAGAACATCTCCTGGATGGGTGCCTGCATCAGTCCACATCCTAAATAGGACAAATAAATACTGCAAGCCATGGCCTCTGTGGCCATTTCTGATACGTCCCATCTGAGGAGAGCTCAGACCCAAGTTTGTGACCTTGACGCTGACCTGCTGAAATTAATAATCAACTCAAATCTACAGTGTCAGAGGTGATGCCGGAGGGGGGGACTCTTTTCTTCCAAATCTACTCATTGCAGCAGTAAATTTAACGTAGTGTCATTATACAGTCAAAAGGACAATATTGGCTCCCCTGAGGGGTCGGTCTTCTGCTGCTCTCTTGCCCTGCCTCCTCCTCTACCAGCCAAGTGCAGTGCTGTGCTGGGCCCTGTAACTCATTGTCCCCGTTCCCAGGAGCACGTGCCCAGGTGACGGTGACCACTTAGTGTCATTCAAGGACATTGTGCACCCCACATGGCAGAAGAGCCTCCAAGCCTCATTAAACTCCTGGTTTCATCAAAACTGCTTCAGGGAAAACATTTTGGTTGACGAGAGCAGATCGTTTGCAGAGTTGGATGAGGGAAGTGATGTTGTTCAAATAAAGGGAATTTCATTAATAGAAAATAAATGCTGGCTTTTTAAAGAAGGTGAATATTCGCCTCTTCTTCTTCGTACCTATGTTCTCACTTTCTCATGCTATTTATTTAAAACACATGGAATCAGGTAGCACATGGAGTCAGTTTCTCCGGGAAGAGAATTTTTGTCTCCACATGTAGGAAAGTGAAATCTGCCTCCAAATGCAGGAATCGGTGTTGAAAGTGAAAATGAACCGGTAGGCAGGAGGGGCCGGAAAAGAGAGGGGGAGAGCAAGACTGGGGAGATGGGGGCAACATGGCATTTCCAGGCCTCTGCCTTAAACCCAGATGGTGGCTGTTCCCATATCAGGCAACAACCTTCCCGCTTTCTGGATCCCGAATCTTTTAAGAAACAGGTATAACATCCAGCGCTCTCCTTTCGGGCGCTCGCCGCAGGCGATGGAGGCTGGCTTGGTGTGTTTTCCCCTTCCCTCTCCCCGCCGCCACACCGAATTCCGCGCCCCGCGTTGAATTCCGCCCCGCCCCGCGGGACCCCCGCCCTCTCCCGCCTTTTCCTGCCTTCGCTCCGCTGGCGCCAAACCAAGGGGCGGGGCTTTCCCCTCCACAATGGAAGGCGGGGCGTCGGCCCGGCCCGCCAGCCAATAGAAGCGCGGGGGCGGGCGTTGGCGGCAGCGGGGCGGGCTGTGATTGGCCAGCCGGGCTTTCTGGCGCCAAGTTCGAAGGGGATATAAAGGGGCGGTGCCGCTCCCGCCGCTCAGTCCCGCTTCTCCCGCCGCCATGCTCTCCTCCCGCGCCCCGCTCGCTGCCCGCTACGACCAGCCCCGCCTGTTGCCCGCCAAGGGCCTGTCGCCCATGAAGAACCTGGCACTGAACGACAAGGAGAACACGGTGAGACACACACACACCCGCCCCCCCGGCCCTGCCGCTCCCCATCCCGGCAGCGCTCTCACCGTGCCCTTCTCTCTCTCTCCCCGCAGCCCCCGGCGCTCAGCAGCGCCCGCGTCCTGGCCAGCAAGGCGGCCCGCAAGATCTTCCTGGAGGGCGACGGGAAGCCGGTGAGTGCGGAACGCCCGGGCACCGCGCNGGGAGGGAAGGGCAGCCCAGGGCTCTGGTACCGGCCCCGTACCTGAAACCCAGTCTTTTTGCAGTTATTTCACCGGGGGGGGGGTGGAACTAGGTGATTTTTAAGGTCACTTCCAACCTAAACCACTCCATGATCTCAGTACAAGAAGGCTATGGACCTGTTGGAGTGGGAGCCATGAAGATGATCCAAGGGCTGGAGCACCTCTGCTATGAGGACAGGCTGAGAGAGTTGGGGTTGTTCTGCCTGGAGAAGAGAAGGCTCCAGGGAGACCTTGTAGCCCTTTCCAGTACATAAAGGGGGCCTACAGGAGAGATGGGGAGGGGCTCTACATCAGGGAGTGTAGTGATAGGATGAGGAGTAACAGTTTTAGACTGAAAGAGGGGAGATCTAGGTTAGATATCAGGAAGAAAATCTTTCTGTGAGGGTGGTGAGGCCCTGGCACAGGTTGCCCAGAGAAGCTGTGGATGCCCCATCCCTGGAGGTGTTCAAGGCCAGGCTGGATGGGGCTTTGAGCAGCCTGGTCTAGTGGGAGGTGTCCCTGCATGGAACTAGATGGTCTTTAAGGTCCCTTCTAAGCCATTCTATGGCTCTTTCTGCAATGTTTCAGGTGGACCTTTCCAAAGACCTTCAGCACTGGGAATCCCTGAAGCCTGAGGAGAAGTACTTCATTTCCCATGTCCTTGCCTTCTTTGCTGCCAGCGATGGCATCGTCAATGAAAACTTGGTAAGTGTGTAGAAACAGCCCTGACAGAAGCACTGCTCTGTTAAGATAACCAGATACTGCGCGTTTGACATGCTTGCTGGCTGATCTAGCTTGTTTGCTAGAACAATGTAGTGTTGTAGCATTACAACATGTAATGCTGTTTTATGCTAATTAGCAAATCAGGGTTGCTTCTGTAATCCCTGAGTTTGCCCATGCCCCATGGGCGTTGCCTTATGGTAACACTTGGCAGTTTCAGAGCCCTTGTTCTGCTTCTACCCTCTCAGTGCTCTTCTCCCTAATGGGGGATAAATGAAACTAAGAAATTTTCCCATTTCTCTTGGGACCAAAGAATAACTCAGGACTTGGATCTCCAAGGGACTGCTGCTCTTCATATTGCTATTAATAATCCACATGTCTGGAATTAATCTGAAAAGGATTCTGTGGGCTGAACAAGGGCTGTTACAGCATCAATGCCTCTACACTGCGATTTAGTTATAAATGTCTCTGCAAATATTCTTATTTCCTCTAGGTGGAGCGGTTCAGTCAAGAAGTACAAATCACAGAAGCCCGTTGTTTCTATGGCTTCCAGATTGCCATGGAAAATATACATTCAGAAATGTACAGTCTTCTTATTGACACCTACATCAAAGATTCTAAAGAGAGGTTTGTATTGCTTGATGATGAAAGGTTTGAAACTCCTAAGTGTGGAGATTTAAATGATGCATATCAGTCACTTTCTGACTTTTTTAAGCTAATTTTAGGATTTAAACTAGATTTTATATAAAATACCACTGCTGCTTAAAAGCAGCTTTTCTTCAGAATATCTTTCTTCCCTGAAGTGTATAAGCAAGAACTTGCTTAGATTAAGAGTGAAACTGAAACCACTTAGTAATGAAATGAATGAAACTATGTAGAAGATGGAGCAGTCAAATATAGGCAGTATACTAAATTACAGTAAGTGCTCATATGGAGGACCCCTGCACCTAGTAGAAAGCTATGTAGGAAAGACCTGAGAATGATACCACTTTTATTAAAATGTTATCTCCAAAACCCAGTGCATTCAGTTACCAGCTAGCACTTTTAAGTAGCGTCTGCTGCCCTTACTCACTTGACTGTTTTGCTTGGGGAGAAAATAGCATGAAAAGTGTGGCTTTTTGTCTTAATTAAAAATAAAACCAAAGTGTGCAACTTTCATAGCAAGATGAATCAATTCAAGAATGGTATCTTAAACTAAATGTAGGGCTTAAAGCTGTCTGACCTGAGTTATTCTGGTGCTGTCTTGTCAGACCAACACTGAGTGAAATGTCATGTGGTATTGCGGTGCTGTTTGCAGTCTAGATACATTTAATTGCTGCTCCTCTGTAGAAAGCTGACCCTGTCACTTCTACTTCAAGATGCTTAATTCCAGTAAAAGTTTAAGGAAGAACTGCTTACATGAGAGCTTTGGTGTCTTGCTACCGACAGGTGGAGGCTGCCTGATCTGTAGTTTTGAAAGCCTTGTTCAAGTACATCACTTGATGAAACCTGCTCCTCTTGATATTGTCATTGGAGTTCTTGTGAACTGGTGTTGATGTGATGGGTAGGACCGGTGCAAAATAAGGAGAGGAAGGAGACTTAATTATCAGGGTGAAGGTGCAGAGCACTTATGAGCAAGACCATGCATGTCAGTGAATGTTTATTGTACTAATTATGCTGATGTCTGATCCTAATAAGTTTTATCCTTTTCAGGGAATTTCTTTTTAATGCTATTGAAACATTGCCATGTGTTAAAAAGAAGGCTGACTGGGCCATGTGCTGGATCGGGGACAAGAAAGCAACATATGGTGAGTATATCTATTGGAAGCAAAGGGAAATTGTGAAATTCCTTCCCTAAAAAGATGGAAGAACCACCATTTGTCCAGACTTCACAGTTCTCGGGGATTACTGTTGTCACAGAGGGAGTACATGCTCGCCGGTATAAGATATATTGGTATCATTATAGAGATGAAGAAAATAATTTTCATCTTGCAAATGAGCTACTGACATGAATATTTGTAAAATTGCTGGCAATTTGGATAATGGTGGCTCATGTGGCAGTCTTCATCTGCCTGGCTAGATGACCAAATTGCAAATTGCTGTCACATGTCCAGAACTGAACTGGCTGTGTGTCTCCTGCAGGCATTTAGAGTCAGAGGCTGTAGCTCCTCTGCCTTAACTGATTCTTGATGTCTCACTTCAAAGGCAAGATGAGGTGGTACAGATCATTATTTCACTAGTATTAAAGCATTCTTCATGGCCAAAGTTCCGTACTTAATCAAAGATGAGCAGGCACTGACTAAAATCTGCTGCTAAAATGACTGCTCTCTTTCAGTGTGTAATCTGTGGAAAAAAAGTTGGTAATGATGGTTAACCTGGGGGAAGGAGCCTTGGCTTCAGCTACTTGGTAGCTACTCTAATTAGTTTTTGCTTCTCCTGTTTAAAAGTTTTGCTTGCTGACTAGAAGTCTTTACTGTAATAGTTTTTAAGGACAAGGCTGTAGCACTTCAGCAGAAACTTCTTCATTCTCCTTGGAGGATGCAGTTCACTGGTCTATTTGCAACTTCTGGGTATTCATCCTGTTAAGTTTTCTGTGTGATATGACTATCAATCTTTCCTTAACAGGAGAACGTGTAGTAGCTTTTGCAGCGGTGGAAGGAATCTTCTTTTCTGGCTCTTTCGCATCAATTTTTTGGCTGAAGAAAAGAGGATTAATGCCTGGACTCACTTTTTCTAACGAACTCATCAGCAGAGATGAGGTATTGAATCAAATCCTGGCAGTTAAGATGGTAATGTGCCACAGTAGCTCAAAGTAATGATACTCAGTTGGAGCCTGTATTTTAAAACAGGAGTATGTTTAGAAACAGGCAGTCTATAAAGCTCACTGAAGTGTGTAAACATCTGTCATTGTGGATCTTGCAGCAGAGAATGAATGAACTTAGCATTTTACTCCCTTTAAAGTAGTTTAAGGGAGTTAACTCTTGCCATTTGGAGCCAGTGCAGCTGGTATTGGCTGAACTCGCCCATGCCTCCTGCTGAGGCAGAAAGTTGTAGATAACTCTTTAACATGGCAAGTGCAAAGATGGTGCCTCGATATTGGACTATTTTATTCTGTGTCTACTGAGTCTAGTGTCTCTTTTAAACCAGTGTTTCTGAAATAACTTTCTGCAACTTCTTGCCAGGGCTTGCATTGTGATTTTGCCTGCCTCATGTTCAAGCACTTGATACACAAACCATCAGAGGAAAGAGTGAAGGAAATCATCATGAATGCTGTTCTCATAGAACAGGTAATTGCCTGCTCCTTGTTTAGGAACTTGATTGCAATTAAGCAGAAAACTGGGGAGCTGTTGGGTATAAAATGAACCTGGATGGTACAGACTGAATACTGGTTTCTGTACATAAAGTGCTTCTATTATCTGCAGGAATTCTTGACGGAGGCACTGCCTGTGAAGCTGATTGGCATGAACTGCACTTTAATGAAACAGTACATAGAGTTTGTAGCAGACCGGCTTATGTTGGAACTGGGATTTAAAAAGGTAAGGCTCTAATACACCGGATCTTTTCACGGGAAAAGTTAATATTGAGTTTCATTTCCTCTAGAAACCCAAATCCTAAAATGGCTGCAGCAATATTATTGGTATAACTTGTAAAAGCGTTTAGCAGTCCTGCTGCTAGACCCCATTTGGAGATCCACAGGAGGGCAAGCAAAAGGATGCTATGGAAAAACAGCTGTATAAGAGTTGCTGTGCTTCTGTCTACTGCAGCTAAAAGACAGGAACAAATCCAGTAGAGAAGGCTTGGTGTAGAGGTTTTTATTTACTACATAACCCTGCTGATGTTTCAGACTCCTTCCAGCCGATCTCAAATATTCTCATGTATTCAAGATCATAGAAGCATAGAATGGTTTGAGTTAGAAGGGGCCTTAAAGATGATCTAGTTCCAGCCTCCTGCCATGGGCAGGGACACCTCCCACTAGACCAGGCTGCTCAAAGCCCCATCCAGTGTAGTCTTGAACGTTTCCAGGGATGGGGCATCCACAACTTCTCTGGGCAGCCTGTTCCAGTGCCTCACCACACTCCCAGGAAAGAATTTCTTCCTGATAGCTAGATCTCCCCTATTTCAGTTTAAAACCGTTACCCCTTGTTCTGTCGCATCAATCCCCGATGAAGAGCCCCTCCCTATCTCTCCTGCAGGCCCCCTTCAGGTACTGGAAGGGGCTATAAGGTCTCCCTGGAGCCTTCTCTTCTCCAGGCAGAACAACCCCAACTCTCTCAGCCTGTCCTCATAGCAGAGGTGCTCCAGCCCTCTGACCATCTTTGTGGCCCTCCTCTGGACCTGCTCCAACAGGTCCATGTCCTTCTTCCATTGGGGGCCCCAGAACTGGATGCAGTACTCCGGGTGGGGTCTCACCAGAGCAGTGTAGAGGCAGAATCACCTCCCTTGACCTGCTGGCCATGCTTCTTTTGATGCAGCCCAGATGCAGATGGCTTTCTGGGCTGCGAGTGTGCGTTGTTGTCTCATGTTGAGCTTCTCATCCATCAGCACCCCCAAGTCCTCCTCAGAGCTGCTCTCAATCCATTCTCCTCCCAGCCTGTATTTGTGCCTGGGATTGCCATGGTCCAGGTGCAGGGCCTTGCACTTGGCCTGTTTGAACTTCATGAGGTTTGCACAGGCCCGCCTCCTAGGCTTGTCCAGGACCCTCTGGATGGCATCCCTTCCCTCCAGCATGTTGGCTGTGTCACACAGCGTGGTGTCGTTGTCAAACTTGGGGAGGGTGCACTCAATCCCACTGTCCATGTCACCAACAAAGATGTTAAACAGCGCTGGTCCTGGTTCTGCCCCCTGAGGAATGCCACTTCTCAAAGATGTGAGGACCTGCAGTAATGATAGAATTGCCTTTGCGTTTCAGATATACAGAGTGGAGAATCCGTTTGACTTCATGGAAAACATCTCTCTGGAAGGCAAGACCAATTTCTTTGAGAAGCGAGTAGGTGAATATCAGAGGATGGGAGTCATGTCAAAGCCCACGGACAACTCTTTCACCCTGGATGCGGAATTTTAAATGGACTGAGACAATATGAGTTAATGTATGTGCTCCCCCCTTTACAGGGAAACATTGAATATATTGAGTCACAGTGTGACTTGATTCCTGTACTAAAATCCCACTCCTGAAAAGTGTGGTGATATTGGTACATTCCAGGAGGCTAGTGTAGCTCCAGCAGTAAAATCCCTTTCTATTAGACTTTGCCAATGGTGTTAATTCATAAATGTTTAGATGTATCTCTTACAACATATGCTACTCCATTTTGTGAAAGATACAGGCACCTTCCTTCTGCAAGACGGGAGCTTATGGGCAGTGACCACTAACTTCTGCTCTTCTCCCCGCAAACCAAGGAGCAGTTGGGAAATTCCGGTCTTAAATTTGCTGAATATTCTGCGGAAAACTCTGGAGGCAGCTACGTGACCTCACTGCTTTTTTAGCAGGTTTTAAGTTTACCTTTTTTATTATTGTTTTAATAGTTTGTACACAAACCTGGCACTTTAATGTTGACAATAAAGAACTGTGTTGTAATACTCGACAAGGGTAAGATGCAAGTCTAATTAGACATGTGCAACCTAACCTTGCATGACTTGTCCTTCTTTCTGGGTGTGTAACTTAAAAATGGTGCTGTGAACAAAACTAGATTTTGAAATCTACTGAAGAACAGGGAGAAGCTTTGTGGAAGGTGAAGTTGGACATGGTGGGTACTGAAAAATAGCATGCAGCTGGCTTCTGGACTTAATGGCTTTTTCTTTAATATCTGGAACAGTATTTCATGTAACAGTAATAAAGGGCTGGTTGGATTTGGCGTTGTCCTGGCTTCGGTGCTCTGATGGCGAAGCTGTGTGTTAATTTCCTTCTAAATTGCAGACTTTCGGAGGCAATGCAAGTTCTGCAGGAAATAGCTGCTCACTCATGTGGCTGGTGGGTGTCCAGTGAAATTGTTAACACTGGGCTCTGACTTTCTGATCGACTGCATTGAAGGGATGGTGTTTGAGGGTAAATTCATGCTGGAGCAGTGTTCTGAGCTTCTGCGTTGTGCTGTTCAGTTCTGGGTTTAATATGTAACAGTAGTGAAAACAGGGTATGTGCTACAACACCGTTACTCCACACTTAAGCGTGGAGCAAGGGGAATGAATATGTTTAATATAACTATAGCTGTATAGGGCATGTGGTCTGTGAAGCAGTTCCCTATTGTCTCAGAGTTCCTGCAAATGATCTGCAGTGAGTTTAAATCACACCAGGACAGACTGAAACCAGCTACTACCTTGCCATGCAAAAGGGAGCTTATTCCATGCTCCAATCTAACACCTAACGACTAAGGGCTGTCCTGCAAGTCTGCCTTCATATGGAAAATAAACTTTACAGAATTTAAAGCATTTCCTTGAAAGAAAAGAATGCTGGCGTTTGCGTTGTTCTGCTAAAGTGCTCCTTTTGAAGTATGGTATAAATGGTGGTGCTTTGAGAGATGCTGCCTTGGTATGAAATTAATCAACGTGCTGGTCTCTGATTGCACTGAGGGTGATGGTGGGTGATCTTCCCCTGGCTCTGCGAAGCTGGTGGGATGTGCGTGTTTCCAAGGCTATCCTAGGGAGAAAAAACATTATCTAAAAAAAAAAAATAATAAAAAATCCCAACCCCCAAAGTCTGGAATACAGTGTAGAAGACGCAAGACTTCACAGATGGCTTTAATGCCCCTGCGCCGCTGCTGTTGGTAGCAGGTTGGTGACTGCAGTGCTGGGGGAAGAAGGTAGTAGGAACTGGAGTAGCAACATGCTGAGTTGGATAGCCAGGCGCATCATTTGGAAGTGCTGAAACTTAATGCTTGGTTTCTAAAGTGGGGCAAGTTTCTGGCTAAATATCAGCACTTTGTTGTCAGCAAATCGGGCTTTGTGCTTTTTCTTGGCTTCTCTCGGCAAAGCTTTGATCGAATGAAGTCTGATACGAGGCATCAGAACTCGTGGTGTAGGACTATGTTTAGAGCATAAATAAGACAGCAATGACGCACTGAGATCAGTTTGGACCTAAGTATGATTTAGCAACATTCAATGTATATTCAAATCTGCTAATTCATATACTTGAATGTAGAAAAAAGATAAGACTTCCCTAATCTGAGTAGGGCCTAGCTATTTTATAGCTCTCTCTTCCCACTTGATTCTTAGTATGTGCCAACGATCAATACATGGAAATGACTAGGGTGGAAAGCTTTAATTTGTTATCCTGAATTCTAGGAGATATGAACTGGAACTGCGTTTTCAACGTAATACAGAAGGGCTGCTTGGGATGGCTGTGTGATGGCCAAGTAATGTCCCTGTTAGCCAAGCACTGCTCTTACAGCGTAATAGATACTGTAGAAATGGGCGCATTGGAGAGAGATTAGATAGGAATTAGACGTGGTTCAACAAGAGAGTAAGACTCGCTGTGGCTGGTGTTAATCTCATCCTGGTGCCCCTGATGTCTAAATCTAAACCAAAGCTTCGTTTTGGTTTATGTACTTGCTATAACGCAAATCAGTTTTTAACGTATAGTCTGGAGGAAAGCTAGGCATCTGGTCCCACCTATTTTTATTCTTCGTTCTCACAAAGATTTAAATGCCTTGCTGTTAACGCTTAGTTTGCATAAATCATGTCCAAGTCTTGACAAAATGTTTACTGAAAGGGGATCGCTTTCCAATTTGACTAAGATGCCCGTTGTTTTGACCCTTGATCCTCTTAAGCGTTGAGGAGAGAACAATCTGTCATTTCTTTCCAAAAAATAAAGTAATACTCTGAAAAATAAGTTTTGGTAAAAAAGTTTAACTGCCCCTTTGGAATATGTTTTGGAACGGAGTCTGGGGAACCAGGAGAGATTTGAAGCAAAGTGATGAAAGTGCTGATTTTATTTTATTTTTTTTTTTTATGTCTGTGTGAATCAGAACAGCTGTCTAGCAGGGGTTCTGGCACAGTAATTGCCGCAAGTGAAAAGCGATTAGTTTGGGGGGTGGGGGCGGGGAGGGGAACCTCGAGGGATAAGTAAAACGGGATATATTTGGTGGTGCAATACTCTGATGTCTGTCATTAATTTATGCAGAACTGATCCCTAGTTATCCCCCACGTTTTTTATCGCTGCTAAAATTAATGGCTTTCTGCAGCAGCAGGTAAAACGGAAAAACTGTAGTTTGTTAAAAACAATAAATTGCACGGGTTCAGGTGAGAAAGCTTCTGTAACTCTAATGGACACGCTTTCGCTGCAGGTTACACGTCAAACCTTGACAGCCCCGGGCGATGCAGAGGAGAGCAGCAACCTCGTGTCAGCCTGGTCCTCGGGAAGCCACCGCAACATCAGAGTGGGATGGCAAAAAGAAAACCCCCAGATTTCTCTAACTTCCTGTAGGGATTACTGAAATTTTTGGCCCAGAAGAGGACGGAGAGCTGGAGCAGCTGCTCGTGCCTATGGCGGGACACAGCCAGCCTGCGGATCGAAAGGTGGGATAAGTAATCCCCGAAGGGCAACCCCTTCCTCCACACCAGTCGATAACCAGAGGCTTTGCTGGGCAAGAAAGTGGCAAATTAAAAGAGTTGTGCTTATTCAAAGCCACCCTTCCACAGTCAGCCGTGGCTCCTTTTTTTTTTTTTTTTTTTAAGCTGTTGATTACCTCTTGGGTGCTTTGGCCTCTCTTGATGCATAGTGAATTGCCATAAGCAAATGCTTTCATCAGGAAGGATTTGAGAGTTATGGCGAGCTAAGTCGTGTTTCCTGTTTGCTGATGGACAGATAGTTTTTTGTTAGGAATTCAGCCCTTCGGAGTGTCACTGACATCCTATGATCCAGCATGGCACAGGCAGTTGTTTGGTTCCTGTGGTAAAACAGTCTGTACGCAAAGAATGGCTGAAAGATTACGCTAACAGGGAGAAGAAGTCTGATACATTTCAGATCCTTGCATCAGGTAGTGATTTTATTTTTAAAGTTATGCCTAATTAGCAGAATCATAGAATCATCTAGGTTGGAACTTTCTGAGCCTGCAGCAAAATGGGAGGGAAACTTTTTGTCCCTTTAGAGTCTCTCATGGACTTCAGTGATGAGATCTTACTGATGTCATCGATTAGCAGAAAAACGGTAGTGTTTGAGCATCTGCCCTCGCATGTAGCTATGGGACGCTGGGTAGGATGAAGAAGGAACACCACCAGTCTTCACTCCCACATCTGGGCATTACAGGTGCACTCCTGGGTATCAGCTGAGAAACCTGTGTCGCCTTCATGGTCCAGGGGATTGACCAAGCAAACAGCAAATCCCAGGGCATTGGCTGGCCACCAGAGCTGTGGCTTTGGCTCTTGGCTTTAGGGTTCTCCCACACCACATCGGGCTTCTGAATCTGCTGGAGAAAGGAGTTTGGAAGTGAGAGCTTCATGCTCCAGAAGAATGGGGTGTGTTAAAGCCCTCCTTGCTGTGGATGCTTATCCTCTTCCTGCAAGTACCAATTCTGAGGTGTGTTAGAGGTGAAGGAATTTCAAATGAATACCTTTTCTTCCCCCTGCTGCTAGTAATTTTTTGAAACTTCAAATGCATAGAGAAAAATACCCTAGCGGAACAGTCTTACAATTCTTCCCAATAACCAAATCCCTCTTCTGCTTTTTCCCTGGTTATGATACAGTGTGTAGTTCATGCCACAGGCAACATTGCATTGTTCACCAGATGAAGATTACAGTGAATGACTAGAAGATGCTTAAGCTATACAGCACTTGGGAGCACTTGTGTGATGCCGAACACTTAAGTTGAGGTTTTTCTTTTGGCCTAAGGGTGAAGACTCCAGTGCTGGTGCTTCTGAGATGCTGACTGGGGAAGAACGCATCCCAGGCCAGTTTCTGCTATCAATTACTAGTAAGTAATTTGCTTCTGAGTATTGTAGGATTTATCTCAAAGTAGGGGAGAGACTGCAGTTTTTAAATATCCAAAGACTGCGAGTGCTGAGCTTCCCAAAAAAGGTCTTTTGAGCTGTGTGTTTCTCTTCTCTTTGGGGTCAGGGGATGCTGCTACTCCTGTTACAACCTCCCATATTTTCCAGTGTTTCTGATAGAATCCAGGGTGGCTCGTGTGGTCTCTGCCTTGGGTCAGGCCTAGCACTGTGGTAGAGTTTATTTTGCTAGATTCTCATTATAACGAGAATTTAGCAAATGGATTATCAGGTAATTAAGCCAGTCTGCTAAATCAGTCATTTAAAAACTGGGGCATTTGGCCCCAAGGAGGACTCTTGAAGCTATTTTTTTGCAGATAGACAGATCTTTAGGCAAATGGGTTCTTGCAGTGTATGTACATCCTGGATGTGTTCCCAGAGAACATGTACCTCCAGATCCCTATCTCCACAGATGTTGCCTGAGCTAGAGCAGCAGAATACGACAGTGGAGTGACTCTCTTCCGTTCATTTCAAAGTCCTGCTTGATGCTCCTCTGCATCCTTGACCACTTACACAACACTTTATTTCATATTTTGCTGGCCTTCTCTAACACCGTCAGCCACGTTGCCAGGAGTTTTTGCTATTGTTCCCCTAGGGAGGGAGCTGCCCACCTAGCTTGTCCCTTTAGTCAGCTGTTGGGATCATAGAATCGTTTTGGTTGAAAGAGACCTTTAAGATCATCAAGTCCAACTGTTAACCTAGCACTGCCAAGTTATCACTAAACCATGTCCCTCAGCACCACATCTACACATCATTTAAATACCTCCAGGGATGGTGCCTCAACCATTTCCCTGAGCAGCCTGTTCCAATGCTTGATGACTTTTTTTCCTAATATCCAATCTAAACCTCCCCTTGCACAACTTGAGACTGTTTTCTCTCATCCTATCACTTGACTTGGGAGAAGAGACTGACCCTCACCTTGCTGCAACCTCCTTTCAGGTAGTTACCACTTAAGGTCTCTCCTTTTCTCCAGGCTAGACAACCCCAGCTCCCTCAGCCGCTCCTCATAAGACTTGTTCTCCAGACCCCTCACCAGCTTCATTGCCCTTCTCTGGATCCGCTCCAGCACCTCAATGTCTTCCTTGTAGTGAGGGGCCCAAAACTGAACTCAGCACTCGAGGTGGGGCCTCACCAGTGCCCAGTACATTGGGACGATTGCTCCCCTAGTCCTGCTGGCCACAGGACTTCTGATACAAGCCAGGGTGCTATTGGCCTTCTTGGCCTCCTGGGCACACTGCTGACTCATGTTCAGCTGTCTCCTAATGCTCTCTGTGGTATTACCCCAATGATCTAGCTCAGAGGCACTTGCAAGCTCTTGTAGATCTCGGTCGGTCAGGCAGCAGCAAACACCAAGCGCTGCTTTGCTGGTGTTTAGCATCCTTCTGCTGCCTCATGTGCTGCTCTGCTGACAGGGACTGCAGCGGGTCTGCATTGTGACCAGTGCTGGCCAAAGCTTTCCTCCTTCCCTTCGGAAGGTGCTGCCTCGTTAAAATGAAAATATTATGTCAGAATTTGTCTCTGAAGTACTCAACTGGCAAAATCCTGATGTGATTCAAAATCAAGATGAAGCATTTGGCTTCAGCGGTGTTTCTTGTCGTGCCTTTCTTGCTTCCTTCGCCTTTTTTATGTAATGATTCTGTTTTGATCCAGGATCTTTCAGTAAGTGTGTGTGTGTCAGTGCTTCAGAATGGATCTCCATCCTTCCAGCCCTGTATCTCTGCTCTGGGAGATGTTGACGTGTGTTTTCCCAATTCAGGACACAAATAAACAGCAGTCTCGGGTTGCCACCTGCTTTAGTTTAATCTGGGTTCTGTACGTAGCAGAGAATATGCTGACCGCTGGATTTCCATATACCTCTCTCTCTCCTTGGCANCCCAAAATAAAACCCACCCCCTCCCCTACATTTCTCTGCTTTAAAAGTTAACCTTCAGCAGACAGCAGCAGCCACTTGGCAGGGAAGCCGTGGAGCAAGGAGCGGTGGTTAAATGAAGGTGGGAGGCAGGGGTTTGAGGCAGGGAGTGCAGCAGAAACGAGCCTTTTGCAACAGAGAACTGTTAGCTGGGCCAAGTGTCCTGGCTGTAAATTTCTGCCGTGCCGCTGAAATGCCATCTCAGCTGTAAGGAGGACTAAAACGTAATTCGCTCGTAAAAGGAATAGAAATATTAATTGTATATTGGATTCTGTAATAACTTTAAGCAGAACACACTGTACCTTTATAGAAGGCTTAGCAGTAACTTTGCTGTTTCAATTACTGCTTCTGAGAATTGATGTAACTATTACAGTTGCTCTTGATAATACTGTAAATATGTGCAGATATACAGCCTTTGGATCTGGGTTTATTTCCATGTGTGAACTAATACTGGCAAACATTGCGTAACCTAACAGGATTATTTTTTAATACACATTTTAATAAAATGGTTATCCCTTGTCAAATTGAAAAGCTATTTACTATACTAAGTAGGCTAATTTTATGATAAGTTTTTAATCTTGCCACCTTTCCATTATTTAGCTGTGATACTGCATTTCCCACTACTCAGTCCCCAGGATTATATATGAAATAGTCGGATGGCTGGGTTGCTCTTAAATTAATTACAGCAAAAATGTTTCGAATAAAATGTTAAACATTGCTGTGTAGATATTCAAGAAGCAGATGCGATTTCACCACTTATGTCCCCAAATAACACACGCAAAACCAGATTGAGGCACACTTAAATATGCATATACACTCAAGCGTAGCTCTTCAGGCTCCCCAGGGGGGGAGTGAATTTTGTGCAGCTTAGGGAAAATTGTTCACGATGGAGTAATTTTGCCTGAAGGACCTATTTAGGAATGGGCTTTCCAAAAACGATCATCAGGTGACTGGTGCCGGGGGTTGGGTTGAGGTGAGGTGACACGATGCTGCTCTGCCCCTGGGGGTGGCACATCTGGTTCTGGAGGAGGTCTCCAGGCAGATGGGTTAAGTGGGTGCTCCATCCCCTCCTCTCGCCTGTACGGACATGGATTCTCTGCTAGCTCTTCCAGTCTGGCCCCTGCCACAGCAGTTCATCTAAAAGCTTATCGTGGAGTAATTTACGCCGGGCCACACAGTTACCTTATTGCAAGCACTACATCTGGCTGTCACCAGGGGGGCTCCTTGGTAAAGAAACAACAGCCGCTCCAGCAGTTCAGGTGACAGTGCCAAGCACCGGCTCCTGGTGAAGTGCCAGGTGACTGTCACACCTGGGGGGAAAGCTGGGCTGCTGGGGCTTTCCCTCCCTATGGGAATGTACGTATGGTCCGTATTCGTTTGCTTAGTTAGTGCAGGGTGAGAGGTTATATGTGGAAATCCTGCTCTGCACAAGATTTTGTAGCAGATTTTCTGCTTCAGTGTGGTACAGGCTGCCGGGTTTTTCAGGGGAGCTGCCTGTTCTGCAGCATGGGTGCTCCTCACGTAACCTCCCAGACATGGGACTGCATGGAAATGCGTCATATGTGCTTAATTCACTGGGCAACACGACAGCTGAGGATGGGAATGGCTCTCTACTAGATGTGCCATGTGTTTTAGGGAATGCCAGGACTCTCTTAGTGCTCTCTTGCACCCACCGCTCTGGGTGCCTTTTCTGGACTGTGCTGAACTCTTCTTTGGGATGTTGTAGCAAAGAAGCAGTATAGCTGCTGTAAGTAAAGACCTCTAAGGTTGCAACCACAAGCACCCTCAGCAGGGAGAGATCCTAATGTCTGTTAATCTTGACTTCTTCCCTCAGGAACTGGGGTCGTGTCTCTCCTTCCAGCCCTCAGCAGATAAAAACAATCCAAGCAGAAAGGTGGATTTAATGGGGTGGGTGGGCGGGTGTGATGAGAAGAGAGCAGGTGTGGGGAGGCTCTTCATATTGTCCTGCAAACGCTTTAATCAGGGGTTGGTTCTCCGCTCAGGGTAGTGTAAGTCCAGGACTAATTTATATCAGGTGCAATCACGCAGTGAATTGAGGATGAGGTGTTAAAGGTAGGCTTAGAGTTGGTCTGAACATTGGTGCACATACTCCCTCTGCTGCTGAAGAAAGCACGAGGTGATATTTAACCCAGGTGGAAGGCGGTTCTCGTTTCCAGTGCCTTCACCTGAAGGGTGCATCTGGCTTGCTGAGAAAACTATGTATTGCTGTGCTGGTAGCTCATTTAAAATGGACTGTGCTATAAACTGACACATCACATCTTCTGAACAACCGCAGGGGCTTCCCTACGGTGTGGTTACCTGGGTGGCTTTGAGGAACAAGCCTGTGTTCACCCAGGTGCTGCCTCGGGGTGATGCTGGAGATACAGCTGCTAACAGGGATGGAGCCGGCTGCAGGGAGGTTCCCAGCCTCAGCTCTTCCTGCTGCAGTCCCACCGCACCTGGGCACACCAGCACCTGCCCCTAAATGTGGCTTGTTCCTACACCCACCCAGGAAAAGCTCTCCAGCAGCCAGCAAGAGGGCTTCAGAGCTGCCACAAACACCTGGCTGTGAAAACTCAGAGTTTTCCCTGGCTTAAGTGAGCCCTTTACAGCATTTTGTTTGGGGTCAGCTGTGCCCCTGCTCGTCACGTATTAAAAACATAAAAGGTTTATCTTGCGTGCAAACGGGCAAAATCCAACTAAAAGTGCCATGGAAACAGGCTGAAGCAATGCAGTCTGCAGTGCTGTAGGTGCTGCGCCTACAGCCGCCCTAGGTAATCGCTGTGCTTTGTTGACAAAGCATGGGGTGGCAAGTCTCATTCTAAATATTTGCCAGAAAGTTTGTTCGGGAATGGGGAATATTATGACAGAGGATAGCTAAAAATAGAGTTCTCTCTGGTAATTTTTCGGTCTTTGGTTTCACAGTGTGAGATGTGATTTTTCAGAAGAGCTCTACATCTGTGTTCCTCCCCCCCCCTTCCCCCGCTCCACACTTCAATCACAGCATCTTTGCAAATCAGGCCTTTTGTGCCTCCTAAAATCAAGTTCTTAAATAAAATAGAAGACAGAGTGATGGAAAAAAAATAGACTTTGAAGTCATACAAGTAAGGGGTACTATTATGGGGGCTGTTATGCCCTGTGCTTCATCTTAAGAGTTTACTGGAGGGAGATTGGAAAGGGCGTCTCGCCTTTGTGTAGGACTGAGGAAGTAGGTTCACGGGCTTTTCAAGTTGTTTGTGCCAAAGAGAGACAAGAGACTCATCAAGAGGAACAAGTGGGCTACTGTGAACCACAAATGACTTGATCCTGCCCTTGCTGAAGTGAATGGCACAACTCGGCGTTGTCTCTAATGAGGGTGAGAGCAGGCTGTGAGGCTGCTGTAAACCCTGCTCTAATTAACTAACCGCTGCCTTAATGTTTCCCAGGAGCTCCGGGTGATGCTCTGTTGCGTGCAGCAGGAGCCCGCTTGGTCCTGAGGCTTTGCAAATCCTGCTCGAGACTTTCTGAGAGGCAAGTTAAAAACATTACTTTTTTCCGAAAAAAAAAAATAAAAGCCTTTTTTGCTTTAGGAGACCTAAGAACCTTCTGGTAAGGAGACTGCTTCTCACTTTGTGCTGGAGGCTCTGCTGAGGCAGAGGAGAGGTTCAGCATTGTTTTGCTGTGGGTTGGCCCCCATGAGGGCCCTGTTCTCATGGGGAAGGGTCAGGCTTTGAGCTGGAAAGTGGTGTAGCACCCTTACATTTTTCTACTGGGGGTGAAAACTTCAGTTCCTCAGAGCCAGGAGCCAAGCTAGTAGTGAGTGAAGTTCAGGCAATTAAGGCTCAAGGGCATCTGCCTGGATGTGTGTGGGATGCAAGTTTGGGAGAAGTAGGAGTGTGCACCAGCAGGCGGTCCCATGTGCCGGGCTGAAGGTGTGTAGAGTTGCTCCATCTTCAGATGCATGTCCCACCTGGGCAGGCACGTTACACAGGCTGCCCGGCACATGTGGGGCTGTAGATCATCCCACCCATCTGCAGGAGGCTCTTCCCGGACGAGTGGGGAAACAGGGACAGCAGTGGCCTGGGACATGGGATCCACTGTGCAGGATGGTAAATAATATGTTTTGCGGGATATTTTACAACCTTAGCACTGGCTCTGGGAGCTCCTTTGCTCCTGAGGTCTGGGCCTCTTGATCTATGCTTTAAGATAGTACTAACTTGCAGGAAAATTGGAGCCTATGTGTCAAACAAGCAAGACTTTCTGAACTCCTGACCCTGAAAGAGTGGCCCTGGAGGGTATGGACTTCTGATTCACACTTGGTGATCCATCCGATCATGTAGGATATCCTTGCTGGAAGCACGTGTGGCTAGGGAGTTAATCTGCCTCTTCCACATGATGGATGGATGGATGGACAGATGGATGGATGGATGGAAGTTTTACCGCTGCCTTTCAGGGAGAGGAAATTGTAATAAAAGCCACCATCCCTAAGTAGAGTACTGTATTTCTCCCTGCACGTCACTATTTTGATGATGTTTCAGTAACTATGAAATGCCAGGTACTCTTTCAAAATAATGGTTTCTTTAATTATTATTCCTTAAGGATCAAAGAACATTTTGTTTTGCCTAGTTACGGCAACAGCTGGATGAGTCAGAAGAACAATTGCCAGTGCCATCAGAGGAACCTTGATATTTCTAACAGGAAGTCTATAATTAAACTGAATCACCACCATGTCATTTGTGTTACCCAGACCCATGCGTCCGAAAGATATTATTAGCCTCATCTTGCATTGCAGGGCTGTGGCTCCCTCCGCAGAGCCGAAGGTTGCAAACGCTTGATTTTTTCGTTTGCTTTGCTTGTGGTGCTGATGCCTTGGACAGGACTTGAGATGCGGAGGCAGCGAGTCAGCACTGAAGCACGATGGCATGTGTCCTTAGCTGGGCTTTCAGCATGGGTACAGCCTCTCTGCGTGATGCTTTGGGTAAAGAGACCTGAAAGGGTGGATTGGTTTTACTTCTTGGAAGCCCATAAACTACCCCCACCGGCCCTCCAGTATCTTCTAGACCTTTTCTCAAAATCAGGCACTTGTTGCTCCATCTTCACTTTTCAAGAAGCTTCCTGTACTCTCTGTGAGAAAAGTCATTTCCCACAAGGCAGCCACATTTCCTTGGTGTTGATCTTAATCGGAACAAGTATATGACAAATAACGTTGCCCTTAAAACTGAATGAATAATTTCCCCACGCAGTTGTTAATTATCACACAAAGCCACTGTCCTCGGTCTTCATTGACACGGTACAGAAGATGAGTATTTTTAAATATCAGACTGTCGAAGTGATGTTTATTCATCTTGGGCAAAGAGCTGCTGGCATGGAGCAGGCATGTGGCAGAGTGACAAACAAGCGGCACAGGTCAGTTGTCCTGGGATTAGTTTCATCTAAGTTTCCATGCCCATGTCAGAGAAATTTGTATCTGGGCTGGTAACCTTGGTCCCCCATTAAAGCTGATGGAGGGGAAGGGGCAACTCATCTGAGAAGGGCCACGAGGATGATCCGAGGGCTGGAGCACCTCCCCTATGAGGACAGACTGAGAGAGTTGGGGTTGTTCAGGCTGCAGAAAAGAAGGCTCCGAGGAGACCTTATAGTGGCCTACCAGTATCTTAAGGGGGCCTACAAGAAAGCTGGTGAGGGACTTTTTAGGATGTCGGGTGATGGTAGGACTAGAGGGAATGGATTAAAACTACAGATGGGACGATTCAGACTGGGTGTTAGGAAGAAGTTCTTCACCATGAGGGTGGTGAGACACTGGAACAGGTTGCCCAGAGCGGTGGTGGAAGCCCCATCCCTGGAAGTTTTTAAGGCCAGGCTGGATAAGGCTCTGAGCAACCTGATCTAGTGGGAGAAGTCCCTGCCCATGGCAGGGGGGCTGGAACTAGATGGTCTTTAAGGTCCCTTCCAACCCTGACAATTCTATCATCTGCCCGGTGTCAGACACCAGCTTCCAGGGGATGGAAGGAGCCTGGCAAGTGCTTGTTTCTTTCCACAATGGCACAGGCAATCCTGGTGATTAACTCTTGTTTTGGCGTTTACATCTGGTCAGATAATTCCAGCTTTACAAAGCTGGAATCACATCATCTCCCTGATGTATGTGAAACTTGTGGCCTTTCTAAATGGGATTCTCTGTGTTGCCTGGCTGCTGGTCCCTTGCATCACGCTGAGGTCCAGCCTGTCCTCCTCTGCTTCCCTCTTTTGTGCCTCACACAACCTTTTCCAGACCTTTACTGAGCGGGCACTCTCTTTGCTGCTTAATTCCCTAGGGGTTATGTTATTGCTAAAGAGCAGTGAACCCAAGGAGGGTGGCTTACACTAATACTGTGCGTGGCAGGCAAGCACGGTGCAAGCCCCTACAGCCAAATCCAGCCCTGCCCATCTGTCAGAGCCGCTCTCCATAGACTGGCACGCTATCCCTGAGTTTTGAAAGGCTGGGAGCTGCCACAGCCTGGCTTCAGCAAAAGTAAATAGAGAGGCAGAGAGAAGGCATTCGGGCAACAGCCATTTGGATAGGAACGAGAGCTTCTTAATATCTACTGAAACCCACAGTCATCTACGGGCTCCTCGCATCGCTTCACCTGTCAAGTTCATGAGTGCCTGTCTCCTCTTTTGTTGCTGATCTCGTCTGTTACATTTTTTGGTTTGTGTTTTTTATTTCCTCCTGTTTTGCTTCTGTCTCTCCCCTGTGCTTGCTCCCTCCCACCTTGCCCTGATGTTCGGCTTGACGTGGCGTGGAGGCAGCTGAAGCGAAGGGTGCGAGCAGTGTGGTGTTCATCTTGATTTATTTATTTATTTATTTTCCCGTGTGATGCTTGTGTCTGCAAAACGTGGTTGAAAGAGGAGAAGAAAAGAGGTGTTGGAGCATCTCTGCCCAGCTGGTGCAGGCAGTCCTGAGCTCACAGGGAGTGGACCCTCAAGCCGTGTCTGCATTCATGCCGGCTGGTACCCGGGCTGGGCAGGAGCTCCTTTGGGCACAGAAAACAAAATTTAGGCCACGCTTAATCTGTATCAAAGATTAACTTGTTGAGTGGCTCTTCATAATAAGCGTGTCGTGGATGGGGGGAGCATGCAACAAAATCAGATGAAAGTAGTAGGTATTATGGATGGACATAAACAATTTACATGTTAGCTTATGTATTTACGAACATACGTAAACATCTATGTATTTTGTGATCGTTATTAACCTTTTATGTGAAGACTCCGAACAGAATCTTTGTATAAACATTCCTGCCGTCTAACAGTGGCCTGCTGCTTGCAGAAAAATGTGTTTTCTGTGCTTCCCTGCATTAACAGTATCGTAAACAGTGTTGTACTTTCTATCATTCTCTGCTTTTGTCGTTTTTTTTTATTCTTCACTCACTTGTATGACAAAAACTCAAATGGAGAATTCCCTCTGTTCCTTGGCTGCTAATGTATTTAACAGGTCCTTGAAGGAAAGAAACTCTGAAACTGGTGATATTTTTTTTTTTCCTTACACTGATAGGACCAGTGATAAGGACTAAGTCGGTCCCTCTGATCCCATCTGGTGCTCAGAGATGCACCGTCTTCCAAAACCGGGCTTCGTTTCTGCTGCACCTCACTCCAGAGTTAGACCTGAGACAACTGGGGACCACTCCTTAGCCAGCTCTGTGTTTGCAGAGATCCCCAGGCTTGATCCGGGGCTGTGGGACAGCATCTTCCAAGGAGCGTTGCAGGCGGAGCCTGGGCTGCTTGGGAAACGTTGTTCTGGGCAGCCTGATGCGTGGAGGGAGCAGCAATTTGCTGACAATGATGTTGAGGATCTAAAATGTAAGATGCAGCGAATTTATTACTAGCCTGTTCCTTGAGACAAGGTTTTTAGGGTGAAGAGATGAAGCAGATGATTAGGTCTGTGAAGAAACAGAAAGGTGATGCATAACCTTCCCCAGGTTGCGAGTTAGAAAACCAATCAAGCACATCTTTTCTGTCTTGAAAAATTAACTTGCTTCCCTCATACATTAAAGGACCAACCTGGCCTGGCTCTGCTCTGCTATAGCTGCTTGGCAACACCAGAGTGCCCTGGCATAGGGGAAACCCCCCTCCCGCTTAGTTCAGTCTGATGAAAAAGCTGTTTGCAAATGGCAAAAGGGGCTAGAAGTGACTCCCCACCACCCCTGTTTTACTTTCTCTGCTACAAAGCAGCCAGAGGTTAACCCCTGCTGGAGCTGGCCCTCAGCTTTCGCCTAAAATCCCAGGGTACCCATCCTTCCTACCGGCCAGATTTCCTCCAGGCTTGCCAGGCTGGTTGCAAGAGCAGTGAGCAGCTGGTACCTGGCTCTGCTGGTCCCCAGAAAAGCTGTCCCCCTCTTACTCCCCCTGCCAGCTCTCGTCATGGGGTGCAGGCGATGTGCTCCCCAGGGATTTTGTCCTCTGCCTGTCAAGCTTGTTCCGTCTTAGGTTCAATAACCGGGTATTTGCTGGGCCAGGGAAGAGCCTCGAATGTACATCCATACTTTAGTGCAAGGGTGGCCGGCTCGCAGCTTGCGAGGGATTTGAGCGCGTGGGGAGAGTAGGGGCTGCTGCCAAATCCCTTGAAGGCAGCGTGGCTTTGCTCAGCTGGATCCAGCAACCGAGCACCATGGCCTTCGGGAGCCGGCGTCCCCTCTCCTCCCTGATGATGCCCCCTCTCCTCCCTGCTCTTCAGTTAAGGCATACGATGTGTATTTTGTGGCTTGGCTACCTAGAAGCAGGGGGTTTTTAGGGTGAGGGAAGCCAGCTGCTCCTGGTGAGTTAAGAGCCTGGGTGGGGGTCATCCATTCCCACCTGGGAAACGGGTGACCATAGCAGGGAAGTGACCAAGTGACTCCAGCCTTGAGGGACCCTGGAGCCTGGGGTTAATTTAAGAGACCAAATTCAGATGCCAGCTCAAGTCCCTGAGGCAGCTGAAGGAATTGGACAAGACTCTCCCGTGCTCCCGATAAATCTTCCAGCTACTGCTGTATAAGACATTCTTCTTCCCTCACCTCTGGCTGGGAAAGGTGGGAATATTTAAGGTATATGTCATCTCGCCCAGTGCCTGTGTTCAGTCAGTGCTTCATGATACCACTATTATCTTTGGAAAACCATGCTCCGGTAGGACATACAACGTATTTTACATTACAGAAATTCTTCCCGGCTCTCTTGTAGCTGAGCCTCACTGTTCCTCCTGCCTCCTCCTCCTTACCCCAGCAGGTGACTCCCTTGCAAAGCCCATCAGATGCTGCAGCGGGAGAGAAAACAAAAGCTGAATTAATTACAGGACCGCGCCGATTCTGTTGGGGTTATTGAAATGAACTGAAGCACCTGGAATTAGGTGGAGTAATGGATAAAAACAAACAAAATCGAAGAATTGCTTAAAATACTGAGTTGTTCTGGAGTGCTTTAGTAATTAGATTAACAGTGAAATTAATTAAAAGAGGTGAAAGGCAAGTCTGGAAAACAAATATTGCATGATTTTCCTCTGTATTTTACTGAGTTTGCCTTTGAGACTTGCATGGAAAAGAGCTACGGTGAATGAAATATGCAGAATATAAATAAACACAGGTTATGTTTTATTCAGTTTAAGGAGAGGCAAAATTTAAATTACATGGTCTTGGATTCTGAATCTGAACCTGGGACCTGCAAGTTCCAAGGATGGCGTAATTTAATGCTTTATCATCATTTAGTGATATATAAGTGCTTGCAGTCCACAAGTGGTATTTTTTAATTCTGTTGCAAGGGTAATTTAATTCAGATTATCAAAGTCATCTTCATCAAGATAAGGTCAGATCCCAAGTTGGGGAAACCTTAATATTTTGGTCACTATGAAAAAACAGATAGGAAAAAAAGAAATCTGTTTCCGAATGTGTAAGGTTTAACAGTTATTTCAAGTGTGAGTCGTCTGATAAAGCCTTAAGAGTAAGAAATGTTTTTTCTTTAAGTATATAAATATGATGATTATGCTGAATTATGGCTTCTAGTAATGCAATTTCAATTTTAGCAGCTACCTCTTAACGATTGCTTTTCATTCCAGTAGGTAGATTGTTGGGCATTTTCCCTTCACTCACCCACTTCCCTGTGAAATGCTGCAGGGCTTGTTAAATTCGTCGAGGCTTTGTGATGACCCAGGGGGTTCCTCGGGTTGCACGTGACCAAGGATCACAGTAGCATGGTTTGTGTCCACACATCGCTCTTAGGTTTATAGTTACCTCTTCACATGGAGGTGGTGTGCCGGAGGAAGCGATTGCCATCCAGCTGAAGCTGGTGGCCAAGTTCTTGCTAGCCTATTCAGACAGTTGAGTTCTCACGCATAATGGTGTGGTGCAGCTAGAATGGCTATTTTGATGGCTCTTTTGGTTCCTAGCCCGGTTGCATCCACTTAAGGCTTTGCTGATGGAGAAGCATCTCCACTATCCACCTAAAGTCACGCTTTGACTCGTGCCTCTGAGTCCAAAACACCGTATGCCATCCCTTCTCCTCCTGTATTCCTCCCAACAGGCAACGGTAGTATTAATCTTTCATCCGTCTTGTTTTTGAGACTGTGCTGTTCTCACTAGTCAAGTTTCCACCTCTGGTTTTGGTGGCTTCTATTACCCTTTCTCACCGTCTTCCTTATGCCCAGTGTACCAGTGAGCAGCTGTGTTTCTTCTGGAGAGTCTGCATTGTGCTTAGGACTCATCTGCTTGGGGGGGATTTACTTTTGTAGTAACAGCTCTATAGGAAGTTGCAGCTACATCCCTAGCAACTAGTTATCGTTTCAGAGCTTTAGTTTTACGTGATTTAGGCTGCTTTCAGAGTACCCACCACCAGTGCTGAGTGTGCGCTGCAGTAGTCCTCTGAATTGCCACTGGGATGTGTGCACCATGGGGCTGTGATCCCCAGTAGCCTGGTTGAGTACCTGGAAAGAGAGTTTCTAAAGACGCCGTGACCTTTTTCCTGGCCTTTCCATGGTTGATGATGACTGAATTTAAAAGTCTTACCAGATCAGGGGAGACCACGTGCCTCTCCTTGTTGCAGCTCTGGTCAGGGGACATACCAGGTGGTGGGATATTTGGCTATAAGCGGTGTAACTGAGGTGCTGTGGTTTCTGCAGCAGCGGGAGATATGGGCAGAGCTTCCTCCTCTTCAAACCCATCAAGCTTTGCATGCTGAGAGTGAGCTCCTTCCACACGATTTCTCTGGCAGGTTTTTTGGCTCGCACAGCGTATGTTGGTGCCATCCTCACTTCCCCATTACTCTGGGACCTCACACGTTGGACGTGGCTCTGAGCAGCAGTGAGCGGTGGATGTGGCTGAGGGGAGGGGGGATGCAGGGTCATGCTGCTGATGGGGGATGCTGGGTCCATGCCAGGCACAGTCCATCATGCAGACATGATCTGTGACATGGCTGGACTGGTGGGTGCATAATTCTCCTCTTCCAGGCTTTGTGAACTTCCTTTTCTTTCTTTCAAGAGGAACTTGGATCCTGATTACGTATGCTGGAATTCAGACAGGCGCACTCACAGTTGTCACTGCCGGCTGCAGGGAAGAAACCATATCCTTATTAAATAAAAAGAGAGTGGAAAAAAAGAAAAAAAGAATGACAAGAACACATACACGACTCTGCTAGTTTGGATTAAAACCCAGACAAAGGACTTTTGCTCTTTGTCTGAATGACTTGAATGACTGGGGGTGGGGGGGGGACACGCAGAGGAAGAAAAAGTTACTCTAATGCCGTTCTGAAATGTCACTCCTGGCTGTTAAAATACCACATTGCACTAAGGCTTGTAAATAACACGTCATTTCCTAATTAAAAAATGACGAGCATAATTGGGTCTTTCACTGCTGCAGCAGAACCTTGCGCAGACAGGCGCACGCCCAGGGTTTCACCGTCACCGGGGTGTCATCCACCACCTCTGCCTCCCGCTTTCCTTTTGGGAGCTAGACTCATCAAGGAAAGGGGTTAAGCATGCAACCGGTTTTCATTACCGGCACGGGGATGTCGAGTGACTGATTGTAAAGAAAAAGCCCAGCAAAGCATATTTTCCCTGTGCTAAACCATAATTTTGAATTGAAGTCCAGGCATAAGCTACTGCTACAGTAGAGCGCTGAAGGAACTGGTGGGCTTTCTGGTTCTTGGTCTCTTCGGAGGCATGGCACCTCTGTCGTTTGCTTTAGCGTAGCCCTGGGTTTCATAGCACCAGTTATAAAATTTCTTTCTGGATATATCCATCCTGGAAATCTTTAGAATTGTATTTTCTGCTTTGGTGCAACTCTCCTCAGCAGGAAAGAAGCTGTGTTGTATAGATAGCACATGCAGAAGAGTGCTTACAAAGTTTGCCCGCAGAGGTTAGGCATTTTTAGTTTAGGCCCAACAGTAGGCATTTGGAATAAAATAGTGGTGACTGTTTTACAAGCTCTGGTTGCATTTTTTTGGTCTCCTTCACTACTTAAAGTAATGAGTGTTGCTTTAGTTACCTTCTTCTTGTTTACCCTAAGTCTCCCGATTTAAACCTTTTGGTTCTGCTGTCAGAGAAGACAACTAGTCTTTTCTACTTGGTGGCTGCTTTTTCCATCTTTATGGGGAATTATCAAGTCTCTCCTCAGCCTTCTCCCCCCGCTTACCTGCCTAACCACCAGCTAATCCAACTTTTCCACTAAGGCCATATTTTTGTGGTCACCGATCATGCCTGTTGGTCTCCTGGAGTGACTCTTCTGTTGGTACACATCTGAAACACAGGCCCAAGGCTACGCTTGGTTTTCATGATGAGATCTTGAAGATGCTGATTCTCAGGTGGTCCTTACCTCCAGCCCTCCCTGGCGTTGTAGGATGTGTGTTCATTCTGCATGGCGTGGATGTATGCAACGCTTGTGGGGCACTGCTGACTTGTAATTCCTGGTGATGCCCCGATCCTTTTCTATTAACTTGTTGCTTTACCGTCTCCTTCTCATCCTGTATATTTCCACTGTCCTTTTGAATTGCATCCAGTTTGTTTTCAGCTTGACTTCAGTCTTTTCTTCTTGCTTTGCTTTCTTCTCATCTAAAAATATAAGCTATATAGCCAGAAAATATATGGTTATACTTTATGTAAGGAAAGAATAACACTTTGTGTGTCACTCTTACCTTCCAACAAATCTAGATAACTGCCTGTCTTCTCTGAGGCTGCATGAAATTGCTGTTAACCACATGGAATATTCCATCAGAACAGTGCCAGTTTCCTTCTGCGGGCTCTCAGAATAGCTGCGTTATAATACTGGGTAATTAAGTTGCACTTCTATTGCCCTTTTAGCCAAGGGTACCATAACCTTGTTTTAAACTGAAAATTCACAAGGAAAGCTTATGCCTGTGTCCCGGCCTGGCAGGATCCCAAGCGAGGTGCTACTGTGATGTACTGATACTGGGACCAGCACAGTCCCGTGGGGGATGTGCCATAAATACTGCTCTGGTGAGGGAGATAAGTAAGGGGATGCTCAGCAGAGGTGGATCAACCTTGGGCTGTGTATCACGCCAGAGGGAGAAGTGTTGGCTCTGCAGACTCCTGGGACTGTGCTTGAATTCCTGTGGTTGACAAATACCCGTTTCACCGTGGAGCTGGAGCTCGGCGTCAGAGGTGTCTTCCCAGTGATGCAGTAGTTTATAGCACATGCTGTACTCCCCTGCGTTTCTCCCTCACTAGAGGCTCTTTAGTTTTTTTCAAACAATTTCAGATAATTCGGACTGCCACAGCCAATAATAAGCTGTTTGCCACACAAACGTGTCGGGGCAGAGAAAGGTAGGGACCAGCAGGCTGCACAGCCCACTTGCCGGTGTCCACCCTGTGCAGGGGCTTGCCAAGGGGCTGCAGTACCACTGCCAGCAAGGTGAGGGGGTAGCAGACAAGCTGCTGGGGGGGTGGTGGAGATGAAACCGCGTTGGCTGGGGCCTCATTGTCCCAGGGAGGGCACTAAGGCAGTTATGGATGTCTCTTGCAGGAGAGGACAGCAGAAGCACATGAAGAGATAGAGGTGGGCACTGAGCAGTGCAAGGAGCTGGATGCCCTTGGTGGCTCCTTCTTCGGTGTCTCTGGGCATTTAGCAGAGGGGACCAAATCCCTGGTGTCTCCTGTATCATCGCTGGAGCGAGGCAGGCAGTCTTCTGAGCAGCAGTCCAGCCTGCAGAGACACCCCACGTTTGCTTTGGAGGCCAGTGTGCTCAGCACAGCCTCGGGGAGGGGGAGAGACGCGGTGGATGGAGAGGTGGCAGCTCCCATGCTCGCGCCCCGATCGTTTCAGGGTCCTGGAAACGCCGCTAAACTCCTGCCTCGGTTTCTCGAGCGCAAGCATTTCCCAGGGGTGTGGAGAGACTCAACTGTTAAGAAGAGTAAAACCCATACAGAAACAGCAAGGGTTAGCGATGTGTCTGTTCAGCAGAACGTGGGATCTGGCAGGAGGCACAGAAATGGCAGTTTTAATTATAAATGAATTTATAATGCAATTTACACTTAATACGTCTGGCACAATATTTTTCCGTGGGAACTTCCAGGATGCTGGGCTGAACAAATTGAGTGCAGCTTTTACTAAGTTGTACGAAGTTGCTCTAAACAATTGCATTTGTAATTCAGCAAATTCCTGACCTTTGCTCAGTGAATACATTTGGACAGGAAGATGAACATACACACGAAGATGCTTTTTGCTTGACATTTAGATGGCATTAATGAGCATGAGTAAAAGAATAAAATTTTAACAAACACAGGTTATTTCAATAATTGGAACAGTAACGATTCAGATTTAATTGTATATTTACCAGTTAATAATTCACGTGAAGCTTTCTAAAGAAAGCTGCAGAGCCAGACACCAAATTAAAAGTACCAGGTTGGCTTTTTGTAAGGGACGCTGTCTGGAAATAACAGGAGAGGAGGATTTTATAGTCAGCTATAATTTCAGGTTTCTGGACTCCCCACTGAGTCACTGAATTCCAGATAAGAAGATCGATAAAGTCTAGTTCCTTGCCTTTGAGTTCAAACCCAATTCTGGTTGCAGTTGCCAGCGATGGCTTTTTTGGGTGGGGGGGTGGACGTGCTCTTGACTGTGTGCCTGGTCAAACAGCAGATCTGAGGATCGTGCATCATTTCAGAGGTCATTCAACTGAGGTCAGAGACTCTGCAGCTTGTTTTACCAGCTATCGACCCACAGAGAAGGTCTTTGTGTTTGCTGATTGTATTCTTTTCATTTTTTAGATGGACGGAAGGTGAAAAAGATGCGGTGTATTTTCATCTTGTTCCTTTGACCCCTCCCAGAAAGTTAAGCTGTAACAGAGAAAAGTGTTTTATCCACATCATCTCTCTAGATCTGGTGTAATTCCCGCAGGATATGGTGATTTTTTGTTGTTGAATCTACTGACAGTTTCAACAAGGAATGAGGTGTTTCTCATTGTCCTGGGTTGAGCCACACAGGACTAATTTCTCTTCTAATGCTGTGGAAAATTGCGCTTTTAGAAGACTCTAGTGTCCGAACTCATGAAAGTATTTACTTTATAGCCAGCTAGGCTATGTGGGATTCAAGGTCTCGGTGTTTTCGAGCCTTCCCAGGTGCCGGGATGAGGAGGAGCGAGGCCTGGGCACTTGACCCACGATGGCCAACAGGATTATTTCATACCACAAGTGTCACATTCTATATAAATTAGAAAGTTTGCTGCGTAGATGGCTCTCTCCCTTGATGGTGGTGGTCCAAGGAACTCCTTGCCCTGGTGCTGGACCCCTGAGCCCTTTCCTTCCTCCCGAAGCCGTAGCGCTCACAGTGTCCCACATTTGGTGTCCCCTGCTGGGAGTGCACAGCTTCCTGATGTAATCGACTGAGTATAATCCTTGTATATCTTATATTAGTATTGGGATCAATACTGGTTTCTCTATTATTATTATTAATTATTTAGTCTTACCCTATTAAATCTATTTATATTCCAACTCTCATGTTTCCTTGTTTTCCTTGGTTCCCCTTCCTGGGTGGGGAGTGGTCATCGGGTGATAGAATAATTGTCTAAACGGCAATAAATTGTTATGGGTTTTCTCAAACCGTAACACTCATATTGCTGAAAAAGCTGATATGGTTAATTGTAAGAAGGAAATAAACAAAAAAATGAGGAAGGAGTCTCACCTGTTAATCATAGAATCTTCATGGTTGGAAAGGACCTTTGAGATCGAGTCCAACCATACACACACACAAAAAAACCAAACCCCGACAATCTCGGCCATCACATTGGATAAAATCTCTGTTCATCACATTGGATAAAACAGTGAAGCAGATGGAGAGAAACAAGTGCTTGAATATTGTTCACGCAGCAGTTTAGTCAGTAAATAACTCCCTTATCTGTAGACATTTGTGAGCAGCTGATGTTTATTTGGTTTCGTCAGGCAAGTCAGAAGCCCAGGGGAGGATAAACTTTCTCCTGTGGACACGGAGCTGGGACCTGTGTGTGTGTCATTGCCTGTCCAGCCCCTCTGTGACTGGGAATCGTTCCTCAGTCCCCCCTCGCAGAAGATGAAAACAGCGATGATCGCTTAACTATTCAGAAGCTGCAAGACTCCATAAACATGAAAATGATTTAATTTTCTAAGGAAAGTAGCCATGCAGCATCAGTCCAAAGTGCAGTTATAATGGGTTAGTTGCAGTGGTTGGAGAGTGCCTGCTTGGTCTGACAACTTCTCCTGCTTGGATTATCTCTTGCAAGTGCTAAGGAAACTTTCCATTTGCTGACTGAAACGCGGGACTCCGGAGCGGCCGGCATCAAGGCTGTCTTCTTGGTGGTGCCTCTGTATCTTACGCGGTGTCTAGCTCTGGTCCCACTGGAAATCGTTGCCATCACTTAGTGCTGGCTGTCAGACTGCGCTGAATACATCATCCTCAGAGTACCAAATGCTTCTGACGCGATGCAAATTTTTATAATGGCTTAAGTCTTAATTTGCTGGCTCCTGCGTGCAGAGAAACCGAGGGCTGGGAGCTGCAAAACCTGGGCCGGGAGAAGACTCTGAGAAGTTTCTAGCTACAACACTTCAGTTTTCTGCCTTGTTCTTTCTGCTCCTCTCCCTGTAACCCATCAGTCCCTTCACAATAGTCACAAAGTCTTTTGGGACTATTTCAATAATTATTTATGTTTTGAAGTTATCTGGCAATGCAGCACCAAGATTTACTGTAAACTTGTGCATCTGAGCTGTCAGATCTTCGTGATTTTGATAAAAGCCTTCATGCGATAGGTGGAAAGGTTGGTGTAAGTAAGGACTGTATATATTAAACCTCTGTGCTGAATAATTGTGCCCAGATCAGGCCTGGACGTGCCAGGTCAGTGCTCCCGGGAATGCTCCCAGCCAGGGAACTGCATGTTGGAGCTCAGAGGTGAAAAATGTAAAAGCTTTGTCCTGGACTCTGATGTTTCACTGACCAAAGTGTTGCCCTCTGGGTTAGGTCCATCCCCAGACTCTCGTGGGGCTTATATGATGTTAAGTCACTTAGGAGTTGTGACGGGTCCTAGTTACTTGGAAGGAAATTACCCAACTCTGATCAATCTATAAATCAGATTTAGTTTAAATATTTTCTGCAGACAGCGGGGAGACAGAACAAGGGCCACGCTTCAGGTTCATCCACCTCTCTTAGGCACCTCTAATAAATCCCCCTCTGGGAGAGCCTCCAATTATTAGACTCTCTTCCCTTGTAAAGCAAAGAACTTTTGGGGAAAGAGCTGATGGTTTGGGGAGCAGAGGACCACGGATATGCATAAGTAAGCATACATGTGTGGGGTACTTCTGAGGCCTCCCCTGGACATTTCGGTGCAGATGGTTCATTATCAGGAGCTTAAACATGATCATAGAAGCCAGATCCTGATCTGCAGAGTCCACAGCTGTGAGAGCTGCAGAAATTGATGGTTAAATTGTATATTGTTAGAGGCAGGCAAACAAAATGTCAAGTATGAAAGATTTCTTATAAGGGTAATGCTGAAGTTTTGTTGGCAAACTTGGAACCTTGTAATCATCTTATGAATCAAGCCCCTTCAGGCTGATTTTATTTGGAAACCTCCCCCATTCCCGAACTGTACAGCTCTTCGGACGTTTCCCTGGCTGGAAGCAGCAATTGTCTTTCGATTGCTCAGTCAATAGGCAGCCAAAACATCGCTGCCCTGTGCTGGATGCTAATAAGCACCGAGGCTGATCTTGCAAGCTCTCCTAATTGAATTTTGCTTACCACACAACAATCAGTCACCTGGTAGGATTAGACCTATAAATTGTCCCCGTGTCTTTTTGTGTAGCTGTCCGTGGGCTGTCAGACGGGTATGAAAGCCTGTGCGCTGAAGTGATGCCCTTTGCAAAAGGACTCTGCAGTATGAGAGAAAGGCTCCTAGGTAAGGGGATGTCAGCTGAATAAATGAACTCCGGGGTTCTATATCTTTCCTGAAAAAGTCTGGCTAGGTTCAATAGGGATGAAAGTAATGGTGGAACTAAATGTCATTATCTAAATTCTGCAGCAATTTTGCCCTTTGTGTGTGGTTTCTAGATAATCCTAAAGAAGAACTAGTTCTCAGTTAAAATCTAAAGAGTATTACACCTTAGATATGAAGTGTAACACCCATGAGCACGCTTTGCTGAAGGCAGCTGGTAGCTCTCCTGTAGGATCACAGGAGCTCGGAGCAGAAGCTGGATGCCTCCGCAGCCTGCAGGGATTTGCTGTACAACCACTCCTGGTTTGAAGATTTAATCTGGGCCGATGCAAAATTATCCGCGAGAGCAAAGCTTTGACTTCTCCCTTTCAAATACTTCAGTTTATTTCTTGTGAACAGTAGTGACTCTACTAATGCACAAAGCTGAACACCTGAAAGGCCTCCAGAACACGTCATCTGGTGGGTTTTAGGTTTCCTTGGGGGAGAGATTGTCTTTTTGTTGTCTCAGACGGTGCCTGTTGTGTTCTTGGCATGAAAGGGACAGTGGCTAGTATGAGAATGCAGACTGTGAGTTTCTGTCCATAGAGAGAATGACCTGATTTCAGTAAGGTTTTCAACTTTCAGGTTCCAGGGTTTGACTCCTTAAAAATTGTTTTCATCACTTATTCGACAAAACACCTTATCTGGAAAATTCAGCATGTGCCAGGCTCTGTCAGAACCACCCACACAAAAATTGTTAGGTTTTCCTAATATAATACGAACTAGGTTGAAACATCTGAGGATTTACTTAAAAGATGATAATCTGGCATATTTAAAAATGAAGATTCCTACTCTAATTTTAGCACATGGAGCTGCTGCCCAGGACCTCACAGTAGGCGATAATTTCCTTGCTGTCTCTAGGTCACACTGCCCAGTTTTTTTAATTGATACCAAGCTGGGCTTCTAGAAATATCCCAGTATTTGGTCTGAAAATCCCCACAAAAGCTCTTTCTCATAATGCTGTTGTTTTTCATTAAATATTCTTACCCAAAGTAGCACTGATGAGAAAACTGATAGGGTAGAAGAGCTTCTTTGGTGTTGCTTGTAATTAAACACGGTGACACGGATGGCACAGCTCTTGCAAAGTGCAATCCCACTGCTTTAATCCAGTCTGGCTTTAAATCTGTTTTAGCATAAACCAACGAAAGCCAAAATAAACTGTGTTTAATTAACAGCTTCCTACACAACCGCTTTGGTGTGTTGCACCTGAGACCGCTGTGGCCCCAAGCCTTGTTCGGGGGGTGGGTGGGGGAGGACGCTTCCAGCTGTCATTGGGGTCCTTTTGCATCCCTGGTCTCCTCCCAGAAGTTCCCAGCTGTCCCAGACCTCCTCATCTCATTGCATGTATGATTGCCTAGCAGCTTTTGGTGGTTAAAATGAACTGGGTTAGGGGGAAAAAAACCAAAACCCAAACCAAGCCAGAAAAAAAAAAAAAATTACTTTTTAAAGCTAATCTAGATCACTTGGCCAAACCAGGTTTAGGGGCTGACTACATGAGCTGTTATGCCAGTGGATTGGAGGGAGCAGTCATCTTCAGAGCGGGTAAGGGACGGGGCTGGGTGGAGGGTGGTGTTCACTGGCAGCAGCTCTGGTGGGACCAAGAGGCTGAGCATGGTGCTGGGGAACCTGGTGAGATGGTCCTCCTGGAGCAGCCATCGTGGTGGACTGGATCTATGGCCCAGGTGCCTTTGAGGGGTGCACCCACCAGTGCTGCTGCTGCTGCTGCTGCAGGCCATGACTGTGGGTGGATGAGGGCTAGGAACAGCTCTGCTGCTCCAGCACCTGCGTGCTGCTGCGGTTGTCCAGGTTTCCTGATCTGACATAGCCAGGTGGCTGTTGTCTGAAGCAGATTTTGACCTTCCTTTGGACTGCTCTGCTCGCTGAGGAAGTAGAAATAGTCTGGTCAGCAGCTGGGAACGGTAATCTCTGCTGCCAGGGCCATTAGAGCCAGGAGAGGACAATTTTGAATTGCTTTAAAAGCCATTTGAGGCTCTACCTATTGAAAATCTCCCTGCTCCTCTCCCTTTTAATGTATTTTTGGCTTTCTAAGCTTTCCTTCCTTACCTCAACAACTTTCCTATGTCTTCCCTTGAGCAAAATGTCTCTTTTGTATATAGACAGCACTGTTTTGCTGGGGTTTGGAAGGACAAACAGGAGCATCGCTGGGAGAGCATCACTCCTTCAGCCAAGTACTTTCCTGGCGAAGGAAAGTCTTGAGCTTATTCTGCTGTGATTACCAGACTCGTTATTCTACTTGAGACATTCAGAGTGTATGCAAACTGGAGCTCCTCTCTTAATGAGACTGTCGGGTACCCACCGTGAGATTGCTTTCTGTTACTTTTGAGTGTCAGTGAGAATCCAGGAGCTGCTTTGCCATTTTTAGGGGGATGAACTGCAGTCTTTTCTGCTCTTTAAGTACATATAGACATGCCCTATGTGCATCTGCCTTGGAAAGTCACTGTGATCTTTGTGTTCATTTTCCAGGAACGATGGAAACTCAGGACGACCCAGGACGTTTCTGGCAACAACGTTAGACAGCAGAATGGCAGCAGGTCCGTCGGGGCATGGCGGAGGTAGGTTTTATTTTCCTCATGAAAGGAAGAAGAGCCTGTGGGGTTATGTGAGCAGAGCAGCCATGTCATTACTGCTTTATCTAGAAGTGAGATTTAAAAACAGGATTTGGGTAATAAACACAGGCTTCGTGCTAGTTATTAAAGCAAACACAGAATAGCAGAGATAAGCCTCCTGCATTTATTCACGGATAAGAAGTTAATATAGAGGAACACAGAAATACTTTGTCAGAGGAAATCTGCTCCTCCTGAGATTTCTGTTTAATTGCGGTTGCCTTGAGGGAGCTGGACCCCATTTGTGAAGTGCTACATAAACATGGGAGAAAGACCTTGCGGCCTCTTTTGTCCATGATCAAGGTCTCGGGCTCAAGTGACTACTACCTAACAAGTTGCTGCTCCTTGTCCCCTGGTGCCTGTCCATATATTTGCTTTTAACCATGGCAAACATGGACTCACTCAGCTTAGTTTAGAGAGACACATGAAGTCTAATTGCCTCACATGTCCCAGAGGCTTGGAGTGCACACACAGGCCATCGCCAGGGCCTGGAGGAGGCCTGTTAAGCACAGCAATTAGATCATGACCCTAATCACGGAATTTTTCAGAGTCGGAAGGGACCTCTNCCCCGCCTTCTCTTCTCCAGGCTAAAGAGTCCCAGCTCTCTCAGCCTTTCCTCATAAGGGAGATGCTCCAATCCCTCAATCATCTTTGTTGCCCTACGCTGGACTCTCTTCAGTAGTTCCCTGTCCCTCTTGAATTGGGGAGGCCAGAACTGGCCATAGATGCCTGCTTTAAGGTGAGATACAGCAAGTCAGTGTAACAAAAGAAGGGTGGAGGGCAAGATTGATGCTATTTAGTTAACACCATCTGCCAGATCCCTGCCAGGACAATCCCTCTGCCCTGGAACACAGGAGACTTTGAAGGAGAGGGTAAAGTAGGGTCTTAAAAGTTTTGCTGGGAATGCTGTCCATGTCCAAGAGGCAGTACAGGAGCAGCAGAACAGGCAAAGGAGAGCTTAAAAAAGTGAAGTCAAATGACTTCTGCTTTTGATATAATGTGTTGGAAGAAAGGATTCATTGGGAAGGTGCCAGATGGAGAATGAGGCTGTAACAAATATCTTCTTTTCTTCTGTAATCAGGAAACTAAATCATTAGTCATGAGAGATCCAGGAAGACATCCTCAAACAAAGCAACCCTTTTGCTGCCCTGAGTTCATTTTTGCTACTTAGAATGTTGAGAAGGAGAACCAGAAATGGTGGTGGTCTCTACACACAGGACGTGGCTAGGCCGAGGAAGCTTTGAGCTGAGGTTCAGGCAATCTTTTGACTACTAATGCAGTAAAATGCACGTCTGTCTTTTTAAAGCCTGCTCCAAGCTATTACCCCTGGTTCACCAGGGGTGCACAGAGGTAGAAGAGTGGAGTGTCTTTAGGCTCCTTTCACTTCCATGGAGTTGCAGACCAGGTGGCATGGTGGGAAGGGATTTCTGGGAGTTCCCACATGTACACCCTCTAAGTGGGCTGTGACTGATACTTGATAGGTACCCAGTTCGTAGCTTCTGCCTCTCATGTCCTGGCTCCTCTTTCAATCTTGATTCCTAGGCCAATTGGTGTATCTAATTTGAGTGTTGTGACTGCTGTCAAGCAGGAAAGACTGAGTTCAAGCCCAGGTTTGCTTCTGGCTCGCAGTAGGTGCTGCACAAGTCATATTGCTGCAGCCTTTACACTGGAAAGAAATGCCAAGATTTCTAAGAATCAGTTTATGGATGTTAGTTAAGTATTGATATGTCTTAAAGACCATTTCTGTGGCTATTACTGTGTGGTTTTTTTTCCTTGTCACAGTGCCTTGGAGCTCTGTCATAAGCAAGAGCATAATTGTGCTAGACGCCATGTAAGCAAAGAATAAAAAGGCAGCCTTGCAACAAAGGTATCTGTGTATAAAGATAGGTGTGCTTTGGAGAGAAACAGAAGCCATGTAAAATATACCCTTGTTGGTTTTCTATATTTCATGCAGATGATGAAGTAAGCAATGCTTGACTGGTAGGACAGAAACAGCAAGCTGTCAATCTTTATTTGATTTAATATGTCTTTCAAGCACTCAGTTTAACACTCAGGTGCATATGTAGATCTTTCTGAAGTGGGTTGTTAAACTGATATTCTTAAAAAGGTCAACAGTCTTAGTGTAATAAGATAGAGCAGTATAAATGAAAAATGCTCATCTGAAACAGTCTTTATTTTCTTGTCATGTCATATGTCCCAATCACTCAGGTTTGTTCAGTTTCATCTCACCAAAAAAAAAAATATAAGAAAAGGCAGCATGAAAGAGAACTGTTTCTCTTGGAAACTGGAAAAGGTTGTGTGGGAAAGTAAATCTGTGAAATTCTGTCCTGGATTGAAACTACACCCCAGGGTCAAAAAAAGCTCAGATGTAGAGTGTTGTGTCACCTCATTGCAGATGTAGTCCTATTTCTGGTCCCAACCCTTCTTAGGGTATCTCTAGTGGAGTGAAGATCAGTAAATCAGGATGGCTGTAACAGCACCAGTAAGATGGTTTTGACAAAGGACGCAGTCTTAGTCCTGTTTGCTTTTGAAAGAGCTGCCCCAGTCTCAGCAAAATATACAAAATACTTGAGGGATGTTCAGCCTTCAGGTTTGATGGAAACATCTGGGAGGACATGTAGAAATAACAGCCGGAATGCCTGGGATGGATGCTCACTGAATGCCTCCTCCAAATGTGGAGAGGGCAGTGATGAGGGAAAGTCCTCATCTGCTGGCCATCACCATCTGCTACTTTGTCTACTTCAGAGTCCTGCCTAGAGATGTCCCTGCAGACCTGTCAAAGCTAAGAATAATATCTGGGCTCCTCTACACCTTCTTCCTGCTTTATGGCCATTTCAGTCTCCCTCTGCTATGTCTTTTAATAAACTAAATTATGCCTGAAGGGAGAGAGATGGCCAAAGATGATTTAGAAGAGAAGGATGACCCCTCTAAGGCAGCGTGGTCAGAGGGACTGATCACACAGTACTGCTTCAGTTGCTGTCTCCTGCCCTCGGAAAGCGAGGAAGGGACACAAGCCAAAAAGCTGCCTTTAAATTCTCCTGAACTCTGAAGGTGTGAAGATTTTGATGTACTTAGTACCTAGAACTGTGGAGTTTACATAATTAATATAATGTTTTTCTGTTGCCTTCATCTAGTCATCCTGTTACCACCAGCTGATGCTGAAGATCACATGCAAATAAGATGAAACCCTAGCTGCACTGCATCGGGATTTATTTTTACGGGTAGATCGATTTTAATGAAGCTGGTTCATTGCATTGACCCATTGCTGGTTATTGCTCTTCTTTTCTGCATTTCAACGTGTTGCTGCTTAGTGATAAGGCTGTTTAATTGATCTCTAGTTGCTCTTCAGTGTTACTGTAGTGTTCAGCAATGCCTACTGCAAATATTTCTTTTCGTTAAAGGACTGTCAGCTGCAGCAGACTCGGGAACTGGGCTGGTATGAAGAGAGACAAGGATGGAGAGGAGGTACGCTTGGCATTTGCGATTTCTTACACGTGTTTTTCTCTGATGAAGGTGGAAAGCTGATTTCCCTCTCTTTTTTAGTGCTGCTCTTCAAATTGAAATGGAGCACTGGAAATGGAGAAATAAATGATAGGATTGGAGAAATGCTCTTACCCATTTGTGATTAGACCTTGGGCCAGTGCCGCTAACTCGTTAACCAGTGGATTGACTAAAATGACTCCTTTGAATTGCTGAAATCACATTTAAGATAGCAGCTTGTTTTTCTCCTTTTTCCTTTGCCTGTTGATACCTTGCCTTGGACTCTGGCTTTAAGCCTTATCGCTGTAGCTGTCTGCCTGTGCGTGGCAGCCTTGCCTGTTTGACCTGAGCCCCAGCCCCAGGTGTGTCCCGGGAGACTTTGCTGAGCACCAGTAAATAACAACTAGGAAAAGTGGGTTTTGGAGAAGAGGTGAGAGGCAGCTCCTTAAACCACCTGTAAACAACAGCACGAGCGCTCTGTCTCATATGGACCTCATCTTGCTGCTTGCTCCTTTGGTCTGAGCCTCCTCCCTCCTCATGGCTGCCCTGGATGGATGCTCCGGCTTGCCCGGGGAGGAGGGCTCGGTGGTGGTACCACACCATATACTGTGGGGAGCTCGGGCATGGGCTCAGCTCATGCACTGGAGTTGGAGGTGCAGAATGAGCCCATGCATGGGCTCTCTCTGCGGGGTGGGAGTACAAGCATGAGGCCCCCCCCATCTAGTCCAGGTCACGCTCTTAATGCAGGTGCCCCAGGTAGGTGCAGGGAGTCAGCTGGGGCGGATTCAGACCCCCATTTCCAAAAAGCGCAACGGACATAGGGTGGGATAAGCCCCCATGGCCGACACCACAGGAGGGTTTGTGTGAGGGAGGCTGGGGCTGTCTGGTTTGCAAAGGAGCTGAGAAAATGGTTTGGGAGAATGGTATGGAGATACTGCCTGGTGGTGACGAAGATTGTGTGACTGCTTTTTACGGATCAAATCTTATTTTTCAAAGTGTCCTTTACTCTTCCTCCTAACCCAAGAAGTGGGGAAATGCAGTGAAAATGGAGGTTGATGAAGCTAACAGGAAGGGAAGGAGGTGTTTGTTAGCTCTGATTACTGTGGGCCTTCACTGAGGCCAGAAGCTTAGTGTTGTCCAAAAACCCAGACACCCACATGGGTGATGAAAACCCCTGTTTCAGGGCAGACAAAGATGATCTGAAGTTTGTGTGTGTCCTGTTTCATGGGAAACACCAGCGAGGCCAGGTACTTCCCTCTGCAGAGGCTTAGTCATGGCTGGGGCTTCCCAAAAAGCCTCCCAGCATGTCCCACCTCGGAAAACTGCTGGAGGGGGTCAGAGAGTCCCCAGGTGAGCAGAGACACGCAGGGTTTCTGTGTTTGCTTCACTGCTGAGAGCCAGGTTAAGGCACTAGGCTGCGTCACCTGCTTATGTGGAAGTCTAATAGAAGTTTCTGTAGGTGTAGAGCCACTCGAGTCCTGCAGGGTGAACCTGACCTCAAAAATGTTTAAAATGCATCACTCCTTTTGAAATTTCCAGACAGGCTCTTTTTCTGTATCAGCTTTTTAGGGGCCATCATGCCCTTTGAGCAACCTGGTCTAGTGGGAGGTGTCCCTGCCTGTGGCAGGGGGGTTGGAACTAGACGATTTTAATGTCCTTCCAACTCTAACCATTCTATGGCACTTGAAGCTAACCACGTCTGCGTCCTGGCTCAGGGCGACAGCTTTTGTGACGGGCACAGGTCCACAGAACCTGTTTTGGCTATTGAATCTGGCTGTTTGCTCCCTCAGGACACTTTTAAACGCTTTAAAAAAGCAAGGCGATTATTTGGACACTTATTTTGCGAGCTGGGTGGACAGACAGAGGTTTCTGCAGCCCCAGACCCCCTGCCTAAGGCTTGGTGCAGGGGGACTTCCCTTCCCAGAGATGCTCAGGGTCAGTCAGAGGAACTGCACGCTTCCCATCCTGCTCCGTGCTGGGATCAGACAGAGCATCCTCTGGCTGGTCCCTGTGGTCCCCGGGGCAGTCAGGGACTGAGTTGGCCTCCTCCTCACCCCCGCGGTGGATGCTGGTGGTGTAGGGAAATGTGTGACTGCTTTTTACGGATTAAATCTTATTTTTCAAAACATGGGTTAACATAAAAAGTTTCAGGCTATTCAGTTTGGAGCAGAGTCTTTTTCTCCTGCTCCAATTTTCTTTCTTTTTCCTTAATTTTTTCTGCCTTTTTAGTCTCCGAGTGTGCAGAGGGCTGGAAGCCACGGAAAGCTTTGAGTCAGCGTTCGGGCTGCGTTAGAAGCTGCGGGAAGGAAACCTTGCCACAGCCTGTCCCTCTGCCAGGCCAGCGCCAGCAGCCGTCCCCTGCGGCGTCTCTAACAGATGGGTGATGCCGAAACAGCAGCTTTGTGTTAATTGAGTTAAAAGTCAGCACAAACTTGTAGAAAAAAAAACCAGGCATTCTCAGCTCTGGGACTACTTTATCTTTTTTTTTTTTTTTCTTGTCCTCTCTTCATGCTTTGCATGTTTCTGTTGGAAAAGAGAAGAAAATAAAACAAAACCTCAAATTGTGGGGTTTTTAAAAGGAAAAATATTTCCTTTTTGAAGTAAAGAAAAAAGCAAATGTTTCCAAATGATGTGATTATTCCACTTTCAGAAAACTCTTTAGCATTCTTTTGAACTGTCATAATTTTTATTTAGTTGAGCCAGGAAAGAGTAATTGTAGTTCGGGCCCTTGATGAATACGCCAGTGTGGTTACCATTCTCTTCTCTCCTTGATAGAAGCAATTGGCATGTTACGTTCTGCCCTGGGAAGCCGCAGCTGCCACAAAGGGCCACCATCTAATGGGATGTCAAACTGCATAGCACTTGTTAAGCTCCCGTGACTGGCAGCATCTGCACATTTGCAATGACATCTCTAAATCCATCCAGGATACAAAAGTACTCTAAAATTGTAGCCTTTGTGTGTGTGTGTGCTGTATGTTTTATTTATAAAGCTTTTAGAGATAGCAGCTTGTTCTCTAATTTATTTTGGGTTGGTGAGGAGGAGGAAATCTCATTGGCAAGATAGGGAATGTGCAATCTGAATGTAAAAGGAATGCGGGGAAAAAAAAAAAAAAAGATTAAAAAAAAAAGGATTAAAAAAAAAGTCCAAGGTTCTGGGACATGTTTGCATGAATAATAATGCTTCCAAAATGATAATGGATTGTGTGTCATCCATTTGTAGAACTGTAGAAGCTGCTACGATAAATAAAAAGATACGTCAAGTTTTAAACCGCACGGGGCCTGTCTGTGTCACTCATCAGATGCAATTAAACAAGAGGAATAATTGCCTGCTAAGTGAAAAGTTGCAATGTCACAGTGCCATGCTCAGCTTTCATTTGCACAAAGGACAGTTGCCCTGGACACCCAGTCAAGGGCTTGCCCATGCTTGTGGAGCTGAAGATGGGTGAGGAGCCAAAGCTGCGCTAGTTCATGTTTAAGGCCTGCCTTGTGTATTTGTAGGGGCTTGACCACGACTGACGCTGCTGGGTCTTGTTCCCTGCTGGGTACATAAAGTCCTTGCCGCACTAAGCCTTCAATCAGTTTTGAGCCACAATGCCATTTCTTCACAGCTGTCCTGTACATCTCCCTAGGGCTGTGTTGTTGGGTCTTCCCAGCCTGCCAGTGCAGTTCTTCACTCTTGGAGGATGTCCTAGTCTGGCAGAGGAAGAGATGCTAGAAGGCATAGCCCCAGCTCTGGATAACCTCTACTAGCAACAGTGCTTTTGTACAGCTTAGAGATGGGTCAGGACCTGCTGGGGAGACCTGAGCCTGCCTTGAGGAGGGAGAGAGAGACGGACTAGCTGATCTCTCAGTTGCTGCCATGTCTGCATTTCTATACTGCACCATGGTACGACTGCTGCTGCCTGGAGACTAAGCTGGTGTTAGAGATGTGGTGGGTGGACCACTTTCTACAGCTGCTGGAAATGCAGTAGAACCTCCTCTTTTTTTTTTTTTTTTTTTNTTTTTTTTTTTTAATTCAGCCCTGGCCTGTTTCTCTTTGCTGCTTTTTGTTTCGCTGGCATGCATTGGTACTAAAATAAGAACTCCTAACTGTTGTCTACTCATTAACTAATTATAGGGAACTTCTTAGATGCAGGTCATGGACAAGTGCATACTAGCCATTCCAGGTTGCACTGTCTGCAAATACTTTACTGGAGGCATAAAAAATTTCCATGAAATTACTTGAAAATAACTTTTGGGATTCCTAGCTGTTCATGTCAGAAAATAGAAAATGCCTTTTTTTTTTTTTCTTTTTTTTTTTTCCCCCCCTCTTTGACCATGTATTTTTTACTTCTAAGTCTTCCTGTGCAGACTTAAAGTACTTTCTGTTCTGTGTCTGTCTCTAACTCAGGTTTATGCAATATGAAAACTTCCACCTGCATGAAAGTCTGGGAAAAATATGTAACAATTGTAAGGCCAAAATTCTGCTTTTGTCATTTCAGGACTTTGAAGTAAACTTTTCTGCTTCAGGAACATTGGTCACCTTCCTTTCAGGTAACGAAAGTTCCCGTTTACCTTCAGCTGTGTAGTCATCTAACAGCTAAGGTTACGTTGGTCTAGTAGAGTGTGTTAGCACTCATATATCTTACTAGTAAGATTATTAAAATATGAAAAAAATCTAAGACATTGGCTTTTATAAGACTGTGCCATTCTGCAAGGTGCACGAACATAACGATGCTGAGCACTGTGCTCAGAAGCCAGGCTGACTGTGGACAGGGCAGCCATTTAATGTTATTTTCCTTTCCTGTGTGTTTTTTCTATGTTGAAAGAAACTGGAGCACTGGTTTCTCGTGTTCGGCAGCCAGTGCTCAGGGTGCTTCCAGACTCTCCTGGGATAAGAAAACACGACAGCTGATGAACTGTCACTGGAGATTAGGCTGGTAGTGTCAGTGACAGTAACCTCAGTGTTATGGGACCTTATCCCAAGAAGGTCTTGCATCACTGAAATATGTTCTTGACAGGAAAGTATCCACTTGGGCAGCTGAGCTGTTTACTTCAGCATCTCGCCTGGGTGTTATGAGGAAGGAGATGAAACTGGCCGTGAACACCGGGCCAGTGCAGATCCTGTGGTCCTTTTGCCTTCCACATACAATCATAGAATCGCTGAGGTTGGAAGGGACCTTTAAGATCATCAAGTCCAACCATTAACCTACCCTGACAAAAGCCACTTCTAAACCACGTCCCTAAGTACCCCACCTATCCTTTTTTTAAACACCTCCAGGGATGGTGAATCCACCACCTCCCTGGGCAGCCTATTCCAACGTTTAATAACCCTTTCAGTGAAAAAATGTTTCCTAATATCCAATCTAAACCTCCCCTGACATAACTTGAACCCATTTCCTCTCATCCTATCACCTGTCACCAAGGAGAAGAGGTCAGCCCCCATCTCTCTACAACCTCCTTTCAGGTAGTTGTAGAGGTTGATGAGGTCTCCCCTCAGCCTCCTCTTCTCCAGGCTGAACGACCCCAGCTCCCTCAGTCGTTCCTCATAAGGTTTGTCCTCCAGACCCCTCACCAGCTTTGTAGCCCTCCTCTGGACACGCTCCAACACCTCAATGTCCTTCTTGTAGTGAGGGGCCCAAAACTGAACACAGTACTCGAGGTGGGGCCTCACCAGTGCCGAGTACAGGGGGATGATCACTTCCCTAGTCCGGCTCACCACGCTGTTCCTGATACAGGCTAGGATGCTGTTGGCCTTCTTGGCCACCTGGGCACACTGCTGGCTCATATTCAGCCGGCTGTCCACCAACACCCCCAGGTCCTTTTCTGCCGGGCAGCTTTCCAGCCACTCCGCCCCAATCCTGTAGCGCTGCATGGGGTTGTTGTGACCCAAGTGCAGGACCCGGCACTTGGCCTTGTTGAACCTCATACCATTGGTCTCAGCCCATCGGTCCAGCCTGTCCAGATCCCTCTGCAGAGCCAACCTACCCTCAAGCAGATCAACACGCCCGCCTAGTTTAGTGTCATCTGCAAACTTACTGAGGGTGCATTCGATCCCCTCATCCAGATCATTGATAAAGATATTAAAGAGAACCGGCTCCAGCACCAAGCCCTGGGGGACGCCACTTGTGACCGGACATGTTGCTGTTGTGGCTGGAAAGATGCTGCTGCTGCCCACAAAATTAGCAGCAGCATCTTGCTCTACCGAACTCTGAGAAGCATCCTGATCCCAGGGCAGGACGGCTCCCTTGGATCCATCCCCCCGACAGACCCACTGCACACATATGACCCTGGAGCTCTGGTTGGACTGCCAGGAGTGCCAGCAATTTTGCTCGCAGTGCTTATCAGCCCAAGAGCTGGCTTTAAGTGCACGAATGCAAATATCTCAAATGTAGACAAAGCCATTAGCTTTAAAGGTCAACACTGAAGCCTTCCATATACAGAGTACGGAGGCTATCTGTGTTAGAAAGTCCTTGTAAAATTAGAGGGTGAAAAAAACGAGGATTAGCCTGGGAGCAAATGGATTCGTTGGATTGTGCTCAGTGAAACAGTAAAGCTGAGACTTGAGTCTGAGCAGTGACAAGCTATCCTGGGGCACGGCATCGCGTGCTGTCGGGCTGCTCTTCATCTGCCACCCCGAGTGTCCTTCCTCCTCATGGGCAGCACGTATGGGGACTTGCCTGAGCCCTCATGGGCTCTGAGTGGCCCAGGGTCCACATGGTTTGTGTGTAGCACCTTGGGGCCTGTGTTCATGTCCATCGGCTTACTTGGCCATGGCAATTACTCTCACTTTAGAGGAGGCTCCTTTTGGTCTTGCTTATGACCCTTGGGGATCTCTGAGCCCGGATGCAGCTCTGATTTGGCCAAGGGCTCTGAAGAGTTGGCCCTTCTGGGTGAACTTATGGGAAGATGGGGATGAGCTCCTTGGGCTGATCCTGGCTGCCCAGCTGCCTACTGCACTGTCTGTGGCCATGTGTTTCATGGGCATGGCCAGAAGTTGGACTGTTCTACACAAGATTTTAGGCTGGCTTCCTACAGAAATGAAGCTCAGACGTGCAGTCCATATGGGGGCATCTGTCTTCCTGCTTGGAGAGAAGAAGCTCTCCATGCATGCAAAAGCCAGTTGCAGCAAAATTTTACAGAGGGACAGTGGTCTCAAAGATGTGATGTCCCGGCAGGTAGATATGGGAGAGTCACTCTGATATGCTCCCATGAGGGTAAGACTGGATTGAGAGCCCAGCCCTGTTAGATACCCAAGAGGCCATGCATGAGGGTGCGGTTATGAATTTCCCAATTTTGCAGAAAGCTTCAGTTTGAACTCGTGTGTTGCTAAGCCATGCAGGAATCCTGCCATAGCATAGAAACAAAACTCCACTCCTCTGGGGGCTTTGCTTTGCCTTGTTTTCTTTTCTTCCCTACATGAGTGAAGTCCAAATGCCAGTGGCGGTGTGCGCTGAGCTCTGGCTGCCTGGGCTGGGGGCAGCCCGCAGGCAAGAGCCTTGGAGCTCTGGGCACAGGCGGCAACAGGGGTAATGAAGGGTGTGCACCTGATGGAGGTGCCAAAGGTCTTAGAGAGGAGCCTGGGTCCTCCTGATTTTCAGTGAGCTCAGGTTGGATTGCCATGTGCAATTATTTTTTTTTTCTTTTCCCCTCAGAAAACACTGCTGTCACTTGCTTCTCTCTCCTTCCTGCTCTTGTTATTTGTAGGGTTATGCCATCAATTCCAATGAGCCAGAATAAATATTGTTTTGTTTTTTTTTTTCTTGGAGAACCTTAGCTTTTCTATTTTGCAAAGCGCAGATCATTTACATCATTCTATCATAGCCTTGTGAAGACTTGCATCTGCATGACCCAAGGGGCCATCACACTGCAAACATGAGAAGCTGGGGACGGTAGAGGGGACACTGGGCATTGGGGGTCACGCAGCAGAGCACGCCGGGAATGCAATCACAGTCTCACACTATCCAGAGCACAGGACACAGAGGCTACAACAACTTCAGGCTTTTGTGCTGCCTTCAGGAAAGACCGCTCCTGGTCTAAACTTCGTGTGGTTTGGGCAGGTGGTACCCAACTCCAGTCTAACACCTGCAAGACATAAAGTTAATCTGTCAAATTTTTTTTAAGGAAGTTAAAACTGGGGGAGTGAATTTGTGCCAAACTCATGGGGTTATTTTTGCTCCTGGGACTTCTGTGTTCTTATTAGGAGCCCTAAAGTCAGATTTACCGAATTGGCAGAGCAGGAGTATTTAAGTGCCTGAACTTAAAGAGGATTTAAGTACCTGAATCACGTTGATACTTTCAAAATATTATTTCCGTTTACTGTGTGATTTTGATAAAGTTAGTCATCAGAAAACTGAACTGTTTATGAAAACATATGTCTGAACTTAAGAAAGGCCCTTTATCGCTGCAAGAAAGGCTGGAGGTGAGAGGAAGGGAAAGTCATAAACTATTGACAAGCTCTGCTTTTAATGCCAATACAATTGCCCCTACACAGGTCCATAAACCGTATTTTCACAGAATTTTTAAAGTCTTGGCTTTTGAAAGTTTGGTGGCACATTGTGAATAGCTGTGCTTTCTCTGACAGGAGAACCCAAATGAGCCTGTTTCTCCTCTTGATGTGGCCGATGTGATCTTCAGGAATGGATGCCGTGAAATGTGGGTGCTAGGTGATGGAGGAAGCAGGGGCTGGGGATTTGGGGTGCCGAGGGGAGCACCTGCTCCTGGCAGTGTGTGTTTCCCGGGATCTGCTCCTGCCTGGCAGGCTCCGGGGGGACACGGACAGGTCCCTCACGGCAGACCCAGTGAACTTTGTTTTGCTCCAAGCAAAGAGGACCATAAGAGAAAAGCTGAGACACAGCCCTCATCATGCCTTTCAGCTGTCATAAATGTTCTCTTCTGGTTTGGGTGAAAGAGGGTTTGGGGCAGGTTTTTTTTTTTTTTTTATTCATGAGGCTCTGCTGATCCCCCTGCGGTTTTCTACGTGTACATCCTACAGCAGGCATGTCAGGGAACACAGCACTTTTTTTTTTTAATTTTGTAGAGATCAAACAAAGTCACGTTTGAAACACTGTGTGAAGATGAAGGTTTTTCAAAATTAAAGAGCTGGATTAGGTGTGGGTCTTCATGTCGTGTCATCTCTCCAAATGTTTTCATGTCAGCAGAAAAAAAAAGAGCAAGGCTTTCTGACCTTGAAAAGAAATGCCCAAGGGAAAGACTCCTTCATGCAATTTTTAACACTCTTCCTAGTGACTTTTTTTTTTTTTCCCCAAACTGCTGTAGCACAATGCAGGTTTGAACTAATGAATGTCACGCTCATATGGGGCAGTTCCAAAAATGAAAGACCTTGAGTGACTGAATGTTATTACTGCACTATACGAAGATGTTATCAACATCACCTACATTTCTGACTTTCAAGTGTCTTGGTATCTTATAGTTAGCCTGTCTGATGCACGAGAGACACACTCTAGATTTAGTTTCAAAGCCATCACAGAAAACTTTACTCAAAAAAAGTACATAAAAGGGAGCATTGTATGCTGGTTACTTTTTCATTATCATTTTCATTTGCCCAATCTCTTTTATTTAAAGTAGTATTGCTAAAGGTTTTTCTCAGCAGCAATGTTCCTCCCCAATGCTGGGGCAAGAAGGGATCATTTTCAGATCCCTTCAAAAGCCATTTAATTTACAGGTCTTTGGAAGACATGGGTGACACTGTCATTGTGGTACAACCTTGAGTGCATTTTGTACCTTTAGCAAGGCACCTCAGCCTTCTTTCCTGGAGGAGGAAGACCTTCTTCCTTTCAAATATCCCCCATAGTGCATGTGTTAACTGCTTGGGGGAGGCAGCAGACACCAGTTTTTGCACCACATGGGTTTTTGAGGGTCCTCCTCATCTGACAAGTTCAACTCAGGCACAACGATTTGATTTGATGAGCTGATCAAGTGGGGATCTATTGTCATCAAAGGCAGGTGTTAGGGATGGATTTGGGTCCATACTGAAGTTAGTGATAAAATATTCCCTGATTTCAAAGGAGGCAGTCTTATCCCTCTCTGTTTTGGGCAGGACCGCGAGGAGGTAAGGTTCACCTTTCAAACGTAGCAAACTCACTGTAAAAGGCAGCAGATTTGAACTGGGGAGATTTAGTCCTGATTCTGCCACTGGCTTTCTGGGGCACTGAAGTTAAATTACAGTACTTCTTTCTGTCTCAGTTTCTCCAGCAAAATTGTCTCTCAGTGTTGAGATTCAGACACAAATGCTAATTCCCAGACTTAGGATTTCCCCAGCTCATTCTAAGTTTTTGCCTCCGTTTCTGCTTTTCTTTCAAGACTGTTGCATTGGTTATTTCTCTTTTTCAGTCCTACGTATTTCCCTGGCCATTTTTTTGTCTTGAAGTCATGCAGACCTTCTCTGTATTGAAATTCCTTTCCCTTTTCCATATCTCTTCCCCTGCTGCTTCTTGGGTTAACAAAGCTTTTTGTGATTTTCAGTCAGGACTTAAAAAGCTGTCAGAATACATGCCTGAAAGCTGCTGAAAGTGTATGGGGTGTTTATAGAAATGGATAGAGGATGGCATTCTCAGGTCAAAAGTGATCTTAGTTCAGTGATGCAGAGGTGGGGGGGGAGGTGGGCAGGTATTTTGGTGAGCTGCAGTGCAATCCCTGCACGCTTGTGCCAGCGGAGGTGTGAGCTTGCAGAGCGCAGTGAGGTGTGTCTCATCTGGTGCAGATGCCCCTGCGGCACGGTTTCAGAGCTCCTCCATTCGAGTTCACTTCAGTTGTTTAACCTGCAGCCCTACAACAATGTGCACAAATTACCAAACCACACATTTGCACTACAGAAGAATAAGATCGGAGGAGTTTTGCCTGTTTGACACACATGCGTATGACAAGGGACAGTAACACCAGCAACACCACAGGTTTCATAGTCATGAATCCCCTCTTGCCTTGGGAAAAGAGATGCTTAACCTACTTTAACAAGTGAAAGCAGGCAGCCCTTCAGCTTTATTTTGGTGTCCTGTGCTGTCTGTGGTCCTTCCACACCAGAATTGATTCATCTGTGGTCTTGCATTGTATAGCCTGACAAGCAATGAGAGGATGTTGTAGGACGCGCATGGGTTTTTTGGTTGGCAGAAGGTTAGTCCAAGAACATGGGGTTCAGCAGAAAGCTGTGCACAGAGCTTTGTGGCCAAACTCCTCTTGGAGATGCTGGTGGGGTCCGCAGCGCACAGACGTACAGAAGGTCCCTCCAGCCACGTGGTCTCTAGCTGCTGCAGCAGGAGCCAGGGAAGCTGCTCTCTGGTTGAGCTGCTGGGTGATAATGTTACTCCTTCCCCTTCTTAGTGCTGATAGTCATCCAAAAATGCTGTTTAAAAAAAAAAAAAACCTGTGCTGTGGGATTAGTGAACTCAGTTTATAGTGCAGGGCTGTTGTTGTGATGGGTCCCTGAGCCTGTGCTTTCTAGTCTCACTTCTGCGGGATGGCAATGTCTTTTCTACCACGGAGAAATCACGGAATCACGGAATCTTTAGAGTTGGCAGGGACCTCTAGAGATCATCTAGTCCAACTCCCCTGCTAAAGCAGGATTGCCTAGAGCACATCACTCAGGAATGCATCCAGGCGGGTCTTGAAAATCTCCAGAGAAGGGGACTCCACCACTTCCCCGGGCAGCCTGTTCCAGGGCTCTGTCACCCTCACTGTAAAGAAGTTCTTCCCTGTATTTGAACGGAACTTCCTGTGTTCTAACTTGTGCCCATTGCCCCTCGTCCTGTCACTGGGAACCATTGAAAAGAGTCTGGCACCATCCTCCTTCAACCCACCCTTTAGATACTTGTAAACATTAATCAGGTCTCCCCTCAACCTTCTCTCCTCCAGGCTAAAGAGTCCCAGCTCCTTCAGCCTTTCCTCATAAGGGAGATGCTCCAATCCCTTAATCATCTTAGTTGCCCTTCGCTGGACTCGCTCCAGCAGTTCCCTGTCCCTCTTGAACTGGGGAGCCCAAAACTGGACACAGTATTCCAGTTGTGGCCTCACCAGTGCAGAGTAGAGGGGGAGAATGACCTCCTTCGACCTACTGGCCACACTCTTCCCTATGCAGCCCAGGATTCCATTGGCCTTTTTGGCAACAAGGGCACATTGCTTGCTCATGGATAATTTACTGTCTACTAGGACCCCCAGATCCTTCTCCTCAGAACTACTTCCCAGCAGGTCCACCCCTAACCTATACTGGTGCTTAGCATTCTTCCTCCCCAGGTGCAGGACCTTGCACTTGCTTTTGTTGAACCTCATTAGGTTCTTCTCTGCCCAGCTCTCCAGCCTGTCCAGGTCACGCTGGATGGCAGCACGGCCCTCTGGAGTGTCAGCCACCCCTCCCAGTTTGGTATCATCAGCAAATTTGCTGAGGATACACTCTGTCCCATCATCCAGGTCATTAATGAATATATTGAATAAAATTGGACCAAGTATTGACCCCTGGGGGACACCGCTGGTTACTGGCCTCCAACTAGACTCTGTGCCGCTGAAATGGAAAGGCCTTGGATTTTTCTTGGCAGCACCTCCTGTAGCAGCTACTGGGTGGTGTATTATCAAACCCCAGCTACAGCGCCGTTTTCTTTGTGTGGCTGCCCGGCAAAACGTCCCAGGGAGGCCTGGCAGGGTTAAGAAATTTTCCACCAACTATGCCCTGGAGCTATTTGCAGTTGGAACTGAAAAAGTGAATTAAAACAATCAATCAAAACAACTATGTAAAACAGAGCTTTTTTTGTGGCTGGCAAGGTGGTTTTGTGATGTGAGTCCTGGGCTCTTAGTTCTCTTTTATTTTCCATTGCTTGTAGCCTTCCTACGCCCTCTCACCCCAGTCCAGCATCAGTAATGGTCCAGCCTGGGACAGGCTGTAACTATTTAATCAGAACCAGCACAAAAATTGAAGGCTGTGGCTAATGAGGAAGCGCTGGGAAGAGATGCTGGTTCCCATTAAACTGCACCACCAAAGACGTGCTCCCGTCCTGCGCCCTGATGGAAACCTTGCAGGCATCTTCTCGGTCCTCAATGACTCCACCAGGGTTTGTGTTTTCACTTCTGTGCTCTTGGTGACCAACAGTTTGGAGAGGTTTCCCCACAGACAAAGAATTTCTGTCATTTTGTTGTCTTCCAACAACAACATTCTCTAAAGATAAAATAGCAATTCCTGGGAAAAAAAGAAGTGCAAAATCTAGTTTGGTTAGATCTTTCTTCCTTTCTCTATAGTTTTCCTCTGAAATAGCTCTAGCAGAAATTTAATCTTAGCCTGCACAAGCCACTGTTTTGAGTAGAAAGTATAACCCAGCAGAGAGGAAAAAATATCCAATAATCCTGTTTTAAAATAGACATACAGACTGGTTGTGCCTGGGTTATTCTACACTAAATTTTTCAACACATTTTGCAATGGCAGAAGAAAATACAATGTATAATTCTATGAAGATTGTTGTCATCAGAACATTTCTCATTTATTTTAAATTTACCAGGAAGAAATACAGCCTTTGTTTCCTTCATTAAATTGAAAGTCCAGGCTAGAAGTAAATAATATTGTCAGAAGTGAAGAAAGATTCAATGATTAAAGGGCTTTGCTATCACAAAGAATGTTTTCCAGCATACAAAATAATACCTACTTTTTTTTTTTTTTTAATAAGAAGGGAAAAATATTAGATACTCTCACATTAAAAATTCCTCCATTTGCAAATATATTTTTGCAAATGTATTTTCTTCATCAAATTGTCTGTGCTATTGGTTATCTCAGCTGTACTCTCTCATGCCTCACCATTCCAGTCAAGATGCTCAAGAAGTCATGCTGCTAGTAATAAAATAGCCTTGGCAGTCCTGAAAATTATGATATGGTATAAAATTTTACAGTATACTTTTATAAGTTAAGAATACACCTTCCATAGGGGAAGGTCAGCCTTTTACTTATTCTACAGAGAAGGTCAACAGTGGAGTTGTTTTAAGGGTAGAGAAATGCAGCACTGAACAGATACTGAGTTTTTTCCTGGGTGCAAATGATCGTGCCCCAGTTAGACAGGTTTTGTGCAACTAGCAGGAAACTCCAACAAGTGGTTACATATTCTGGGTACTTGGTAAGTGGCTGTTTTTAAAGAAGTAAAAATAATAACATGAAAAGATTACTTGGGTTGCCAAAGCAAACCAGTAATTTGCTCATCGATAAAAGCAAGTTTGGTAACAAAGCAGTTCTGATTAAGAGGTGGTGTGAAAACTTCTGTAAACAAATCAATATTTAATAAGGGTGAAAGGGAAGCTGATGGAAGTAATTAACTGGACGTTAGGAAATGCAGCCAGTTGTTGAGGGAAGTTAAAAACAGAAGTTAAAAGAATCTGTAACTAATGAGGTTAAGGAGTTGGCTGCCCTACCTAAATAACATTTATGTCTTAAAACCCGATTGAGTCACACATCCGAAAAATATCTATTATCAGTTTGCAGTGGTGATCAGCAAAGATATGATTTGCTCTTAGCCCAGAGTTAGTCAAGGTTTATACCCGTGAACACGATGTCTTAGAGACCTGTCTGAGATGAGTCTCCCTTGGAAAGTGCCTGTTTCTCTTCATTGCCGGTGAAAGGAGCTCAGCGACTGGAAAAAGCTGAGATTAATCCCCTCCTACAGCATTTCCAGGAGCAAGACTTCTTGGCCCATTATGAATTTTGCTTAAAAGCCATCAGATTTTAGGGGAAAATAATAATGATGCTCACCTTGGGTTTGTTGGCTTGTTTTGCTTTGCTCAGGTTGTCCAGGTTTCTTCCATAGGCAGAAAGGACAGAAACATCCTCTATAATAACAAGAAATAAAAGCAAGAATTCTCCCTTTAGCACCTGGAGCAGCAACTTGAGGCTCTGCTATCATGTGGCCCCTGATTAAATTGCGATGCAACCATAATACTTCACCCACGGTGAGCATGTCCTAAGGGCACCCAAGGTACAGTAAAGTCTCTGTTAGCTGTAATGTCGGCCCTGGTGCAACAAGGGCAAGTAGAGGGCTTTACGTATTGAAGACGGAGCGGTTCAGGAGTAGGATGAAGTCCTCTATGGAAAAGGTGACACTTTGGGCTGGTGTCCTGCTGCCAGCAATGGTGTTAGGGTGCTGGGGCACTGCCTGCATCATCTGCTGAGCCCTGCTCCAGTGCTCAGAGGTGTACTAAGGAAGTCTGTGCCATCATAAAGAAGCACCTGCTTCTTTCCCTTCTCTAAAAATGTCCGGAACATCAAAGACAAGTATAGAGGGAGACAAGCTGCTTTCCTCATGGCTGTTGTTAGGGAGCTGCCTTTAGGACCAGAGGGCTCAGAGTGATTTTTTTTGAGTTATATAACAGGTATTTTGAAACTGAAAAGGACGATGTCTAGAAACTAGATATAAGGCGTGGGATTCAGGTCAAGAGTAAGACCCCTAAACGTAGGTGCCTATACTTGGTATCTAAACTCACATTATAGTCAGTGGAGATCAGGTCAACAGAACCTGGAGAATGATGTTGCTCACCCTAAAGCAGGGTAAGCTGGCTGGTCAGCTGAATCACTCCATAGGCCATGTAGACTACGTTGGCTAGGGGCGGGATGCAGGTGCCTTTCACTATTTCATGGCTCCTAGAAGGTCCCAGGGTCTCTGGAAGAACACGGGTCTCTGCAGACATCGTGGTATATACACCAGCCCTCTGCAGACACCCTGAAGTCCCTCAAATGGCACGCAGCACCTCTGATTAGAGAACCAAAATGATCCCTAAACCTCCACTGACTATGATGGGAGTTTATACACTCAGCATAAATGTAGACATCCAAAATTTAGGCTTCTTAATCTGAAATTCAATCATAACCAAGCTCTCACCAGCATCATTCAGCGATGGGCACAGTATGACCGCCGCGTTTAAATGAAATGTGCTATTTGTCAGGGTAGCTAAGTGAAACTCCAGACAGATCTTTCTGTACTCTGAGCAGGCAATCCCTTCAACCAACCTACCTCCAGTCCCAGCTGCTGGATGCTTTTCGGATGTAAGATGGCAAAGGAAAAAATCTTTCTACTGTGCCCGGAACAGGCAGGGAAGCAGGAACTCTGCCCACCTTGTGTGGCCTGGCAGATGCTAGGGGACTTGCAGGCACAGTAGCTCTGTTCTGCTGTGCCCTCACCTCCCCTTGCCTTGGTTGACACCTCACAGCTTGATACGAGGGGTGGGTGGACACCGCGGGGGGAGTGCAACATGTGGGGGCAGTGAAGGAGTTGCTTAGTGTATGAGCCATCATATGAAATCACTTATTTCTTTAGTTGCCTTGGGGCAGCAAATCTTGGTTTTCCCTCACAAACTAACTTTGTGATTAGTAGCTGTAACTCAGATGCTTTGTTAGACTTCAGAAATGCTCTTAGCCTCCTAGAAAACAACTTTGTGGGGTCCACGCTGCCATGTTCACTCTCCTGCTGAGGCTGTCACTAGAGCACCCGTGAGAGGACCCCTCACCCCAGGTGCCTTTTTGGGTTCTCCCGGAATGGCAGATGCCGTTCCAGCCTTTCTCTTTGGGGTTTTGTCTGGCCCCTTGCTGCACACTGGCCTTTGGCTCACTCAAATGCTGCAAAATGCCTCATGGCTCAATTTTTCACTTAGCTGCTGTGGACAAGCATGAGTGTGCATACGTGCACACGGGGCGGGGAGAAATGGTATTTAAAATTCACCAACCCTCAACTTCAAATTACTGCATGTAAAGCAAACCCCCAAATCATTTATTTCTAGGCTTCTGCCTTGATTCCCAGAGTTTTGATTTAATCTTAAAATATTTAATCATTTCCTTGGCAAATGACACTGAAATTGGACAGATGGTTTAAACTTAGCTCTCTTCCCTGGAGAAAAGCTGCTCAATTAAAGCAACTGTAGCTCTCACACATTCAATTCATCCTTATCAGCCTGTCCCAATTAATCCTCTAAATGCGATGTTACATAACGTGGGATCCTCTCTCCCTCATTTACTTTTCCATCTTGTCATTCTTTCCTCTGTTTGCTTACCTGCACGGCATTGTTGGGAGTCAGGAGAAAGCCACGGCGCAGGGAGAGGTGTGTGGAAATTCCGAGTCACATCTGTTAGAGCAAAAGGGAGGGCCGTGCATAAGCCATCGCGCTCAGTCACTCATGCTTTTACCCTCTGATGGTATTTTTTCTCCGTGGACAAATGATCTTTGCAAAATCTTAAAACAGCAGAATTAAATTTCTCTTACGCTGTTTTCTGTGTAGCTACATAATCCCTTTCTGCTGCTGGTGCTGGGATTGCTTGGCTTACATGGTACTCGCTGCTTGTGAAAATGTATTTCTGCGTGTGCTGGGGGACTGCGGTTTGTTTAGCAGCAGAAAGGAGTGAATTAGAGCTGGGCTCAAAGAGACGGGAATAAATGGCCATAATAGGTCCCACTGGAGACTGGGAGATGTAACACTGTTTGTCTCGCCTCTGAAGTACTGCCTGCATCGTTTCACTCCGCCGCAGTATTAAGAACAAAAATTAGAATTTAATAGGCCTGGGTGTAATTCAGGCAGTCAGTGAGGGCAAAGTCCTGCCTCGAGGAGCGCTGGTCCATGGCTGTGGCTGTGCTGCTGTGGAGGGGTAAAGAGCACGTCTGGGAGAAGGCACACACTGCGTCCCCTGGCTCACCGCTGCCTGGCTGTGTGTTGGGCTCGATGCATCCTCGGGTTAGTTGGGTTCAGGGCAGCTGGCGGTGGCTTAGGCTGGTGGTGGCTTGAGCTGCTATGGGCCCTATGTGACCTTCATGTGCCTCATGGCCATCCAACAGTGTCAAGGTCGTCTCCAGAGAGGGCTCAGTCTGAAAGCATCACCTGGGAGTCCTACTGGAGGAAGATCGGGCCCCAGGGAAGAGGAAACTCATGCTTAGGGTGGATTTATTCAATCTACTTTCAGATTGTAATGAAGAACACTGCCCCAAAATGGCATCTTTGGCCACTCTGTTTCTGCTCGAAACATCACAGGCTAAGCACCACGGAATTATCTGTTACTGGTCTAGAGCTGATATATAAGGCAATAAAACCTTAAATATGAAGGACTTTGAAGCTAGTCCTGCCTTGAGTAGGAGGTTGGACTGGGGACCTCTAGGAGTCCCTTCCAGCTTGAATTTTTCCATGATTCTGTGGCCAGAGAATATTAAGTGCAATTATCCCTTTAATATTTGTATTAGCAAGCACAATCTTCAGGAAATGCCAAATTCCACTGGATTTTTCCTCTAAATTAATGAATAGATTAAGACAATCTGCTTTACATATTTATTTAAACAACTTCCTAGAATATTATTCTTTTGGTTTGGTTTTGTTTGTTTGTTTGGTTGGTTTTTTTCCCTCAATAATTCCTTTGGCTGCTAACTGTACTGAACAATTGGCTGTATGGGGAGGGGAAAACCCCACATCTTTAAAAAAATCTGGATTTTCTTTGGATTCCACAGTAATTAAAATAATGTTTTGTTATTTTCCTAGAGCAGATTTTTTTTTCTTTTTTTTTTTTTCTGCGGCACTATTTTGTTTAATGTCAGTAGAGAATGTATTTAAATGCTGAGGCATGAAAGCAGAATATTCTGTTTGAAACCGAAGGAATTTGTGGGGACCCACTGAAAAGTAGCAATGTGCAGAGCTCTTTTACTCCGTCTCTGTATCAAAAAGAAAAAACTTACCTAATAATCCTGCAAGTAGGAAATAGAAAAAAATTATTGACATGGCAGGGTTTTTCTCATTACTGTTTGTTTTTCCAGGGCTGCATTCAAAGCAGTAATTAAATTTGGAAGGTAATGAGAGGCTGCTTACCTGGGGAATTATTCCACTGCTTCATTCTCCAGGAGTTCTTCTGGATATTCAGGGAAATTTTGGAACCTCTTAATTCCTTCCTGTTATTTCCAGATTTATTTATATGTATGACATACTAAATCATTAATACCCATAAACAGCATATACTTGAAGAAAAACCAAAATAAAACCAAAGCCTAAGACAGCTGTAAGCTTTTCCAGGATTCGTGTTCCTTGGGAAGGTCTAATCACTGATCCTCCATAAATCCAAGTAGTTATAACTATGCATACAATACTTCTTTATAGTAAAAAGTACAATGCTATTATGTCTAGGTAATATTCTAGCAGGAAAAGTAGCTTTGTAATTTAAAAAGGGGAATTCTAAATATGAATTGAAGTATTTATCTTATTTTTATCATTCTTGTAGGTTCTTCTCCTCTTTTGGCAAAAGCATTTTGACCTAAATTTTCCCTGCTAGAGCTCCTATTACAAAATTGAATCAAACCACTTTTTCTGTCTCAGTCTCCCCAGCTGTAGAAAAATTGTATTCTGGCCATGGAATGGTGTTGGGAAATTAATTTTGTTTAGATTCACTGAGGGCCCTGGGGTCCCCTGTGACAATGGGTTTTGAAGGTATAAAGTCTTCTTGTTGTTATTGGGACAACCAACTTACAAATATTTGTAAATAAATGAATGAAAATGCAAACTCACATAAGACCTTGATTGTTTCGTTCTAAGCAGCCAACTCTGAACGCCCCTAATTTGTGGAAATTAATTATGAAACACAACCATATGTCCCTGTAATTACAAGAAAATAGATGGAAGCTGAGGAGACCGGCTGCATCCTGTGTGTGAATAAATCTCCTCATCAAAAATGCCATCCATAATTCCTCCTTGAGGGAATTCAATCCAGCCACACACCCATGTGTGGGCTCCCTCCATGGCATCCCATCCCACCACACTGCTACGTGTTGGGGTACCATGAAACTAAATCCTCTGGGAAAGTATTTACAATAATAAGCTGCCGAGACTTTAGCTCAGAAGTGGAGGGGCGCGGCTGGGTTTTTGGTGGCGACTCAATCACTTACCCATCACATTCTGCGTTTTCACAGAATCGCAGAATCACAGAATGATAGGGGTTGGAAAGGACCTCTGGAGATCATCTAATCCAACCTCCCTGCCAAAGCAGGTTCACCTACAGTAGGTTGCACGGGAATGCGTCCAGGCAGGTTTTGAATGTCTCCAGAGACAGACTCCAGTTTTGTATCCTCAGCAAACTTGCTCTGTCCCTTCATCCATGTCATTGATGAATATATTGAACAGGACTGGGCCCAGTACTGACCCCTGGGCATACATTTAGCAGTGACTATTAGGTCTCATGCCCAAGACTCCTCTGGAACCTGCAGAGCAGCAGGGATTTCCCCCGAGATGGTTTTCCCCTCTCCCTGCTGACAAGCAGTAGGAGAGATTAGCAGAGAGCTATGTATGTAGCGGTGAAGCTTCAAAGTGGTCCTGAGGTGCTCAGGCTGAGCGGGAGCTCTTGAGTGCTGGCTTGGCATGGAGATGGACTTGTGGAGAGCAGGCTGGGTTTTTGGTGGTGACTGAAACACTTACCCATCACACTCTCGGCACAGACATGGACTCATGGAGAGTAGGGGTTGGCAGCCGCTCGAGCCATTGCTGCCAGGGAATCCTGGAATTTGTTACTCATTACCGTTAGGGTTTTGCAGTCAATATCAATGAAGAAATGTACACATTAATCTCAGTCATTGTATTCCAGGATTAATTTATTGACTTCTGTGGAACTACTGCTCCTGTCGCACTCTGATGGGGCTGGAACGGAGCTCCATAAAGGTCTTAGTGAAGAGAAGGGGGACCATGCCTGGAGCAACCTAAAGATTTGCCACAGTGTGGTAGCTATTTTCTTTTGACTGACTGTGCTGGAAGAGCAGCAAGGATATGATCTTTAAAGTCCAAGACAATGAGAAAGCCTAATTATTAATCCTCATCCATCCAACGGTGTATGTGAAACTCTTTCAGGCTTTCATTTGATCTCTGGGAGACACTCCCTGGTTATTGAACTTATGTCACCATCCTGCTCTCCACAGGACACTGCTGCCAGTCTTCACTGGTTGGTGCTTTCAGTATGTGACTGGCAGGAAAAAAAGGATATGAAGAAACCTGAAGCTGCGTTGCTCATGACAGTCTCAGTGTTACAGTATCGTCTTCAGGACTGTCATCATCGCGCACGGAGCCTTTGTTATTAGTGATGATTCCGTGTGACATGATGTGATTTAAAAATGATTGCACAGACTGTGACATTGCTTTGTACATCTTCTGTGTGGCCATCTGTCCATCAAAGAGGCAGCTCAATAAATAAATAGGCAGCTGAATGCAAAAATATATACAAGCCTTACACCCAATAATTTTATTTAAACAGCTGTGCATCAAGATCAGCTCCCTTCTTATAATTTTTTCCCGCTGGAGGGTCTGTTTTTTTTTAAATGTACAGTAACCACTATGAAGTGTGCTTTAGTGAGTAGATTAATGGTTAAATATTTATTCTGTTTTTTTTTTAAGACTTTGACTATAATTAAATGACTGCTGTCAACCATCTTGCACCTCCAACAGAGGGTGGTCAAACACTGGAACAGGCTTCCTAGAGAGGTGGTTGATGTCCCAAGCCTGTCAGTGTTTAAGAGGAATTTGGATGATGCCCTTAATAACGTGCTTTAACTTTTGTTGAGCCCTGAAGTGGTCAGGCAGTTGGGCTAGATGATTGTGTAGGTCCCGTCCAACTGAAATTCTATTCTACTCTATTCTATTCTATTCTATTCTATTCTATTCTATTCTATTCTATTCTATTCTATTCCATTCCATTCCACTTTGCCTTCCCCTGCTCTCCTCTGCTCCACTCCAACAAATAGGCCAAACGGATGCAAAACTAAGCAAGTCTAAGGTGCACAGACCTGAGACCCAAAATTAAGTCTTACACGTATAATAGAAAATGTATTGGGAACAAAGCAAACCTGCAGCCCTGCTTGACTAAGAAAGACTCAGCTAAGGAAATACTTGATGTGAGCATCAAAGAGCAGGAGCAGATTGTTTTCTTTTTTCTCAGGACTGCCTGCAAACTTCATGACAACCCATTTTCCCCTTTTTTATGCCCCTCTGTCCCCCAGGGGCCCCCTGTGGTAGCCTTTGGCATTTTGTATCCTGGGAGCAGGACGTTTCCTGTGGTGTGTCAATAGTAATTTGGTTTTCTCTGATACCAAATTGAAAAATTCATCTGACAAGTCCAATATCTGTGAATTAAATGTGTTACAAATGCGAGCTGACTTGAACAGTCATTTCAAGTAGCCTGTCAAGATATTGAAGTTCTTGGGTCAATTTGAAAATCAGAGAAAAAGCCATTAATATCTATTAATGTAAAACTAGCATTGACAAAGAAGTATGCCTTTAAATGGGGCAGAGAAAAGCACATAGCTGATGTGTTTGGAAATAGCTTAGAAGGGCTAGAGCAAGGTGAGCGCTGAATGCATAGCCCTTATTCTGTTGGTTTTTTTTTTTTTTATTTTATAGATTTGATATGTGATAATTTGATATGTCTTTTATTTCTAGAAGCATCATGTGAAATTCACAACCCCAGAGAAAACCCTGCTCAGATTTGCCAGTGGTCAATTTTTCTTTTTGTGTTTAAACCTATAATTGAAATTCTCCATTTTATTATAAAAATGATGGAGTTAGCGGTTGGGCACGGTAGTATGCAAACACAGCAGCCTAACTGCAAACTCGCTGAAACGGTAAGTCTTGCGAGATGTGCCAGCATCGTGAAATTTGGCTCTGTCCTTAATTGGGGTGAAAAGTTGGAATTCTGAAATGTTTTGCAGAACAGAAGAACTGAAATATTTCTGGTGGGAAACATCAGGCAGATTTCTTGAAATGAAGCATTTCAGCGGTGTCACACTGTGCCATGAATGTCGGGCAATTTCATTTAATAAGGTGAAAAATATATTCCACCCTGTCCAGTCCTGCTCTGTTCTATTGTTAGTGCAACGGGAAGAGAAAAGGGCGACTGGAGATGAAACAAGTCAGAGAATTTTGATTTTGAATTATTCAGGAATATTTTTCCATGGAAAATATCAAATGGGAGCTCTTCCTGGGAAACAGCGCTTCTTTATACAGTGCCATCCTCCATGTAGTTTAACAACAGCAAATGAAATAAGTCGTGTCTGCCCTGGCTGCTCTTCTCCGACAGCACCTTTCTCACCCTCATCTCTTCTCCTGCCCCATGACATTGTTTGTCCTGTGACTGAGGTCCATGGCTGCTCCCTGCATCAGTCCCTGGAGCTGTGTTGGGGCTGTGTTTCTGTCTTTGAAATGGGAGAACCATGTGGGGTTGTTTCTTTTTGCTGCCCCCACGCTTTGGGAGCGGGCTGTTTCAGGAGGGCTGTCTCTGTCTCACAGAAGTGGTAGCTATGTTCATGTTCTCCTTAGGTTGTGGCTGAGCAACCTGGAGGTGTCACATGTCTTCTCCCGGAGATTTCTGCAGCTATGGACCAGCTGCTGGAGCCACTTGTGGGGTTGTCCTGCAGCCCATGGCCAAAACCTAAGATGGTCACTTGAGTGGTTGGTCTAGCAAATACAAAGGCTCCAGTGACAGTGGTGACCAGCATGTCCTTGTGGTAGTCTTCTCAACCAACAAAGCTATGGGGAGAGTGAGTCAGTTTTTTATTGAGAACTATACTTTAAAGTTATACAAAGAACAAATGGGAGCTGGTGGGATTCCTGTATGTGCTTCAGTGCCTGACTTGGGTGCTAATGGGCGTTAACCTCAACATGATATTGGAAAAGTCCTACCAGCTGCCACCCTGCACCTTCAGGAGCCAAATATGAAAAACGTGAATACACAGTTGATGCAATTGACACAGACTCCCACTGGGCACAATGTGTTCCTGGCTTTGGAGGTGGATCCTCTGCTAGTTCTCCCAGTTTGGTTCTTCTCTGTTAAAGATCTTAAATGGATTTATCTCCAGCTCTGTTTTCTCTGAGTGTGTAGGCATGGACAAGCACTTGGCTATGGGATTTACAATGAGAACTATTCAAGTGTTTTAATTGTACCATTAATTGTGTGGAATTTGGAACATTGTCTTTTTAATGAATTACATTCAAAAGGACTAATTAGTATTCTGATGGGGTGCTGTTTGTGTGTGTGCCTATCTGCCACGCAATGTACTGCTAACAAAGCACAACACTCACATCTGTCCAAGATATTAATCATTCTTCAGTAAGAGAAAATACCTCATTTTAATCGCTGTGCCGTTCTACACGTCCCATTAATTAGCATTTGTGAAGCACCAAGAGTGGGCTTGGTGCTGTGCGGTACAGAGCTTATGGACCTGGCACTGGTATTTACGGAGGCAAAGGCCACGCCATGAGCAGTGGCCACCCAAAGCAGGTTGGGGAGGGAGGCTGGGGAGTTTCGCTACATAGACAAGAGAAAGATGAAGAGGAGTTTTTGTAGATGTGGTCAGCTCTAGTTAGGTGAACATTTAAATGTGGCTGAGATAAGGATCCTCTTAGTGGGATAGTAGGGCACCTGGGACTTCTGACATGGTTGTTCTGGAGGAAGGAGAAAAAAATCATCCTGTTTTCACTAATATTGTGATATTTGTCAAGTATTTGGGTCCAATGCAGGCTCCACATACCCTAAGCCTCCATCTTGTGCTTTGGTGGTGGTGGAATAAAATGAAAGCAAAGGGATGGGGGCTGGATGGCTGCTCTTGTTGACTCCAGTGCAGTTGTCCTCTCCATAAGGGGTTTACAGGGCTGCAGCAGAGCAGGACACTTATTAGTGACAGGCATTGGAGAAAATAATTGGATTTCATTGATTTGACTGTACATAACTGTTGTTTATCAATCTTTCTGAAAGCTCAGGTGGTGGTGATGGTAAGGAACAAAAATTCTGGCTGTACATGGGATTAGCTGACCAAATGTGATCTCTTAAAAATAAGGAAATACCTGATCAGAAGGCGAGACTGCAGTGTCAGTGGCTTGCTTGGCTGTTATGATATCGCTTTGTTTTAATTTCAAATTCAGAAGTAATGACAGGGACAATTTTTCTGCACCGAGGGCAAAGATCTATTTTTTTATTATTTGAAGAGCTGTTTGCTTGGCAGGGGATAGACCCCATTGACAGATGATTTAAAACCTCTGATCAAAAGTGTGGTGAACCCTCTCACCTCCCCTGGCTTTTTGACAACCCTCCAGCCGAGCGAGGCGGCGGGATCATAGGGCAGAGATGGAGAGGTGCTGGTGATGCCGCTGCGATGCAGCCCAGCTGCTGAGCTGGACACAGATGGGCTTGGCCAGGTCACACGCCGCTGTCGGATGTGTGTCCCCCACCCCAGGGATGGGCTCGGGGCACTGCTGGAGCAGGGCCATCTCTGGAGGGGATCAGCCGGAGCGCGATGCATGGTGCAGTGTAGCCTTTGGCTTTGGTTTTGAACCTGAGCTCACGAATTAACAAGCCGGTGGGTTAGTATGCTCCCTACACTAGCACCGTGCTCTTTTGCTGCCCGGGCTGGCTCGAGGAGGAGGATATTAATATTAATGCAGCATTTATTTCTCTCATGTTCTTGACATTCAAAAAGTGAATGTATAATATACAGGGGTCAAGGTAGGCCAGTCCTGCCATTTCAAACAGAACAGGAGATGAAGACAGAATAGCTCTGTTCTGTGAGTTCAGCATTTCCACAAGGGTATTTCTGACTCTATGTATCTATACACACAAACATACACACACACCCCTATATATATATATGCATATATACTGCTATAACTCAGGACAGTATCTCGGTTGACTTGCAGTTCTACACTCACACCCAGAGCAACACATCTTTCAGCAACTTGATGAAGGAGCAGTCACTAACAAAACCATAAACCTGGCTGAAAGATCCTGAAATGATAAATCTCTTTTCTCCGGAGATATGAGGTTTAATTTTGGCCGAACAAGACTACCACACATTTGGGTTCCCAATGATCCATTTGTAGCTTATCAATTAATTTTCATATTTCCGCTCTGTGGAGATGTGGAATTCATTTCCTGCTGGAGAGGTTACTGGAATGATAATGCGCAGGTGGCTTGAAATATAGCATAAATATATTATGCTTTGGTATGTCTCATTTATTATGTAAATACGCATACGCTCGGTGCAGATGAAACAGCTTGATACCTCAGCAGGGTCGTGCATCGGCTGGCAGTCATTTGTGAGGTTCTTCAATAATGCAAGTCAAGCAGTGACCGCAGACGCCGTGGCTTCAAAGAGGGTGCCCTCCCCACAGACGCTGGAGGATACCGGGCTGTTCTCATAATTTTGTTTTGATGGCATTTGCCAGGGCTTGCAAGCAGTGAATGAATTGCAAGGGAAAGGATGCAAGAGCTCTGTTATTGCGAGGGATGTAATGGCATTGTGTGCCTGCTGTCCTTGGAAAGGCCCTTTATTTCCTGATTTTTCTATAGCAGCCCTCATCTGCTAATCTTGGAGGAATAGGGGAACATTCAGGTGTCACAATTCAGTGCCCAGATTGCTGTGTGTACGCTTGAATAGCTATCTGCTCGCTAATTGCAGGACCTTTAAGGTGTTTTTATTGGAAAAGTGGCCTTTCTCAGTTTCTGCTGGCTGTATTTTGGGAGAGACATTCTTGGACCCAAAGAAATCCTAGCTTCGGCGAGAAGACTTTGGAGAACAAGTCTGTGCTATTTGTCCTGAGGTCATTGCTTCGGATGGGCTGTGCCGGCCTGTCCCTGTATCCTGCAGCTGTGGTATCACGAAAGAGTCACTGTTACGTCTAAGGGAGGGCATCAGACTTGGTCACGATTTTACGAGCAGGAAACCTCAAAGAAGTCATTAGGAAGAAAAAAGGAAGAAGAAACACGTTGTGTTGCGGTCTGTGTGCTTCACGATGCTGTGCCCAGGAGGGTTAAGGGGAACTGGCCTGTCCCCCCAACCCGAGTGATGCTCAGGTCCCATAGGAGCCCTGGCTTCAGGTGCTGGGAGTGGCTCCTGCTCTGGATGCTGGTACTGGGCTGTCAATGGGTTTGATTTGTAATGACCGTGTTTTCAGGAAATGTTTTATACCACCATGACAGTTGGTTTCCCAACCTCTTTCGATAAGCGCAGCAATAAACCGGGCACTTCCATGGGAGTTCCTCTTTGCACAGGCCCTCCCGTTTTGTCTTTTCTTTCCGAAGCCCTCTGTTGTGCATTCAGCTATGCTCAACAAAAACAGCTGAGGCAAATCTGCCGCTGCTGCTCACTTCACAACAATTTGCAAAACAGATCTGAGCCTGAACAGTTGTTACACAAATTGGGACTCAATGCGCAAATGAAAACTAGAAAGCAAACAAACAAAACGTGGCACATTGTTGCACTGCATGCCTCTCCAGGAGACGGGCTTGAGGAGAGATGTTTGCTCTTTCTTTCTGCAGAAAGACAAGCAGGTTGCCAGCTGCTGTCCCTGTTGACAGAGCAGCGAAGCCCGGGAGAGGCTCGTTCAGCCACCAGACGAGCAGGAGCGCTTCCCATTGCCGTCATGAGTGGCAAAGAGCATCCTACGAGGAGAGAGTCTGGCATCATTATAACTAACTCCTGGAATTTTTTCCTCCGCTTGCATTGACAAGATGCTAGAGATTAAGCTGTGTACTTGCCTAAAGCTTTGAATGGGTCCATAAATAAATAAATATTCCTCTGCAAAGAAAATACCTTCCAGACATCAATACAGCAGGGGATGCTCTGAATATGTGCAAGAAAGGGAGGAAGGGACTGTGTGATGAGCAGATGGAGGATTGTTATTACAATGGCCTTATCTCCTTTATACTTTAAAAAAAAAAAAAAGTTTCCAATGAGCTTCTCCTCTCTTGCATGCCATGGAAACAGTAGTATCTGCCAGAACAAACACTGCACAACCTAATGACCATTCTCTTGAAAATACCACTATAAAAAATTCAGCACCTGTGAGCAGTTTAAGAAGTCCTGGTACAGCCTGACCTAAAAATTCAAATCAAAATAGTTTTTGCCTATTCGCTTTGACTGAAAGGCTGATGCACAGCTGTTGGTTTGGAAACTGGGTGATTTTTCAGCTCTTTTACTTAACGACCAAACCCAGACATAGCCAAATGACTATTTGAGTCAAAAGGCTCAAGCCATAAGCTCCCTTGGACAGCCTTGATGAGGAAAAAAATCTTTGCTCTTCCATGGCCTGATTCAGACACATTTTCTCTGGGAAAAGTGTCAATCACAGCTTAAATCGAGCTTTGCTCCTGCAGCACCCTGCCCTTGGGGCTAGGTGATGGAAACACAAATTAGGTGGTGCAGGAAGGAGAGGCAGTGTACTGGTTTTTGGTTAATCACGCCCAAACCCAGCGACACGGCTGCATGTTACAACAGCCTTTGTGGTTCCCTGTCTACAGGCAGAAACACCAAGTGATGCAGAGCAAACCAAAGGGCTGGAAACCTGTAGTGCCAGGTGAGTCTGTGCAGAGAAAGCCTGGCCTGGAAGAAGCGGCAGTAACTGGTATGTCCGTACATGAACCTAAAACAGGAGCTTCGTATGGGGCAGGTCTCAGCCCCTCTCTGTGCCACAGCTTCCCAGCATGGACAGTGCGTGCTGAGATGGCTGATCAGCTCGTGTAGCTCTTCACATACTACTGTTGTACCTGATTTTGATGAGTTTCTCCTCTGTGAAGCATACTCCTTAAATAAAACTGCTATTTTACTTGAGCGCTCACGTTGGGATCCGGAAATTTGCTGGGGTAGGATAAAAACTGTTCTTTAAGTCCCCATGGATTAAACTGTCATTGAAATAACAAGTAGAAATAGTGTAAAAGAAATTCTTTACCGTTTTAGTTCATCTGTGCCTGGCTCTGCTTGGGCTTGTCCAGAAGCACTAAACTGCAGGAGAGAAACTTTCTTGTGCTACTGTTGTTGCAGGTTTGTATAGGCAGAAGGTTTTGGTGGACTGGTATATGGAAAGGTTACCATTTCCACTTTGTTTCTAGAATCATAGAATCATAAAATCTTAAAATTATTTAGGTTAAGATCATCCAGTTCAACCATAAACCTAACACTGCCAACTCCACCAAAAAACCGTATCCCTAAGCCCCCATTCTACACACCCATTAAAGAAAAACAATGGGAAAAGCATCTGAACATGGATTCTCAGTGAGCCTGTGCATTTTGAAAATGCCTGTGTTGGGAGAGGAGTGTGTACAAGTGCAATTTTCAAATGAAAATCAGAATTATTCATGAGTTTATAATAATCACTCATGCCTCTCATCTACAGCTACTGCTTCTCTGGTGGCCTTCCATCCATCTACAGAGAACAGTTGTAGGAGAAAGTGCTATTACTGTGTGCTAGCTTTCTATTAATAATGTATATATTAAAAGTGCTTTTTCTAAGGTCTGCATGTCTTTTCCATACAGTAGAAAAGTGATGACAAACATAATTTATGCCTGCTCTTGTAGATCTTTGCTCTTTGTGCCATGGCAGAGAATTGCCTGTGCTTCCTATGCCTCTCCCTTCCCCCAGAGCCCGATGGACACGGGGAGGACGGGTGCCTTCTTGGCTACCACCAGTCTCAAAGGGGCAGCTGGGAGTGTTGGAGGGAATGGGTGGATTTTCAATATTCTGAGTGCACATAGAAAAGAAAGGAGCTTATGGAGACAGCAGGTTAGCCTTTCACTGGGCTCTGCCACTACCAGCAGGTTGTTTCTAGTGAAGGAGTGAACAGTAAAACAATGAATGCACTTTAGTCATTGCTGGTGGTCCCACTGCTGTTGATGTATTTTTCTCCCGATTTCAGAGCATCCCTGCAGCATCCCTGTATCACAACCTTTTGTGATACAGCTGGTTTGGAAAAAAGATTTTGTTCCTACAGAAAATTGCAACTTTTGGGAGAAATATCAAAACCTGAAATATTTCAAATCAAATTGTTGTACATTTCTACAACTAACAAGCCAGGGCAATAAGCTTTAGTGCCTATCTAAGGAAAGGGATAGACACCACTTTCTGAAAAGGCAGCCTTTTCTCTTTCTTTCCTGTGGAGATGTGCGGTATATCCAGGGGGATCAGGATTGCAACAGGTCCAGATTTTAACTTCCATATGGCACAGCAGTACAAGCACAGTGAATGGGAGATGATCCTGAAGACTGTAAGGGAGCAAATGCCACTCCTATCTTCAAGAAGGGCAAGAAGAAAGGTCCAGGGAACTACAGGCCAGTCAGCCTCACCTCAATCCTTGCAAAGGTGAAGGAGAAAATGGACCTGTAAACCATTTCCAAACACATGAAGGACAAGAACGTTATCAGGAGTAGTCAGCTTGAGTTTTCAAAGGTGAAATCATCTGCGACCAACCCTTCTATGCTGATATGACTAGTCTGGTGGAAGAAGAGAGAGCAGAGGTTACTGTTTACCTTGACTTTGGTATGGCTTTTGACAAAGTCTCCCATAACATCCTCATAGACACGATGACAAAGTGCAGGCCAGACAAGTGGACAGTGAGGCGAACTGAAATCTGTCTGAAAGACTGAGCCCAGAGAGTAGTGATCAGCTGCACAAAGTCCAGTTGGAGGCCAGTCACTAGCGGTGGACCCCAGGGCTCAATACTGGGGCAGGTACTACTTATCATTGTTATTAATGACCTGGTGGATGGGACAGAGTGCACCTTTAGCAACTTTGCAGATAATACAAAACTAGGGGGATACACCAGATGATTGTTGTGGTTCCATCCAGAGGGACCTCAACAGGCTGAAGAACTTCATAGAAAGGAATCTTAGGAAGTTCAACAAGGGGAAATGCCAAGTCTGCACTAGTAGGAGGAGCACTCCCATGCACCAGTACATACTGGAGGTTGACCATCTGGAAAGCAGCTCCACACAGAAGGACCTGGGTGTCCTGGTGGACAGCAAGCTGATCATGACCCAGCAATGCACCCTTGTGGCAAAGGCCAACAGCCTTCTCGGCTGCATTAGGAGGAGTGTTGCCAGCAGGTTGAGGGAGGGGTCTTTCCCCTCTGCTCAACACAGGTGAGGACACACCAGGCATGCTTGGTCAAGTTCTGGGGTCCCCAGTAAAAAGGAGACATGGACGTACTGGAGCGAGTCCAGCATAGGGCCGTGAAGATATGGAAGACACTGAAGTATCTCTTCTGTGAGGAAAGCCTGAGAGTGATGGGACTGTTCAGCCTAGAGAAGAGAAGACTCAAGGGAATCTCATCAGTGTGCATAAATACCTGAGGGGAGGGAGTGAAGAAGCAGGAGACAGACTCTTCTCAGTAGTGCCCACTGACAGGACAAGAGGCACTGGTCACAAATTTAAAAAAAGAGAAAATTTAATCTGAACACATGAAAATACTTCTTTCCTGTGAGGGTGGTCAAACATGGGCACAGGCTACCCAGAGATGTTGTGGAGTCTCCATCCTTGGAGATATCCAAAACACAACTGGACACGGTCCTGGGAAACCTGCTCTAGGTGACCCTGCTTGGCCTGAGGAGTTTGACTAGATGATCTCAAGAGGTCCCTGCCAACCTCAACAGTTCAGTGATTTTGTGATATTTTAGTTGTGAACATTCGCTTGCATCTGATAAATAAAAAAAATGCTTTCAGGGAAATGATTAAGTGAAAAACTTGAAGTACAGATAAGACAGAAACCCTTAAAGTAGCCCCAATATATTGGTCCAATATTCACCAGTGATGAGACCTGCCAGTTTTTAATGTTTTTTCAAATTGCTACCTGGCAGATAGCAGAGATCCTCATCTGAAAGCAGTGGCTTTCAAATGAGTTTTCTGTGTTGTTTACACTCTGATAAATGGAAGCCTGACATACCTCCACATGCAAGAATATGTGTTATTCCCCAGATATCTGTCTTGGTTATTTTCTGAAATCAGCACAGGCCAGATATGTATATGCAAAGCTTAAGAGACAAAGGAATTTTCCTGATTATTTGTCAAGCACCACCTTGTTTCTAACACATTATAAATGAATAAACCTGTCACCGAGCTGAGATAAATTGCTTGAAGTTCCTGGGAACTTATTACTGGCAATCCTTGCTTCACAGATCTGACCTGCCCTTGTTAAAGTTTTCTTGTTCGTCTGTGGCGTGCGGTGCACAGGTCCCTCCTGGATGGCTCCTCCGTGTATTGCAGCATTAAGCTCAGAGTTGGGTGCCACATTTTTCTCACTCTAGCTTGCATATGAGAGATGTATAGTTATTTAAACACAGGTGTTACTTTATAGATTCACTTTGTAGTGCCCACCTATACAAGAGGTGTCTTTTCATCCCCCCCCCGTTATTACAGTCTGTGTTTATAATAAGCCGTGGATCATCAGCAGTCACATCTTTTATTTCTCAGTATCAGTTGTTCCATTACCCAGCCAGAGAGACACTGAAGCAGTTGTTCTTTGTTTGCCTACGTTTTTTTCCTCTGCAGTTATTTACGTAGCCATACAAAAGGTATAAGGATTATGAGCTGACAATAGTGACAACCAAGACACTATGTCTTAAGCCGTAGTCTTGCTACAGTAATTATTGGAGGAACATTGGCACCCTCCTGTTGTTTCCGCTGAAATCTAGGGTGTCACGTGTGGGCACAAGACAACCCTTGTGTTTACTAGCTTGGGGAAGACAAGTCTCACATTTTCAGTTCTGTGGGACTGACTCATGTATCTACAAAAGCTTCGTACTGCCCAGAATGGAGCAGCAGAAACGATGCAAGTCAACGGAGATTAAGAGCAGGATACTTGGAAGTGCCCAAGTCCTGCTTTGAAAGGTGAAATAGACTGTTCAGCATTCAGCTCTCATTATCCCTCAGCCTCCGTTAGCCTTGGAGATGTTTCGATCACCTTTGAAAATGGACCTTAGGCACTGAAAGAACAGGTATGTTGTTGAAAATATTGCCTTTGGTGTTTAAGGCAGAGGCCCCCTATATTTACCTGCAAAGTGTGCGAGTCAGCCAAGTCAGTGCACACATAAATGCCTTTACAGGAAAGTGGATTCAGTACCTTTGTGCTCACTGCTCCAGTGCAAATGAATTTTCTTAATTGTATCCATAGATATGTTGTGAAGATGAAACTCAGGCATCTCTGGTTTTGAAAATTTGTCCCAACTCATCATAGTGTGAGAAGTCTCTCAATATGTTTCTCCTTTTAAAAAACTAAACTGTATTTTAAGCCAATTAATCTTCCTTCTCATGTCTCAAAAAACCCTAATTCAGATGCTGTTTCAAAATCTATCCCACTATTTCATGCCTGCTTTCACCTTTAAACATCACATTTCTGCTTTCAAACTGTTACATACATAACCTTTATGAAGACTGCAAGGTACTGCAAAGCCATTTGAGGGGCTGCAGAGCCAGCTGGTGCATCTCACAAATAGCAGCTATACACCTACATCTGTTTGATGATATTTTGTACCACGTATACATAAGAATAAGCACAACTTATTTCATGTTATTGAGAAGAAGGCATAATCAGCTCTGAACCGTCCAGCAAAACTAAACAACTATTATTTATTAAGTATAATGGAAAAGGGAGACTTTCAGACAGTGTGAAGGACGTTCACGTGTCTGAATCAGGTTGAAAGTCGAGTGGAGGGCTGACTTTCTCTGCCAACCCTCCAGTCATGGCTCCCTGTGTTGAAAGCTGTCCTGGCTCTATTGGCCATGTGAATATCCTCAGAAGGCTGTTCGGTAAGACATGGTGAGACCTGCATCCCTGACTTCTCAGGTGTTGCTGTCTGGGCAATTGAGTTCCTCCAGGTGGTCTTCTGGGTGTTACCTCTGTTTGCCTCCTTGACAGCAAACAGGTTGCATCAGTAAATGTCTGATGAGTAAAGCCACCCACCTGTGCCTCCATACAAATAGGCACGTAGGGTTCAAGTCTGTCCCTCTGCTCCATGCTGTGGGGCCTCTCACTCCAGGAGTGGTCCACTGGTGGCCATGAAAGGAGAAGCTCTTGGACTGTATGGGGCAGACTCTGCTGCTTTGTCCTTGTGGTACAGAACAGGATGCGAATGCAAGAGAGGGAGAGGGGTCTGACTTGGAGTGGATGATAAAGACTGTCTTCACCCGTCCTTTGGGGGTTTGTGGGGCACCAGGGAGCAGCAGGTTGTACAGCAAGGTGGTCGCTCTTCCTGTGGATGCTTGCCCGTCTGTTCCAAATAAAAGCAGACAAGCAAATACGTGGTATCTCTGAAAGGTCACTTGAAAGGACTGACCCATCCAATTAATTTCCTATGATTAATCCCACTGTTTCCATAGAGATCCTCAGTTTTACATCTTGGTGATGCCAGAGGAATCTGAAATAGCTGGGTTGCACTCTTGTGCATTTCAGGTCTTTCATCACTTGATAGAACTGAATGTTACTGTCAACATGTCTGTATCACAAGAGAATCTCAACAGTGAACGTCTGATGGCTTGGTCGGGATAGGGCAGTTTCCAGGACATGGATCCTTGTGATAAAGCAGTTTCTGTCTCTCACCCCACAAAGATCTGCAATTTGTTAGTTGGGAAAACTGGGACCTTAGCAACAACTCAGAGTGCCCTACAGCCCGAACTACCTACCCCTGTGCTGACCACACTATGGATGCAGCACCTCATTATGAGGTTTCATGTGATGATGTTGCCTGTTTCCACCAAGCTACATGGTCATAGTGCTGCTCTGCTTTGAGTGGCATCTTCTGGAGAAGAATGGTTATGAAACACCCTTTTGCCTCATGTCTGGCAGGTGAGGACCTTTGCTAGCCTCAGCAAGGTCCTGCCAGCCACCAAGGACCTGGGTGCTTGGTGGGTCTGTCTGACCACATCACTCACTAACGCTAATATCTGCATTGACGTAGTCAAGGTCTCAGTCAGAAAAACTTGTGTGGTTGCCCAGAAATGCTAGGATGGAGCTAATCTAGCTGGCGGTAAAAGACATTTGTGCAACTGGAACTGCTACCAACCAGCTGGCCAGACCTCTGGGAAAAATCACATAAGACGACAAACTTGTTCTTTATTAATAAATGCCAGGTGACAGCTAGATAGCGAGACAGAAGCTTGCTTAATTTGTTGCTCATGTTTCCTCTTGAAAGTGACAGCAACTTCTTCTTTCTCTGGCATAAAACAACCATGAACTGAAGGTTAAAGCATCTGATCAAATTTCTTTGTTTATTTTCCTTGGTTTAGGGCCAACACTAACCTTGAGATGCTCAGATTTAACTAATTAGAGGTACTGTGCAGGGAATGGAAGAACGGGAACTGGAGCAGCCTCGAGTCTGAGCCAGCTGCTGGCCTGTATGGCTCTTCACCTCTGCCAGGCTCCCACAGCTGAACACGAGGTGGACAGGACTCCTTCCTCCCCGATCTCTCTCCTCTTCCTCACCAGCTCTGCGTCAGGGGACATCTCTGCATGCCCAGAACTGCAGACATGGATCTGCCTGGAGGCAGCTTGTCTTCTGCTCCCAAGGTAGCTCCCAAGGCCATGGAGATGGAAGAACAGTTCTGCAGGCAAGGGTTTTAGACCAAGCGTAAGAACTTGGGTGGGGAAAAAAAAAAAGGTAAAAATAAGCTACATTTCCCAAAACCTGTGAAGTGTTGTTCTGGCTCCTTCCATCCTCCGCCTTTACCCCAGCTGGCACTGGTCTCAATTCAGGTGGCAGAGAGAAAAACAGGAACCTTAAAAAGAAAATTAGCATTTTTGTCTTTGCTATTCTTTGGTATGGAAAAATCTGAAATTCTGAGACAGTTTTATGTTATTTTTTTCCCTGTGAATTAGCAGACAAAGGATTTAATTTTTTTTTCTCTGTTGTTAAAAGGTATTTTAGAATTTTTGATATTAGTTAATTATAGTCTCTATAAGCATAACCTTCCTTTTGCTTAAATGTCATTTACTTCCAGAAAATTTGAATTTGTTCTCCACGTATTGGAGATACATCAAGAGGCAAAAAATTGCATTTATTGTTTTTGCAGTGTAGCTTAATCTCTACCGAATAGCTATTTAAGACATTAAGTGACATTGTTTGAAACTAAATAACGCATTTTCATTTATTTAATAATATTCCTAGCAGTATTTTCTCCCCACCGTGTTATTTTATGTATTTTCTATTGGAGCAGGGATCTAAGACCACAGAAATCAGCTTAGCCTAAGTGAGAGCTAAAAATGTTACCACAACATTAATAAGGCACATGAGAGCAAAAGATGCTGTAGAAATATGTGGCATTGTTTGGAGCATGAGATATCCAGTGTTTGGTGATCTTCCTGTAATTTGACAGTTTTTCTCTTCTGCCTAAACTCTTGTGGTTTCCCCAGTCCTTGCTGTCAGATTTCAAGACCTCGGTGCACGCTGGAGTTTGGGTACAGATTTATGAAGGGTATTACCAAGCTGAAACAGAACCTGCCAGAAAATGTTTCTGCTGTGATATTTATGGAACATGGTTAATCTCAAAAGCTCAGGAACTGTCATGCCAGCCTCAGTGTTTTAATCAAAAACATCTTCAAGTCAATCGATCTGCTGCTGTATTTTCCATATGCTCTCCTTGTAAACTGGTCTATCATCACCATAAAGTCATATAATTGCAAGATACCGTGACAGCACCTTTCTGAAAATACCTGGCAATGACTAAGTTTTATAGGGAAGCAAATCTTAGTGTTCACAAAGGTCACTGCCTCTGCCATTTTTGTGTCTTGAATTTTCAGAGCTAAAAAATGAAGCATTGCATGATGACATTCTTCATAATGCCTCAGGGAGAAATTTTAAATGATGGCTCTGCCTGTGACGTAGTAAATATTAGAGCTGGTTGGGAAAAGATTTTTCCCCATCATGAAATTTATGGCTGAGACTTTTCTGTAGCAGAAATTTATATGTAGTCAATTAATTATTTTTCACTGGAAAACATAATAATATAATTTTCAAGGTTACTCATAATGAAAAAGGCAGTTCTGGATGTAAACAATGTGTTCAGCTGAATGACACAGGATTCTGGTGTAAACATATCTGATGCATGCTCAGATGAGTGTGTATAGATTTTTGGACATGTAGGAGGGAATATTTGCTGTTATTTTTATTATTTTATTTTTATTTATACACTGACATTGCTCTGCGATGTGTAGTTCTGTAATCTAACAGTCAACAAGGAAGACGTGGTGCATCAGTAACACCAAAGAAGGGAATAGTTAGTGTGTTTCCTATTTCTTCTTTTCATTTTAATGAACTCTGTTGTTTCTGCTAATGTGGGACACCCGTGGACTACCTACCTGAGGCAATGGTCATGAGTGATGGGTTCACATCACCCCAGAAAGGCACTTAAGGCTGCTGGTCTGACTCCCTTCCAGGGTGGCAATGAGGAGGTAACTTCTTTATGGAGACATTCCCAAGGTAAATTGCTGTCCCTGACTCCCTCTGGAACTGCTCATCTCTTCCTAGTGACCACCAAGAGGAAGTTAGGTGAACCATCCATCCAGCTGAGCTGGTGAGATCAGGTTGCACAGGTTGATTGGGATGAATATCTCTTTGTCTTCTCCCTCCTTCAGCTCTGTAGTTCTCACTGAAGAGCTGATGGAGGGGTTGGTGTCTCTGAGGGCCAGTAATGAACATCAGTCTCAAGGAAGGAGGGTGTCTGCAGGGAAGGAAGGATGCCATTGTTTGGCTTTGACCGCCCTCCAGGCATCTTCTTTCACTGCTGCAGCAGCAAGTGTCTTAAAAGAGAGAGAGAGAAAGAAAAAGGTGCTAGTAATGGAAGGTTTAATTATTAGGCACATCAGTCACACATCAGATTCACAGGGGGCTTGTGATGTGCAGTAACTTGACTTCTGGTACAAGAGACCTTTTAGGACAGCTAGATGGGTTACCTGCAAAAAGTCATCAGTTTTGGTCTATATTGGTACCAGTCACATGTGAAAATGCAGGAGCTATGCTCTAGGTGCTAAATTCAAGTGCTGGGCAAGAGACTGAAGTCCGAGACCTTCATACAGCATTTGCACAATTGTTATCAGTAAGGGAGGCAGATTATTGCATGTGTGCAATATTAAGTGACAGAGTGAGGACACAATTTGCAGATGTTTTCACACCAGTGCGAGAAGCCTCAAAAACTAAGACGAAGGAACTAGGAAGCCTAGCAGTCCCGACACAGCAGGGATCTCAGGGACATGGTAGAAGGGAAATAAACAGTGAGCAGTTTCCCAAGCCATAAGGTTCATAGAAATGTTAGTGTTAGGTTTACAGGTTGGGGAGTAGCATGCTATGTGAAGGATTACATAAATAACATAAAATTGTCATTGGAAAAGAGAAGTACAATAGGATTGTTGTTGTTGGAAGTCCTATACTCCAACAATAAATGTGCAGTCCTGCCATTGTACTCCCATGGCCAGGATAATGACAGTGATCAGCAAGTGCTAAGTGAGATTAGGTATGCTGCAAATTTAGGACAGGTAGTAAAAGTAGGAGAATTCAATTAGTCACACGTGGACTGGATCGGTGCCCCACAAGAGCAAGGTGCAGAGATAAAACCTTTGGGTGTGAAACAACAGCTTTCTGCAACAGCGAGTCTGAGGATGCACAAGGAAAGCCATCAGTCTGGATTTGGTCGTCAGTGATGTGCAGGGTCTTACCTGGGAGTCATTAGAGGGAGAGATAATTATAGCAGCAACCACAATACAAATAGTTTTGACATTGTGGCAGGAGAGAGCAGGCTAAATTAATACAGCAGGAAGATAAAAAATTCAGAAACAGGGAGCAACATAAAAAGGCAGTAATTAAGCAAAAACCCACAAAGAACAAGCTAAAATAAACAGTCTGAAAAGCTAGAAGCCCAGGTGAAGTGTATGCCACAAATAAAAAAGAAAACAAGTAGTCCAATAAAGGACAGCATAGACAATAAAAAGTCAGGGTGACTCTCAGAAAAGTCCAAGAACAGAACTATTTTCCAAGTAAGGGTAATAGCAAAGCCCATAAAATATGCGAGATTGAATGTAAACAGGAAAATAACAGGGCTGAAAAAAGAATTTGGAAAACATCTCATAAAAGCTGCTCAAGCTGAGAGTAAAAAGTTAATTAGGTACATCTAAAGAAAGCTAAGGAATTAGTGGGAAAATATAAAAGGGACCTCATTGATATATGAGACTTCAGGGATCATAAGGCATAGCAGAACAGCTCAGTGGATGCTCGATGAACTCATTACTGAAGAGGTTGGTGACATTCCCACATTGGATACATACCTCAGGGCCCATGGGAGGAGTGAAACCAATGCCAAGGAAATACACGGGAAATATTAGATCAAATAGATTAATTAGATATTGCTGCCCATGGTTTGTAAACTCTCTTTATAAAGTGCCATTTGTGTCAGGTAACTGGTGAACTGTCAGTGTAATTCCCAGCAACCCAAGAGACTGCTGAGGGGTGCACGAGGATGATGAACCAGTGAACAAGACTTCCATCCCTTGTAAGATGGTGGACGTCATAATAAAGAATAAGTTTACTGAGCACTCCTTTGGATCTGTTAAGGAGTTGTCATGCTTTCTGGGAAGGGAATCCTGCCCCACCATCCTGCTGCAGTTTTGGAAAAGTGTCAGGAAGCATGTGGATAGAGGCAATCCAGTGGATATAGTTGGGTGGCTACTTTGATGTACACCAAATGTTGCTCAAGGAAGTAAATTGCCACAGGACTGGAGGAAAGTCCTGTTACAGCCTGAAAGCTGGTTAACAAATGGGAATGGGAAAGACAGGGCAGTGTTTAGTGGTCACTTTCCAGGATGGAAAAGAGTTGGCACTGGCCAGTGACGAAGGCAGTGGTTAAAGTGAAGACAGAACTACCTCTCACAAGCTCCATCAGCAGATAGTAGACAATCAGTAGGGTAGGACTTTACTATCTAAAATCCCTAATATAACATTTGTGGATGCTGGGGGTAGTACAAGGAGAATGGATCAGAGAGAATGGCCAGATTTCCATGCTCTGCCTAGACAGCATGTGCTATTGGGGTCATTTGACCAACTCAGCATGGCCCCCCTTTTGTTCCTACTCACCGCCTAGAGACAGGCACACTAGGAATATGGCGTTGCAGCATAGAATCATAGAATCTTCATGGTTGGAAAGGACTTTTGAGATCATCGAGTCCAACCAAACAACCTACAATCTCTGCCACAAGAGCATGCCCTGAAGTGCCACATCTAGACGTTTCTTAAACAGCTCTAGGGACGGTGACTCAATCACCTCCTTGGGCAGGCTGTTCCAGTGCCTGACCACTCTTTCAGTAAAGTAATTCTTCCTAAGATCTAATCCTTGGGTCTACCTAGGCTTTTGAACACCTTTTCAGCTACTGAGGTGGGCACGCCCTGGATAGCAAGAGAGTATGGTGGAGGCCAAGGCTATGCCTGCTGCTCCTAAGCTGGAGATGTTGCCATGCTTGAGAGATGGTGGTCTCACTCACTCACTGAAGGTCGGCCCTGGGGCATTGCATCATGTAGAGGAGTAGGATGCTGGGAGCCTTATGTGCCGTAGGCAGAGAAACAAGGATGAAGTTAACTCAGAAATATTGGAGTGAAGCACAAAGTAGGGCAGGGGGAATGCAGGCACAGTGCCCTCCTGGGTGATAAACAGGGCTCCTTGGTGCCACAGATGGACAGACAATAAATTATAGATCCTCACAGCTTCTGCTGGATGCACGAAGCAGGAGAGTGAGGTCTCTGAAACGCTTGTATTTGTGTAACACTGTGTGTGTCTGACAGGGACTCAAAGAAATGCCACTTGCTTGCAGGCTGTATTCCATCAACAGCCTCTTCTGCTCATTTACCGTTTAGGCAGTGCCAGGCAAGGAACTCACACGGCTCGCCTTTAACTATGGCTAATGACAAATTTATAAGCCTGCAATGCTCAGTTTTCTCATCTGAGGGGGGAAACAATAAGAATGATCTTCTTCCTGACATTTAATCTATTACTGTGTCTGCTGCAGTTCGGAAGCCAGACTAGTAAATCTGAGCATGCTGATAAGGGATTTTTAGCTGATATCATTTGTTTGGTGTGAATGCTGACATCTCTGGAGAAAGGGCTGCAGGCTTTAATGGAAGGGTCCAGTGAAATCATGTACATTTATTTTCCCGGTAGTTCACTGAATTCCTCCAGCTGGAAATAAATTGTCTATTTTTCTTGATTTAAGGCAGAGTAGGGTAGGAGAGATGTGAGATACTGGTTAGAAGAGTGCAGAAATGTATAAATTAAGGTGCTGTATAAATTAATGACGACTCCATTTTTAATAGTTTGGAAAATGTTGGTTTCATGGGTCAAGAAGACACTTAAGTGCTTTTAGAACATACATGAGGATCATGCTAAAAATGATCCTTTTGTTAGCAGAAATGTTTTTTAAAAAATGGTTAAAAAGATGACAGTAAGAATAGATGTACTTCTTGACATTCAGCTATTGAAATGGGTTCCTGCTATTTGTACCACATGAACACAGTGCCTAGCAGTAGCTTTTTCAATATTATTCAGTTAGCCGTGGACTGTATTTGAAACTAATTTCTTTTGCTATGTATTGTAAATACACCCATTTGGCTCCTAATTGGAGAAAAGCTGAGCACCTTGTTTGAGGTCGCACGTCTCTTGTCCCTTGGCAACGACTGCATCGTGTTCTTTGGTGAGCTGCTTTCCTAATGGTATCACAACAAGCTGCATATGGCTCTACAATAAAAGCAATTATTGTATTAGTGGAAAGTGCTGGACTATGTGTTTGGTATAAAAAAAAAGGGTCGGCCTAAGGTAGGCAATGCTGTACCATTTTGTTTCCAAATACTTGCTAATGACAGATTATAATGAAACAAACAAATGAGTGTTCTGTGTATTCACACACAAATTATCAGAGGAAAAGGCCCAAGCTACCACGAATCATAGATATTCCAGTAAATCAGATTCCTTTCCCATAATGAGGTATATTTTTTGTTTTCATTTAAGAATGAAACACATTTTTTACAGGAAGCACTGCAGAGGTTTTACAAAAGAAGAAACAGCACAAGTAAACAGGGTAGTTTAGTGGCCTGAAGCCTCACATCTGATCTAACTGAAGCCCATCGGAGCCCAGACCAGAGTCCCAGCAGGATCACTTCAGCTTTTCAAGACCCTCCATGAGAATAAAACACAAATGGGAGTCGATTTTGTCTTTTGACTTATATGTGTCATACATGGGCATTGAATATCCCCTCAGGCTTTCAGCTCATCTCTGTTACCAACCTCACCACTGTCCTTCTCCTTCAGACTGGGTGCACCGAAGCCCCATGGATGCACGCTAGTAGCAGTGCTGTGTCCGAAGTTTGTGGAAAGCAACAAATGTGTGCAGAATATAAACCAGCCCAGGCCGTGGAGAGCCCTGAGGTCCTGATCTCTCGATCATTTCTATCAGGCTGAAACACCTCCATGCAATCTGATTTTCCTCCTCTTGAAGCCTGCTTGTGGGAGGGTGATTCATAGCCCATCTGTATTTCATCCTGATGTCGGATGCGGATGTGGAGGGGCTCCTGGGTCTTGCTGTTCACAGCGTGCATGGCTGCCCAACCGCTCTGATGGCATTTGGGCCAGGAGCCTTATTTTAAAAGCATCATGGGAGGAAAGGCACTTTACCGTGATCATAAAGGCAGTGTCAGAGAGAGAGATGTCAGCTGTGGTTGTAGATCAGTCTGTCTTGCAGAGAAAGAAGCTGGTACTAATGGCCCGGCTGTGTACATTACCAGCACTTAACATTTATGTACCAAGTAATCTGAATAGTGCTAAATGCTATCAGGGAGGAAATCAGGGAGAGAAAGAAAATGGTAGGAAATACTAATCGGTGCAATGATTAATGCAATGCATACAATTTAAGATAGTCTGAGGGACTTCATATAGCTGGGAAATGCATCTCAATAATGCCAAGCATTGTCAGGTATTTGAAAGATGAAACGCCTAAGTAGCTGTGTTGGACACAGGGGTCAGACCATTTTAGTGATGGTCTGAATAGCATTACTAATACAGAATAGCCTTAAATGACAAAGAGCACTCCTCTGAAGGACTTGAAGAGGAGGCTGAGGGGAGGCCTCATTGCCCTCTACAACTACCTGAAAGGAGGTTGGAGAGAGGTGGGGGTTGGCCTCTTCTCCCAGGTGAATAGTGACAGGACCAGAGGAAATGGTCTGAAGTTGCAGCAGGGGAGGTTTAGGTTAGATATTAGGAGGAATTACTTTACTGAAAGAGTGGTCAGGCACTGGAACAGCCTGTCCAGGGAGGTGGTTGAGTCACCATCCCTAGAGGTGTTTAAGAAATGTCTAGATGTGGCACTTCAGGGCATGCTCTAGTGGCAGGAATTGTAGGTTGTTTGGTTGGACTCGATGATCTTAAAGGTCCTTTCCAACCATGAAGATTCTGTGATTCTGAGAAGACCTCTCCCCGAATAAAATCTCTTCCCACAATGAGGGAGTTCAGCTCCTGTTCCCATATCAGGGTAGTTTTTGTAAAATATCTGCTTGTCAAGAGATGGTTTAGCTAAAACTATGAATAGTACTTTGGAGTTTTATATTTATCATTTTTCAAGGCAAAGAGGAGATGGGCATTACACGTGTGTGTGTTTTTTTCAGTTGATCTTATAATTCCCCTGTCACAAAGACGAAGATAAACATTCTGTTGCAGCTGTAAGACAGATGTGTGCTGTGAATCTTCAAGCAAGTCAGATTAAGAACAGCCCTTTACCTAACCCTAGAGCTTGTCCCTCAAAGCCATTTAAATCAGTGGAATTAGAAGTTGCTTAGTCCAGTTGAGGGCATATTACATGAAAATTCCTAGCATCTTCCTCCTGTAGCTTTATTTATTATTTATTTCCTTTATTTTTAGTTATTCGCTGGATAGCACAAATCTGCTCCACTCTAGGAAGTTTTAGATAACATTTTTGTGATTTGTATGACCACATTCGCATGGGGGAAGGACTCCATTCTTTGGAAAGGTCCCATTTCCCAAAGGGCTTGCAGCTGTACAAGCAATACTCAGAATACACCTTCAGGGATACCACGTTCTGCTAAGCAGAGTTATTTCAAATGGACATTTCGGTGCCACCTAGCAGCCCGAGCGACAGGCCAAGACCCTCTTGTGCAAGAGGCTACTAGTCATATTGGCTATAATCAATAGACTATCCCAGGCACAAGTGCACAACCGATCTACACTGCAGTTGGTGAGGGTGTATCCAAATATATTATCCCATATCCAGCTCAGCTGCGTGTGGCAGCAGGGCATGCACGAGCTGTGAAACCCACCCAGGTACCTCTCCCCAGACTCTCTGGGGAGACAGCAGGGGAACTCAGGGATGGTGATGCTCAGACAGGGACATGACTGAAGACTTGCTGGCCTCTCAGTTTACCAGAATGATCTCTCCATTTTTGGTTCACAGCCCACCCTTCACCCCTCTTTTTTTTTTTTTTCTTCACTTGAGTGGCTGAGACTTTGAGATATTTCACTGGCAAGTAGCCTCAAAGACCCCCAAGGAGTTACCCTAGGAGGATGCTCTCTATACCCACATAGCTCACTGGTGGATCCTGCTCACAAGAGCCTGGGAAGCCCTGAAGGACAAGAACCAGAGCCACCCATCCCTGTCTAAGCCTGCCTGGTATTCCTCTGTTAAACTTGGTGTAAGCAGCTTGCCCGAGACTCACAGGAGGTCTGTGAGAAATGAAAAAACAACATTCAAACATACAGGCAGAACTCTTCCCCAAACCACCACTACCTGTTGGTGAGCTCCTTTCTCTTCTCTCCCCATTCCCTCTACAGTAAGTAATGGAGCAGAATATAAATATAGCTCTCTTGCTGGTATAATACAAATATCTCCCTTGAAATCACACTACCTTCGATGTGCGCTTAACACCAGAGCATCCTGCAAGCTGCTGAGTGCTGGGTGATTGCTCTCCTTATTTGACTCTGGTGTTGATGAGTTCCATGATTGCCGGAGCACAAAAATGTCAGCAACTGTATCTCTTCAGTGGCTTTTGCCAGCGATGACCCTTTGAACAGATGATGCCCAGAAACAGGAGATGTGAGATGACCGTCTGGGTCTGGGGATATGAATGGCTTTTCTATCACACGGTGTTTTGGAAATGTCAACTGTAATTGAAACTTAATCTTCCAACAAGTTTCAGCTGGCTGCTATTTGCAGACAATGTGAATGTTGCATTTTAGTAAATGGCATCTGAACTAAAAGGTTCTGTTGATTTATCCTATTTTTTTCCCCAAAAGGCCACTGACAGCCAGGGTGTGGGTCCTAGATTAATTTGACTTTCGCAAATCAGATACTTCCTGTTCTCCAAGTATAATTTTTTTTTAAATAGCCTGGGTAGCAAAAGAGAACATCCCAAAACTTTGACCTGCTGTAACAGGACCTACAATACTGCTGCAATTTGCAAACTGGTGGACATGAAGACTAGGAGCTAAAAGATGAATCTAAGCCTGTGTCTGAAGCTAGCTGGTGGATAGTACACAAAAGCAGGGACCAAGAAAATTTAGGTCAATGCAACCAGCATTTATGCAACACCGAAGTATGAGAAACGTAAATTGTGTTTGCAAAGGGAGGCTTACCATCAGAAAAGACTGCTGTGGTACTCAGTGCTTAAGGGGTTTCAGAAGGTCTTTGATCATGTATGCTGATTGATAAAGACGGGGATTCCTCCTTTCCCCACCCTCCACCTGCCAGCCCTGCAAACTGGACCTCACTTGTTTAGGGAGCCAGGGTGGTTTCTGTTTGTGCCGGGGACGCCAGACCCCAGTTGGTGTGGGTGCAGCTCTCCCCCACTGGCAGGTCTCCACAGGTATGAAGGTCTGGGCTTCAGTTACCAGTTTTGCAAGTCAGTCACAAGCGTGAGTTGTTCAAATGCAAACGAGACTTTCCGTTACCTTGAACAAGCTTCGTGTGGAGCCCAAGAAGTTTCCGCTCACTGTGGTCATACCGGTAGATGAAGTAGGGGTCAACTACCAGGTTTGAACGTAATAAGCCCCATGTCCCATGTGCTTTTTGCCCATGCTGGGAGCGTGTATGGAGGATACACATGGCTGTGGTGCACAGTGCCCACAATGAAGCAAGAAAAGGAAAAGTTCAGCAAAGCTGTGGTAGGTTTTGTTTCTGCGACTGCGGCTCCTTGCTGAGCGAGTTTGAGCCCTGCAACCTCTCCTCTCCACATTGCTCAGGACTGTGCAAAGTTTGACAAATTAGCTTGGATTTGCAGGGACACTGGAGAGGCTGGACCTCAGGCTGGGCTGGGACTTAGCGTCAACCCACAGCAGAGAAGAGTGCCCTATGTCCTGGACCCACAGGAGCACCCAGCCAAACAATCAACATTTATTTTTGCCTTAGATGTCAGCAGCTGCAAGCTGGAACACATCCAGGAAAGAGATCCGTGAAACAAGAAGGCATTTATTTTTATGGAGTAAATCCTGGTGTTAAACAAACCAATCTTCTCAAAAGTGATATGGCTCCTTTTTGGTAAATTACCTGCAGGAATTCCTGATAAAGGATCCTTCTCAAAAATTATTCTCAAAGATGTATTTGATTCGTCATACCAATGATTTTGAGTCAAGCTTTCAAAATTAGTCTCTAAATTATGCCTGTGGAAAAACGTACCCACACACAGTGGCTCCCAGTTAATACTCAGAGCATGAGCCCCATTTTCAGCTCATTTGAGAACTCAGCTGTATTCTGACATTCTTTAATACGCTGGGTTTTATAGTTTATATATATAAGAAAGGAAAAGACAACAGCCAAAACCATCATTCCATGTTATAAATCCGTGGGTTGCTGTGGACATCCTTGTCACTCCGTTTTGAACAAAGATACAGGAGAACATGAAAAGTTGCAGAGAAAGACATTAACCAGAAATACCAAACAGCTTCTATAGCAGGAAATACTTAATAAACTAGGCTTTCAACACCAAGAAGAGATGACTGAGGGGTGACATCAGATGGGCAGAGGAGGTGAATAAAGGATAGTTAATCACTATTTTTTATAATACAGGTATCACCAGGATATAAGGGGTTATTAGCAGAAAATTTTGAACAAGAAAAAGGAAGAACTTTTCATATGTGCACATGGTTAAATCATGGAAGTTGTGAAAAAATATTGTAGTGGTAAAAAGCACGGAGGGGCTGGAAGACACAGTCAGTTGTGTCAATCAAGCACAAAAGTCAGGTGTATCCCCAAAGCCGAGAAATCTCCAAACTGCTGATTGCTGGAGGAGCTGGAAGGGTGGGAGCAGTGCGTGCTTCCCACATTTCTTACACCTTCTCATTGCCATCTATTGCTGGTCATATCAGAGACTTAGACTGCTGCTCCACATTTAATTATAATATCTGACTTTAACTGTGTTTTGAGTACCATCCAAGAAAGATCTCATCCTGTTATCTTGGCAAGGTTCCTGCCACTCTGAACCCAATCCAAGCTTTAGAAAAACCTGTCCCTCTGCTTTCCAGGGCTTCCTGGATGCACCTCTGTCCTCGGCCTAGAAGTTTCTTGTGTGACTATAATGTTATTTGCTCAGGTGTGTACACGTGTGCCCATTCTCAGCAGCAGGTCACCTCAAAGGTTTTTGTGGTCCAGGGTTGGGCAAAGAGCCACCTGAGCTGACCCCAGAAAAACCTAAATAGTTAGATGAGATTGTGTAGTTGGACTGTAGTTGGATTTTGGGTGGTGATAGCTATCAGTCTTAATGTTATAGTCTAGCACCTGAAGTATTCCTCCATGGACTTCACTTGTGGCAAAGTTATGTGACATTGTACCTACATCAATACTTTGTCCTAACTGCTAGGCTATGAAGTAGCCTGTATGATTGCACTTGCCACTGCTCCTGCCAAAACAAAGCCACTTTGTAGCCATGCAGGCAAATGTCACAAGTCCATTTGAGGAGCAGATTAGAAGGCACCTCACTCAAGCCGTGGAGCTAGGCACCCTTCTAGGAGGAAGGGAGGTGGGCTGCTATACCCTGCTTTGGTTGTGGCTACATTTGAACAAACAAATAAATGGGCCAGGGACTGTTCTTTTGTGTTGAGGGCAACTGCCACAGCACAGCTTGCATCCATACAGCTGTATTCTTTTACTCTCCAAAACGTGATGGCGGCACCCTGCCGTGGCCAATGCCAGCCTCAAGCCATGCCCAGCTGCTGAGAAAGTGCTAGCTGTCCCGAGACGAAGCTGTGCCAGAGGAACCACAGTGAGAATCTGATGGTGGGAAACACTCTGGCCATGTGTAGTCTACAGGGTTAGTCAACTGCCCTTAGAGACATCAGGGTGTGTGGCTCTGAGAAGGAAGGTGGCCCCAGCTCCTCAGCTGCCCATCTCTAGCCTAGAGGAGGCAACATGGAGCTGAGTCCTGTTGAGTTTGCGTGCTGCCCACCCTCCTGGTTGTGGCATCTCCCACGTGGTCTCTTGACCTACTGGGCTGTGGTGTGGCAGGACCACGTCCCCCTGCCCTGTGCAGCTGAGAGAGGCACTGGTGCAGGGCTGCCTGCATCCCCTGCACATCTTCAGCAGCACCCGCTCTTCTCCTCTGGCTCCAGAAGAAGATTCCAGAGGGGTGTATCTGCCTGCCTGTATCTTCCCCCTCCCCTCCTGGGCCAGATGCCTAAAATTGCAGTGGAGCTTTGCCTAAATTACTCACCTAAATGAGACTGACTGGAGCCTGTCCAATGTGTCTGTTCTAACGGGTGGTTTTATTGCCTCAGCTACAATTGTTTTGGAATGTGCTTTGTTTATAGCAATAACAGATCATGCTTTTTTACAAGTGAATTGGTGGCACTTGGAAGATCTAAGCTCTAATTTTCCTTCAAACAGGGAGAAATTGTGTAACTTTCATTGCTCATTTATAAGGAAACCTCTTTTTTTTCTTCCTTTTTCTCCCCTAGTTTTGGAAATGTATTTCCAATGTGTAACACAGAGTAGGAGCCCATCGAACATACTATGGTGAATTTGGTGCTCAGGAAAAGTTTACCATTTGTTTTTGTGATTTAGAAAGATTGTTTGACAATGCGCTTCATTAGACAGTGTCTAAGAAAATGCTTTACAAATATTACTCATAATTCAGCTTTCATAATGAAGCTAAAGGGAAGTATTCCTGGATGCCACAAAAAGAAGGGAAGCTTGTGCGCTCATTACCACTAGCAAGGGCAATTTTGTATGCACAAAGACTAGGTTGATGAGTGGACCAGGAGGCCTGATCTGCAGATCAGGGCTTATCAAGGTCTGCAGGATAGTTAGAGTTTCTGTGAGATGAATGAAAACCTCCAAATAACAAACCCCTGCCATTTGGAATAGAATATTTTAATACTGGCTTCCAATTTAATGGTCACAGAAAGCAAAGAGAACAGTCCAGCTCTATAATGTGGCATTTTAAAAGCCACTTCAGGCTGTGTTCAGCTCTGCCATAATTCTCCAGGTTCAAACTCTTTAACAGGGGCCATCAGTGAAGCACCTTGCCCACTTCTGGCTGTCTGTATGGTGATGGAAAGAGATGGGCACTTCCCAAGGTGGTCTGTGTCTTGGGAGAGCTGAATTGTGCTGTGGAGGTCTCGGTTTCCCTCAACTCCTTGGAGAAGGCAACTAGTGCCCTGATGCAGGTGCGATAAGTCTGGGCTCAGCCACCCCTGTGGGCTTGAGGGAAGCTGTTTTGCCTTCCTACCTCCATTTTTTATGCCTTAAAAAGTCAGTTTAACAAAAGATGTTGGCTGTACAATTCTGCTGTGACAATTAAAGTATATGCAGAGGGTTTAGACAAAGAGAATATGGTTTAAGTGACAGACAGTGTTTAGAGCATTGTCTGGTGTTTCTGGTAATGAGAGATATTCGCTTTAATTTAGGGAGGGTCGGCTGCAGATCTGATTTTAAGTCCAAAGCATTTGAACTGATTCCTCCTCCTAAGCAGTCATAAAAACTTGTTTTTCTGGCCTGCAGCAGGAAACGAGCAGAAGCCAATGACAACACAAACCAACCCCCAGTTTCCATCAGCTATAGGGAATGAGCAGGTGTCATATATTTCTTGCTCTTTGATCACTTTGCTTTGAATGCTTCACACCAAAAAAATGTTTAAAAGCTGTTGAAGACTTTTGCTGTGTTACATGATATGCCAAGACAGGAATGCTGCTATGCTCTTCTCTGCTTGAACTAAAATATTAGACAAAACAGCTATTCTGGTGGCTGTTACCGTGAGTTTAAAAGCATTGTGTTGACTAATTTGACATCTTACACTCATATTTTTGTGTGCAGCAACAGGGATTAATAAGCCTGATGGAAAAAGTTGGGTTTTTTTGAAGCAGTAAGTTCAAGTACGTCCCCCCCAGCTTATTGACAATGGTCTTTTCAACTTTAGAGATGTTGCAGTTTCCTGGCAGTGTCCCCTCTACTGTCTGTTTGTCTGTGTTCCTTGGACGCCTTCCTCAGTAACCAGAGCTGTCATTTCAGGGACCTGTACAAGTGTCTCAAAGCCTCAAGAAAGGCTGGGCTTTTGTGCACCTCCTGGATGGCTGCCCGAGTGAAACGTCATTGCCTGCCCCGTTGACGTGAGGAGAGCACTGACAATTTGCAACAGTCTGTGTCCAACCCTGTGCACGGAGCTCTTTAAAACATGGGGCTTTTATTCTTTTGTAAACTTTTCAAAATAGTCTAAGTGACTTAGAAGCCTGAGAGACAAGGTCCACCTTGAAAATGGGTGTTTAGTTGTGAAACCAAACCTAACCCAAAATTTCCATCTTGTCCCGTTGGAAGTTATTGGATTGCTTTGGCCCCAGTGCCTGAAAATCTGGCCAGATGCTTTTTTTAAAGGTTGATCACAGCTGGGAAAAAGTTTAGCACACTTGAGGGGATATTTAGACAGCTGATTGAAGGATTTGACCTCGGGCACCTAATGCCAGCCAGGGAAACAAAGGGCTCTGTAGAAGGTGCACTGGAGCACAGGAATTTGGCTCTTGTTCTGAATGGCTCTGTTGGGAAGACATCTTCCTCGGAGACCACCACCTCTAACCATGGAGGGCCCAGCTTGGCTAATTGGGCAGGTGGTTCTGCTGGGCTGTTCTGCTCAAGTCCTGAGGCATTTATGTTCTCGGTTAATCTGCAGCAGGGTTTCTTCCTTTCTTTTGCAGTTGGGACTAAACCAAATGAAAGAAACAGTGCTTTAACCTTGCAAATTGAAGGTTAGGGTTGATTTTGAAAAATGACTTCTTTGCATTTTTTAATAGACCCTTTTTTATTCAAGTTTAATGAAGGTAAAAGGAAGAGCTCTGAAAAATGCAGCCAACCGTGACAAAACATATAAAGCCCTAGAGAAGCCGTGTCTGCATGCTGGAATCCCACTGTGTAGCGGTGTATAGAAAATGCAGGAGGAAAGCAGGCAATTTTATCACTATTGACAGGTCAGAGACACAGAGAAGAGGTTTAACCCTTTCAGAGCAGATGCTGAGGTTTTGAAGCCATATCTTTACATTTTTCTCGCCGTTAACTCTCTCTCCACTGCTACCAGGCAGCACAGTTGCATTGCCAGGGTTTGGGCGCGCTTGGCTGCCTCCACCAGCATTGCTCATACCTGCTGCTGCTGAGGGCATCCTGCTGCACAGGATGAGAGGAGAAAGCATTTGCAGTACTGGGCTCTCCAAGTGGCGGTGTGAAGAGTTGGGGTTCCCCTCTCTTTCCTACTTCCATCACACTGTGCAGAGACGACTGCTTTCCAATCAATGGGAAGGATTTTGCTGGCTTGAATTTTACCTCGTCAGAGAAAATTGGCAGGGTTCTGCAATATTCTCCGAGGTGAAACAAAAGCGTGTTGGGCACACGGGTACCTGCACGAAGGTGTTTGAATCCGAATCCCACTCTGTTTTGGTGAAATCTGTAATATTAAACCCAAGGTTGCATGAGATAAGCTTGGTTTCTTTTAACTTCAGGTGCTCAGTTCACGTATCCCTATGTCCTACTGCTCCAGGCAGTTAAATGAAGACCTGGATTTCTCTCTCAGTGCTGATCCTGACTTTACAGACTAACTCATTCAAAAGCTCTTCAGCATGTGCATGGGACGAGGTGAGTTTCTCTCCATTGACTATAATGGGAGTCCTGGTGCCCACTGCAGGAGACAAAATCTGGATTTCGCCAGTTGAACCCCACCCATGCACAATCCCTGGTCCCTACCAGCACCACCGTGCTCCTGGGATCTTTCTGGAATGGAGAAAGTCCTTGAGAGCAGCCTACATCAGACGCACCTTTCACTTCTTGTTGTGGCTTTGTCTCTCAACAGCTCAGGAGGCTGTGCTTCTTACGAAGAGCGAATGATCGTAATAATAACAAGGAAAGAACCAGCGAAATGGCAGGATTGATGTGATACATGTGAAAAGTCCCTGGAGTAAGTCCCTTAAAAACAGTTTGGATCCTATGCACAAAAGAGCTGGGCATCTTTCCAGACAGCTTGCTTTGGGAAAGCTGGGCTGCTGCTCACACCACAGGGGTTTCTAACCAAACACATGAGCGTGTGCTTCATTTTAAAACAGTGAGCTGTCCTACTGACCACTTGTCCAGATGGAGTGGGATAGGGACAGGCTGAGAGAGTTGGGGATTTTCAGGCTGGAGAAGAGAAGGTTCTGAGCAGACCTTATAGCCCCTTCCAGTACCTAAAGGGGGCTACAGGAAGGATGGGGAGGGACTCTTCATCAGGGAGTGTAATGGTAGGACACGTGGTAATGGCTTCAAACTGAAAGAAGGCAGATTTAGATTGGATATCAGGAAGAAATTCTTTCCTGTGAGGGTGGTGAGGCCCTGGCACAGGTTGCCCAGAGAAGCTGTGGGTGCCCCATCCCTGGAAGTGTTCAAGGCCAGGCTGTGGGACACTGGAACAGGTTGCCCAGGGAAGCTGTGGATGCCCCATCCCTGGAAGTGTTCAAGGCCAGGCTGGATGGGGCTTTGAGCAGCCTGGTCTAGTGGGAGGTGTCCCTGCCCATGGCAGGGGGGCTGGGACTAGATGATCTTTAAGGTCCCTTCCAACCCGAACCATTCTGTGATTCTGTGTGTGATTCTGTGACACATCCTTCTTACCTGCGATTACGCTCCTTTCCCATGTGAAATCTTGCTCATGGGGTGGGTTTCGAGGTGGTGCCGTGTTTGCACAGATTTCTGCCAGTGCACACACTCTGCATTGCTTGGGGGGCACATGCAGCAGTGTCACCTTGTTGTTGGAGGTGGCAGAGGTCACTCTCACCCATGTGGGGCATGTTTAGCAATCTGGAGGCACGATGCTGCCGTGAAGCAGCCAGCGAGGTTCCCGGGCAGCCAGCAGCAGTGGGCTGCAGATGGAGTTTAATGCTCTTCAGCATTAAGCCCTTTGCACCCAAAGTCTGAATGTGCATTTCTGCGCTGGCACTTGTTAGATGCTTCTTAAATAGAGGCTTAAATGCCCCTTTACAACTCACACAAACACAGGGGCTCATATCTGGCTCATGTCAGGCTCTCCTTGTGACTAGGACCCGCGTGTTCGCTTAAAGTCTTACTTGGAAAGTTATCTTCATAGGGAAATGTAGTATTTCCTCTATTCCTGTGTGCATTTCTCACCGGGTAACACCATTGTTTATCCATTTTATGCTCCATTTCCCACCGTGATATTATCAAGTTTCAAGCGGGAGGGGAAGGAAGCAGTCAGACGCGGCAGCACAGCAATACAACCCCAGCACAACGCCCGAGCAATACAACTACGCTTTGAAAAATATCCTGACTCCTGGCAGGATTTTGACTATTGATAGCATTGTATAACGAGCTGCAAGAAATGATTGCACTTTTAAACATGACTTTGTTTCCAAAGGATCGGGAACCTTCTTGTTCACATGCCCTGAATGCTCATCACGGCGTAGCGCTGCTTGTAGAGACGTTCCTGGAAAATGTGGTTTGCACCTGTAGCAGAGTTTTGTTTCAGCGTGAAACCAGAGCTGGAAGTGGTGAACAATACTCATAGTGCGACAGGGTTGTTCAGAATGGGTCACTGAATCCCAGCTCTGGGACGCTTCGAGGCTGCTCTGTCAGCGATTCTTGAACTGGTGTTTTGGGTCTTTCTGGGGTAAAAATTAGGAAGAGCAAAACTCCCCGGTTATTTGTTGTCTAAATAAGAGGAAATGAGCAAACAGAAAAAGAAAGCTGATTTCCAAATGTAAAAAGCAACAAAGTTTTGCTTCAAACTGTATTTTAAAACCAGGTGTTTCCAGTTCAGCCTTTTTTGATTAAGTCAATGGTTTCCATAGAAGCCCCCTCAAGACGTGATTGCATTTGTCAGTGATATTTTTGGTAGGAGACATTATGTTAATCATGGATATTACTTTTACTACCAAACAACTGTACATACCTCTCTGCATATAATTTTGATGTTATTACTGAGCTTATGATACACCTGTGTATGTATGTATTTTTGTATTCCCATTCATTCTAAAGATATAAATTGTCGGTGTTACAATTTCCTGCCTTATTTGATTTACTACAATGAAATGCAAGGACTTCGTTTGCTGTTACCAGGTATCATTCCAAGACAGATGTTAAGAAAGTATTTTTTATTAATATAACCCTTTATTTTGGCTTTCCTAACAACTTTAAGAGCAACTAATGAGAATGTTTTGCTGGACATGCTAGCTGCTGGTAGGCTATGGTCCTAAGAGATGAATTTCAATTTACGCTTAGCCAGTTGAAAAATTTAATCTGTCTCCGAGAAGCAAAATAATTTACTTTTCTATTAAGTTAAGGAGTTTTTTGGAGGCAGGACTGGTTTTGGGTACTCTCTATGGATACATCCCTACTACTGAATAGGAGAGCCAAGGACTGATTTTCGGGTAGGAGGCCAAGGAGCACAGATTGGTTCATGTCCGTTCTGCTCCCTCCAGAGCAGACTGGCTGCATGTACACGAAACCGCGCTTGGCCCTGGCTCTCCACTGGGCCCCACGAGGGGGACGTTGGCCATAAAAACGTGGTTGTTATTTTTACTGTGTTTTTCCAGTTCCACTTGTCTAAGGGAAAATGAGTAAAGTGCTGCAGCCCACCACAGCAGTGGTTTTTTCACATGATCCTGGTGGTGTGTTTTGCTGATATTTAGCACGAGGGCATGTGAGGTTGCAAAGCTGTCTGGGAAAGTGCTGGAGAACTGGTGGGGTGGAGGGAGCCAAACGCCGTGCAGTCTAGTCGAATCTGTCTAATAGTCACATTAGGGAAAAGTCCTGCCATGAACCATCTCAGCATGCATGCCCAAACTCTGTTTTGCAGACAGCTAGTGGGGAAGGTCCAGGACAGAGCCAGAAATGATCTGGCTGAAGCAACGCTGGTTGGTCAGGGGCTTAGTGCTGGACTTTCTCCCCTCTTCTCTTTGCTTAAGGTGTAGATATATTCCATATGACGAGCACCGTGCCAGGGAGCTTGTTGTAGGAGGGGATGGCTGGGGAGGGTTGGAGGGCTGTAATTTTCCCCTCCGCGACACCAGTACCACTTGCTGCAGTCTGGACCCCCTCTCTGCCCATGGTCTATGATCTGTGGTAGGGACGATCACTTTGGAGATTGCAGCTCAGGGGGGCCAGCTCGTTAGGAATGAAAGGAGCCACCCTAAAGCCATGTCAGATCCTGGCAAGACCATCTTAACGGGTTTTTCTGTCCAGCTTTTGGGGGTCACAGGATGCACCTTCTCACCAGCCCCAGCCTCAGTGGGCACGCTCTAGGTGAACCTGCGCTGGAGAAAGGCTGTTGTTCTCTCACCTTTCTCACCTGCAGCTGGCAGCAGGCTGTGGAGGGAGGAGGACGTACATGGGACAGCCCAGGCAGGAGAACCGTGTGTCAGCAGCAGGATGCAACTGCAAAGCTCTGGGCTTGCCGTGGGAGTTGTGTTAAAATCTTCTAGATAACATTTCCCACTGCCAGTCAAGTTGATGCCGAAACAGTGCTGCAAATGTCAAAGGGCTAGGACGCAATGTGGCTGAACGCTGCTGTAGGAATGACTGAGCTGCATACAGAAATCTATTCTTTTTGTGGATATGGTGGCTTCTGCTTTGTCTCCATCATCTGAGAAGGCAACTCCTGACATTCTAATAAAACTATGGAGTTAATTTTAATTACTGACAACTGCAGCTTGGGTTGCTATGGAAACACAAAGAACTGCCACTTCTACAAGTTTCGTCTGTAACTTGCTTGTCTGAAAATGTCATATGGGGTCTGATTCCTCTCTCCTGGCTAGCAGTAGCAAAACAGGCATGGCCACTGCATCAGCCAAGTTTAAACAATGCACAATCAGTGTAGGTAAGAGCAAAACCGCCATCTTTTTTCTCATCTGTACCATTTCTCTGTGATTCTGAAATAAAATTGGTATGTTCCTAGTTTCCTAATGACTTGAAAAACAGTCCCCAGTCAGTTGATGAAGGAAACTAGAGCACAAAATCATTGATATTAGAGCTGAAAAGCAGCTATTAGGTCACGCAGTCCCCATACAAAATTGTTCCTATGCTATTTTTTCCCTACTACTTTTCACTGTCTAATTATAAATGCAGCTGCATTTGTAATAAAACCTCCTTCAGCTTTAGTTTCAGGGCCAGAATATTATACCTAGAGCACGAGTTGTTGGACAAAGAAGGTTTTCTAAGTGTTTCCATTCTGAACTCCGTTTTTCAGTTTGCTGCTGTTTTCTTAGACTGAAATGTCTCATTTTTACTCTCTGCCTTTTGTCTGGGAGTAAATAGCTTTGGAAAGCCAGAACCTGGATACTTTGGCTTCCTAAAAGCTGTACAAAAGGCTTGTTTATTTTCTGCACCGAGTTCACTAAAAAATATAGTGAGCTCAATCGAGGCCTGGAGTTAGCACTGTAATTTATTAAAATTAATGGAGTTACACCCATTAACACCTGGCATTACTTTTCCTCTTTAGTTATGCATTACTGTTAAAAGTTATGCAAAGTATCTCAGTTGCTGGAGGTCCTAGAGGAGCTGGACTCTCCTCACATGACTCAAAGATCTTGGTACTCTTTGCATAACAGGTTTGTGAAAAGCAAATACTGATGCACTTTTATAAAAAAAGAATGGTGAGTAGGATTAGAGTTGTGCCTTCAGCTTCCTCGTGTTAAATACGTTATAGATTTCTACCCTGCCTGTAATTTTTCATCCCCGCACTGCGATACTCAAGCACAATTCCCACTGATTTCAGCTGATTGTCCCATTTTGATGGCCAAGAATAGGCTTTTTCTCATACTGACCTAAATAACCATGTCCAAATGTCACTTATATTTCTGTATTATTTTATATTCTATATTTCTGTTATATTTCTGTACAGGAGGATAGACCTGGTCTTATGTCAACAGCAAAGCTTTTAGCGTGGTCTTGTGAACCATTTTGAAATGCAGTTAGTTCCACTCCCATTGAGGTCTGAATGCACTCTGGCTCTTTCCTAGCAAAACAGCGTTTGGTGGAACGGCGTAAGATGAGAGTGAAGAGTTCTTGAGCCTCAAGATGATGGAAGCAGCACAGCTCATTAGCTGTCCACCGCAAGGGATTTCAGGTTTCTTTGTGTTTTACAGTCTTTAATCCCTGCCTGGTCTGGGACAATGAGCAGGTAGCTGGAGAATGAAGTAAAGAACACATCTTGATTTTTGTAAGCCTGTAATTATTTTACTTTTTTTTTTTATTGCTGGAATCCGATTATCTTGTAAGAATCACAGTCATGCTGGGTTCACAGAGCCTTGCTTGGCAAATCTGAACACTGAACTCAGCAGAGCTCCACGAAGAGAATCTGGCAGATGCAGGAGGACACGTGGAAGACCAGTGCTGGTGGGATCACTTAACTCAACCATGGTGCCAGCTTCTAACACCCTTTCACACCACATGAGAGATTGACTCCATGTTTGACACCTGTGGTTTTGTTCAGCCATGTGAACATATTGGTAGCTGAGATGCCCTGTGATATTCTGTCTGGCCTCCAGCTGCCTCTCCAGGTGTGCATTGGTCTTCCACATGTCCTGAGTCAGATCTGCCACCTCATTGGCACTGGATACCAATGCTTACATGTCTAAGTTACCATAATAGACAATAGCTGCCTGGGGAGGTTGCAGATCCACAGTCTCAACAGGCAACTGATAAGGCCCTCAACAGTCAACTTGTTCAGCTCTCCCTGCTCTGAGCAGGAAGCCAGAGTAGGTGACCTTCAGAGGTCCCTCCAGCATGGGGCGTTTTATGATTCAGTGGTTGGAAAGACTGAAGCCTGCGGTGGACTCAAGGCTACAGTTTGGTTAATCACACATATGTATCTGCCCTGGGATGGACTGCATGCTTCTCAGGGCTCTATTGACCACACAAGCTATATATCCACTGACTCCAGTGGGTGCCTAGGATGTCTTAGCACCTCACCCACCAGCTACATGCAGAACAAATGGGCCAGCTCAGCCTGGGACACCAGTGAGGCACAGGCACTCAGGCCCTAAGTCCATGGGCACCCAATGTGCCTGTTGAGCGGCCATCTACTACTTGGCCTTGGGAAGGTTCCCCATGGGCTGCTGGTGCACCAGAGTTGCTTGCACTTATCTCTATCTCTAGGCTGCATTGCCTCACTCCGTTCCAGTGGGATGCCTCCCACAGCTGCTTCTCCTTCAGACACTTGCTGAGCATGGTTTACCCATCCCCTTCCCTGGAGGCCATGCCAGCTGAAGAAGTTACCCCGACAAGCTGTTTGCAGCCACTTCCCTGTCTTACGTCTCCAGTCCCTCCAAACCAGGCTTGGCTCTGTGTGTAGCTGAACGTGGTGATGTTTTATGTCCACTTTCATCGTGTTCACCTCCTTCTAAGCTGTCCATCTCAGGAGCGCAGTTGCCTCAGACTCTACATGGCAGAGGGAGAAGCAAGCATGTCCCAACTTGGACCTTAGGAGCCTGAGCTGCCCTACAGAAAAAATTTTCTCTCTGTTGACTTTGCAGGGAGAATCCCAGGTCTCACTGTTTAGACTGTTTGGCCCAACCCGGAGTGATTTGACTGAAATGGGACAGGGAGCCCACCTAAGAGCAGCTCAGCCAGCAGATCTGAGCAGGCCCTGACTTCTGCTGGGGACAGCCTCAGGCAGCGACAGTGGCTCCCACGGGGGACACCATCAAGAGACATGTTCCCACAGCTTCACACCTGGCAATGCCAGCTTGCTGCTACTCTCCTCATGAGACACAGGACCTCCTGGATTTCAATACTCCACCCTTTTTCCCCCTAAAGGCCATAAACCCAAGTACCCCTGATCCCCAAGTAGGATATCTAAAAATGGTGAGGGCCTGGACCTATCTTAAAGGCCTTCTTCATTCCCTGTTTATGTTCCAGCTAATTGTTTTGATCTAAAATTGGAGGATGTATAACTGAAGCTCCAGACAGAAGCTTTAGAGGTCTCTGGTGCTTCAGAAACCAGGGAAGTGGCCTGGGTTTGAGCTCAGGGAAAGACATTGAATGAGAGACAATCGTTCTCCTTTTATGTTTTACAATATGTACTACTTTGAGCTGGAGGTTTATGAGAATGCAAGAAGATTAATTAATGTTCAGTTATATCTAGAACTTTCTTCCAGTTTGTCAAATTAGGCAGAAAGTTTTAATAAATTAACATAGTGGGTCTGACACATCTCTACTGCTATAGTTGGAGAATTGATAAAGAGCACAGACTCTGTGACAACTCACATCTGAGCTGGTGAATGACTCAAAAAAGTGCTTAGCTCTTGATCTTACCATTGTCACCCACAAGGAGTCTAATTCCAGACACGTGTCCTTTGTGATTAGGAAATCCATAGCTTTCCCCTGTGCTCAGCTGTTGGGAGATCACAGGAAGGGGGATGTAAACGCTCAACCCAGCCGAGCCACGTTTGGCTTTCGGGGGAACTTGCCAAGGGCATGAGTGAGCTGGATACGGTCTACCTCTCCATGCTTCTTCAGGAGGGAGGTTTCTGTGGCTAGGCTGGCTGTTCCTCTCCTCTGATAAGGCAAGTGGTCTCTTCTCTCACATCAGTGTCTTTGGGCTTTTGGTAGGTAAGTTTGAGACAACCTCCCCTTATTGGCTACTCCTTGACTTTCTTTTGTAAATGTATATGGTTCTTTCATGCTGAGGGATCAAAAGTCACAACAATCACAGATAATATGTCACTTGTACTGCTTGGGAGTTTTGTTGTGGGGTGATGGAGACAACTTCCACCTGCAGGACCAAATGTGATCATTTTCCACCGTAACGAGGTGCTCGGCTGGAGGTTGTTCCTTTCGTCCAATTTTCCTGCTTTCTAGACTCTTGTGCAAATTGTTTGTTCAAGGCCTTCTGCAATTGAAGACGCCAAAGTTTTACAATCAAGTTTTGCACTGCTCTTCCCTGTGTCATTATGAAGCAGGCCAATTTGTTCAAATGACCACAAAGACGGTAAGAGGCCTGATAAGTTTTTTAATACTTCCAAAGGAAAGATCAGCACAGGAAGTTCATAATTAAATACTAATTAGCACATGTTCTTTAGCTAATCAAGGACTTTCATTACAAAGCCCTTAAAGTGAACAAGTTAAAAATGTTCCCTTAAGAGAAGAGGTTGAGTATAAGATTATTCAGCTGCTTTGTTGGCAAGCAAAACACGATCCTGACTTCTAGAAGTGGAGGGGAAAAAATTCCCCATCAATTTCCCAGTCTGATTATGAAAAAAAAAAAGGGTATAAAGGAAATCACAGCTTTTGAAATTGGGGAGGATTTTTCAGAGGAAGAGTTCAAGACAGTCTTAGAATAAATAGCAGCTGTCTGCAACAAAGTGTGTGCAATGCGGTGTCATGGTGACAGGGGTCGTGAATTACACTGAATTGTGCCATGTAACCACACCTCAGTGGATGCAGCTGCTCCGGCGATGGAAGGTTGCTTGGGATAAGCTGTGTGTACGTGGTGCTGTAGGAAGACTTTGGCCTGTTGTTCTCCTAGAGGAGTTCTGTGTTTGGGGCCCCTGGTGCGTGAGATGTTAAGGGCATTAGCTGGGACACGTGAGGGAAAAGGAGCCACTGTGAAGGAGCATCAGCTATCATTTGGGGCCAGTATGTACAGTTTCGGTTGTGCTGCTTCTGGGGAGGTCCAGAAACAAGAGCTTCCGATGGAGAAGTTTCACGTTCCCAGCTTGGCAACGAATGATGCTAAAAGGTCCTTATGTGCAGTGGATGGCATGCCTGGAGGGTTGGGGGCTCCAGATCAGGTGGAAAAGATAGCACAGATTTACACCCACCTGAGCAGAGGGAGTATTTACGCCCACCTGGACAGCCAGACTTGGGAATACCTCCATGAAGAAACCATGATGTTGGAGTGAGCTGCCTTGCCTGGTCTCCAGCTGCCAATGTGCTCAGCAACAATTTTATCCAGACAGTTGACCTGCCTTTCCTTTGATGCTTTTCTTGGTATGTCCTCACCCAACACCTATGGACAGTTACAGGTTTGTGAGGGGATCTAAAATGCCCCTAAATGAGATGCACGAGTGCCCCTTTCTGCCATCAGTTGGTGGGCACCAGGAAGAGGAGAGGGGCCCTGTAAAATTCCCTTGTTTTATATAATTGAGCTACACTGTAAGGGTCCCACTGCTGCAGCAATTGTGTTTACTGGGCGCATTTATCTACGGGGTGCTAAAAAAAAGCCACAGAGCAGCCAGGAGAATGTCTCCATGTCTCCTCCTTCCCATCTGCAGTGGATCTCCTCTGGGGAGGTGTCAACGGCACCTCCCGGCTGTGGCCGGTCCCATGTACCAAGTTAAATGCACTATCACCATTGATATTAGCCAGTGTCATGCTGTTGTCACACATCAGAAACTCTGCCTCTCTCCTTGGGTCCTGTATTTGTGGCTTCTCAGTGTGCTTCACGGTACATTGTGTGCCTATTTCCTTGCAGAGATGACTCATGTGATGGAACGTCATGTTTCTCAGTGAGCGATGGCAGTAACTGAATAATTTTAATGCCTCTGAATGCCAATTTTTTTCAAATATGTTCCTGTTTTGTGTGTAGTTTCCAAGTAGATTGTGATCTCGGTATTTTTTCTTATTTCATTTTTAAAGTTCTTAAATCCAGACTCAGTGAAAAGGCTGAAGCTGTCACGTGTTTTAAAAATTCAACCTCAGTTACTGATTTTTTTTTTCCTGATTTTTCTTCTTTTCTGATTTACTCCTGGAGTTTGTAACTTTTCAGATATGTTCGAGTGATGATTTCTTTGGTAATAGTTCTTCCTTATATTTAAAATGTAATGTGTACATTTTAGGGGCTTTTGTAAAACACAAGATTTTCTAAAATTGCTTTTTCTGCCCCCCCCCCCCCC
>VXBH01008590.1:111149-202240 GCA_013400035.1 Rynchops niger | reverse complement strand
TTTTTTCTTCAGTGTGTTTAATTTGGGGGCTATTCAATACAGCATTTTTGTTCTTTCCATCGTTTACATGGAGCTCAAGGAATTCACAGTAGAAGAAATTTTCCCATTCCATAAGTTTTTACCATTTAATTCTATACCAGTATATACCACTCAAAAATAGGTGTCAAGTAGCATGGGAGATGAATTAAAGTCAAGTGAGGCATAAGCAAAGTATCTTTCTCACATTTGTACTTAACAGTTTTGAAACCTTCAGTCCACCATTTCATGTCTCTGAACTAAAGAGAAACTTCTACATTGAATTTGTACAAAGCAAATCCACTGAGTTAGTGACTTTAATATATCTTGAGTGGCCCGTTGGGAGAGCAGCAGTGCAGGCAAGTGGCAATCTGAGTGAGGGGTATTGCACCATTTACCTTAAACATCCAACTACTGATGCTCAGACAAGGTGTATGATTTTGTCTATGCATCCTACAGAGCGCATGGAAAGAAACAATATCCTCCAGGAGGTGATAAAAAGTAGTGCCTGATCTTCTGTCCTGACATGTGCTCTCCTTGAAGCACAGAAAAAAAACAGAGGAGAGGAGGGAGAGCAGAGCTTGCAGGGAGCAGGGAGCTCCCTGAAGCACCCAGGTTTGGTCTGTGCTTAGATGTGGACATCCATGTCCCTGGGGAACAGATGGAGGTATGGGTGGCCTCAGACCTCCTGTGCAAGGCTTGGGCAGCCTTGAAGGCTGCTTCCCTTGCTAACGCCATAGCTTGGAAAGCTTTCCTGTCTTCAGGCTCTTCCTCACCATCATTATTTTCTGCAGGGAGTCTTTTCTGGGTGCTGCTCTGTGCCTTGCACCACTTGGGGTGCTCCCAGTAGCCTCGCAGCTGGGTGCAGATGGATCTCCCCAAGCCTGATGTTGGGTTCACCCTGCTTTGACATCTACTTGGTGGGGCAGTCCCCTTCATGGGTGTCTGGCACTGCCATGTCCAACCCTACCTCTATCCGACAGCCAGCTCCTCTTTCCTCTCCCTCTGCACCTTGTGCTTTTCCTTGAGGGACTCTGCTTTGTTGAGGCTCTGCAGATGGAGGGGACTCTGTATGCTCAAGCTTATGCTTATTTACTTACTTCCATTTCTATATTCTTTTTGAACACGTACTAAAGTTGAATCCATTACTCCCATTCTGAACCCAAATCACACCTGTGTTTGACTAAGATGCGCCGTTTTAGAAAGGACATCACAAAATGGAGAATTTACAGTAATGCACTCTCAGGTTTCATCACTCTCAGTAGGAAATGTATGTGCCTTCTTTCTTATTTTAAGGCATTTTCTTTTAGTTTTCCGCCACTGGTGCTTATTATGCTTTTCTCTGCTTGTTGCACCTTCCTCTTCTTTCCTTCCTCTCCTCCATGTTCCTTAATTTCTTCTAAAATTGTTCATCCTTTTTTTCCTCGCTTTCTTCCTTTTTGTCTGGTAAGAGCAATCACACATCAGCATCAAACACCTGTATGAGTTCTAGTAACTATTTCGATCTCTGGAGATTTTAAACTTTGTCAGAATATCCTGATAATATGCTGATTGAAATTCCCCTCTGAAGTCTCAATTTTATACATACTGTTTTTTCCCCTGTACCTCTTTGCAGACAGATACTTAGTGATGTTTTTGTTTAACCTCTGGAGAAGACACAAAATGGAAAACAAGCAAGTAACAAGCATTTCCAAATCCCAGTGCTATAAATCTGTTTTGCTTCCCTTCTGCTCACAAAAGTGGCAAATTATTTATTTTATTATCTGATATCACACCAATAACAAGAGGAGTCTGTTCCATGCAGTCCAATTATGAAAATTTGCCTGAGATAAAATGACTCACAGCGGACCTGTTTTTCATGGCCCTGTTGAAAGGAAATATTTACCTGCTTGAAGTGAGGAGAATTTACACTCATGCTGGCAGCTGAAAACATCCAATCAGAAAAAAAAAATTGTCAGATAAAAGATGGTCAGTCCCAGTTGTTTGGACCATTTTGTTGATGCACAAAACTTAGTTTGATCCCAAGTGTGGAATTTTTCTGACTTTGGCCAGTGGTAGAGTTTAGGGCCTTGGGACGAGTTGGAGGTTCCTCTAAATTCCTTTCCAAACCAGTTTTGTGAGAAGCTGAGAACAGGTTTTGTCCATGTTACTCAAACGCTTTCTGTACAGATGTGAAAATGAACTGGCTCGAGTGGATTTGATTCTTTTGGGTTTGGTATTTTTATTGGTTAGTAGTAAATAAGCCAAAAAAAAAAAAAAGCATCATTCCCCAGATGCGTGTGAACTGTTTGCGGAAAGGAAATATTAGTAATTAGTAATGTACGTCAGTAATAAGGTTATTGCCCCAGTTATTTTGTTTGGTTATATTCACTTCCAAATGGCTGGATCCCCTCTTGTGCAGCAATACAAATGGAAATATCTGGAAGAAGCAGAGATCAGACTTCTTTGCCAGAAAGCCACGTAAAAGAGGGTTACATATTTTCCACATTTTCACAAAAAATTGCTAATGTCTTAATGTCGTTGAGGGGTATGCAGCCTGCTAAGCCTTCAGGCTTTAGGAATGACTGATGAAATATATGGGTCCCATTTGGCAGACTTTCGTATCAGAGTGGAAATATTCTGAGTGTACATGGGTGTATAGACAAGCGTACAGAGAGAATGACTATGTCACCCTGCAGCTACTTCAAAACACTGTCCCATCCTGACTTCCCTCCTGTGCCTCCCACAGACCGCGGGGGCTGAATTTTCTGCATGCTCCTGGCTGTGCCGGCTGGATGTCCTGGGCAGAGAAGGAAGGTGGTCGGCAAGGGCACGGAATCAGGAGCATCCTCACTTAGGGCCTCATCCACAGATGGTTGACCTGAAAAGCATTTCTGTTGGTTCAGCAGGACGTCAGTTAAGATTTAATGCTCAGTCACTGAGGAAACAATATATTTTTTTTTCTTAATCATGTTTATATGACACAGGGGGATAGGGATCTCATTTTGGATGCAGGGCAAGTATATGGGTCTTCTCTTCACTTGAATGGTGGCACATGCAATTAGCCCTGAGGGTGCCATACATCATTTTCCACTCCAAAGCCCTGCCCAACAGCCTGCTAATGAGTCTGCAGCCGTTCCAGGTAGTGGGCACGAAAAGGGAGCAAGGCCATTGCATTAGTGGGGCTTTCACTAACGAGCAGAGCAAGTTTTGCATGTCTTTATTCTCTCCCATTTGTCAGTTAGTGTGTTCTTAGGAGAGAAAGTCCTTCACTTCCAGCTCAAGTGGTTAACGTTACTGATTAATAGCAGAGGAACGTGAAGATGGCTTAGCAGGATGGGCTTCTGTGGTGATTAACGATGGGGCAGGATCTGTCAAAACATCGTGGTGGGAATCACATATACATGTTTATGTATTTATATGTAGTATATTTGTGTGTGTTTGTGTGCATATGTTGCTGGAACTTGATACTAAAAATATCTTCTTTGAAGTCAGAAAATTGACTTTTTTGTCTCCTTTGTGTCTTAGAGAATGGCAGTAGACACATTCCATCCTCCTAAAAAATTCATGTTTGTTCTGGGAATTTCTTTGGCCTCGAGGCAGCACCATTAGAAATGTACTTTTAAAAGTAGAGTAAGAAAGATTTGCTGAGCCACTGCTGAGCCTTGCAGAGGTTCCTGCCCTGAGATGGTCCTCTTCCCCCTGGCTTACCTCCACGATCCCGGACTTTCTGCTCCACTCAGGCCAGCCTTCGCTTTGCTGTGGCACAGAGGGCTTTGCTGGAGAGGAAGCCTTGATGTTTGATGCAACCCAGTTGGGATGGTTTGCCATGCACAGTGGTTTGCCAAATGCTGTGACAAAAAAAAAAAAATGATTAAAACTGTTCCTGCTCTGCAAACTGTAAACCTGCTTTAAGGTGGACACACTGACACAAGAATGTCTCACAGCCTGCGAGGATGAAGAGAAGACTGGCTAATGACAGCAGCTGGCATAGGATCGTTATTGCCTAGAGCAATTACAAATCAATGGAGAGATTTAAAAAAAAAAATGTGCTTCAACAGTGATGGAGTGCCTCCAGGGTGCCTCTGGGTCCTGAAGATGGCCTGCAGCCCAGGAGGGTGACCACCTCAGAGGAACAGCTGCAGGGAGCTTCATCTCTGGGAGTCCCACCGGGATGAAGCAGCAGGACTGGCTGCTGCTGAGAGTTGCACTGCCATTATCAGGCTGATGTCCTCTCCTGCGCTGAGTCTTTAAGAGCTCACAACAAGGCTGTTACAGGCCATAAATGAAGAAGCTTTTCCTTTTTTTTTGTTTTATGAAGAGAACCTCTCTAAGAAAAGTGACTGACTTCTGTACCTTTCTCCAACCAATGTTGCTAGAACAGCAATCTGACCGCTTCAGCCATCAGGTGAAGGTTTTGGGGTGACCATGCCAGGCAGCAGTCTGGCATGCTGCTAGCAAAAAAGTTAACTCTGTCCCAGCTGAAAGTGCGACAGACAGACAGCCCATTTCCAGCTAGATGGATTGCCACTCTGTGCTGCAGGTAGTGAGTAGTTGTGCTAACCTTGGTGGTGGGGCAGGCACAACTCTGAAACCTGCCTTTTTTCTGGTTGAGCCTGCAGGGAAAGGAAACCCGCAGTGGTTTTCCTCTGGGGATGGCTTTTGGACAACTCCGGTTCGACCGAACAGCACCAGGTGGGTGCCATCCTGGTGGGGCAGGCCTGTGGTATGTAGGGCCAGCCCCATCCTACCCACATCTCCGAAGAGTGGTGAACCTGGTAGGACTGCTGTCTGCCCCGGGTTATGACCCATGACATGACTAACCTGTGTAGGGGAACAGAAATCCATGTTACTTCTTTATGCAGAGGTACGGGGATATTCCTCAATGACCCTTTAAAACACTGCTGTGAGACTGCCAAGGTCTGTCAAGCGGAGTTGTCTTACAGAAGATGGTGAAATGCAGGGTGAAGCTGATCGAGTTTTGATTGCAAGAGTTTCAAACACACATTGCCTAGGCCACTGAAATCTCCTCCTCGGAATGTACACACCGAGGTAAAAGTGTTGCTTGGTGGTTTATGAAACTCCTATTCAGAATGGCTCCAGATGGCACAGGGATCCCCCCAAGTTGCGTGGTTCTGAACTGCTATCAGTGGGAAAAAAAAATGTTATTGGGAGAAAAATGCCTGTGTGGAAGTGAACCCTTTTACATGCACTGAAAATACTACTCTTGCTCTTTCCCACTACTGCTTCCTTGGTACCCAAGGCATCATCCAACAGTGGCTGCATACAAGAGGCTGAGCTTTTGGCACCATGTCACTGGCATAAGGCTGTGCTGTCCTAATATTCACAGCACTTGCATAGACCTACCCGTGTTTATTTTCATCCAGGCAGTTGGGTACTGTTTTCATGAAACCCGGGCAAGGTGTGCCACACTAGCCACAAGAGCTTCATGACTGGCTCAAGGCAAACTGCTTGCACTGCTGCTTGAAGGCCTGAACCCGTCCTCTCTTGGCCACTGGTGTCAGGGGTGGCAGTGCAGCTCCTGAATGGGACAGGCTGATGTACTGGCTCAAAACCAGCCTTAAAAACCAGTTGGCTTGTGAGCTGATCTGATTTGCTGTGGCACCACACTCGGGGTATTTCCCACCAGGCTTTGTCATCTCCTTTTTACTTCGCCACAGTTGCAGCGTTGGCAGGTCTCACATTTACTTGTGTTAATGCAGGCTGGGCTGTGGGTCATGTGCAGACTGAAATTACAGCTGTGCTATATGGACACACCACCACTGCTGTCTCCTCCTTGCATCTGTAGCCACTGTCTTTCTTGGGTCTTTCTTCCCGCCATGCATTGGCTGCATTAAATACTCAGTATTCCTGTTGATGGTGTCTAGGCAGATGGCTTTCTCAGGTCAGAAGGTGGTTGTTCCTCATTTGCATAAATATAAATACTATTAAAAATTTGAATAAATATAAAGATTGAAGCCAGATATAAATGAAACAATTAGAACACTGTTGGGCTGGGGTCCTTCAAGTAAGAGAATCACAGTTTTAAATAATTACAAAAAGTGACATTTCTTGACACTTATTGGGTTTGACCAAGAGGTCAAAGTGGTGGCCAAGGCACCCTTCCTTTGAGCAGCAGTGCACTGACATGTTTGGAGGTTTGCACAAGGTGCTGCTATAATTGTCTCTGATATTCCCATCAGTAGTTGTATGTGTTTGCAGTGCCGGTTTCAATCAGTGCAGTCTGATTCCTGTCTGACTGATTTCCTCCTCTGTGTAAACTTTGCTTTCCATGAATCCTCATGAGTTTCCAAAGTTTGCTTTCCGTGAGAATCTGTGTGACCACAATTGGATTATTTGCCTATTTGTGAGAAGCAAACACAGCTGGAACAAATTCATTTTTTTAATCATTGTGAGTATTTGTGAAAACATTTTTGGTCATGTTCCCTCTGCTCGGCCTTTTCTGACTGATACTTGCACAGAGAAGTGGAGAAAATTTGTTTTATTCTTTCAATAAGGCCACTACATGTCTCAGCTTCTAATTGTGGTAAAAAATCTCCTTTGGCAGGCCTGCCAATTTAAAAGTCAAGCTCAGTTTATTGAAATGAAAGAAAAGAATTGAACTTCAGTTCTCCCAGAGAATCATTCTTCTCATATCCCCAGCACACATTAGTTCTGGATCTCTGTGGAATACAATAGAAGAGAGGTTATTGAATTGAAGTTTCAAGCACAGAAGCAGAGCTCTGGCCAATTATATTTTGCCAGGGCTGAAATTGGACTAGTCAAAAAAAGGATATCAAACTGCAAACCAATGTGATGCAGAATCAAATCTCGTCTGAGATGAAATGCTTCTCTGTCTGGAAAGGTGAGGGAAGTGGTGCTGTATTTTTGTCTTTAATATCTGTCTGCTCCTCATGCCTTGTTTCCTGACTCTGGCTCCTTTTTCTATCATAACCTCTATTGTGTGGCTGCTTAGAATTCTGTGGTAGTACTGAGTAGCAGATGTCAGAGTGCTTTTGCCTTATAATTCCTGGGCTTGTTGAAGGTGTGCCGGACAGTAGATGTGAAAGCTCAAACCACGTGTTTCTTCAGGATCTCAGGAGGTCAGCCCCCAAGCAGATGCCAACACAGAACAAGGGAGGACAGACTGCCTATCAAATGTCCCATTTGCTGCAGTGAGATGAAGTTTCCTGATCAGTTGTTACAGAGTCGGTGCTGACTTTCCATTACATTCCTGTTCCTGTTGGAAGGGAAGTTATGCTCTCTGCTTTGTATGAGACATCCAGCTACAATTTTCTTCTAATATTTAATTTTGTGGCAAGTTTTGCTACATTTACTTCCCTTCACATCATACCTTCCCCCAGGCATCCTGTGCACATCCACAGAAGACTCAGATGCACCATCTGGGAAGCAGTCTGTAGGTGGTCGTGGAACCCACACGTATAGCTATTAGCTTCAAGATGCTAATGCCTGCATTAATCATCAGATTGACTTCCTTGTGTTGCATTTTTTAAGAAAGTCTAAATTGCTTAATTTGTCTAATTATTTACATTCCCATTTATATCAAGTTTTCTTACACAAATTATTTCTTCTGATGCAAAGTGAATGACTCAGTTTTTATAGACCTTTGGGTATGGTGCCATCTGCGTTTCTCTTATCTCAGGAAATTTTCATTTTGTGATTCTATTCACGCACACACCACAAATGTGAAATACATGATACAAGAAGTCATCAGTGGGTCAAAGCTAAAAAGATACAGGCAACCTCAACACGCTGAGATAAAATGTTCTGAAAAAAATGACTCAATGACTTGCAAAAAGGACTGTAGCTTCAGAGAGAGTATCTTTGCTCTTTGTATCAGGCAGCTGAGAATTCAGATAGTGCAAGTTCTCTACAAGTAGTATTTGCTTATCCAAACGAGATACAAGACTAATATCTCTGGGTAGTTTATACATTGCTTAAAAAGTAATTTCAAGTTTCTGTTAACTGAGTGATTTTGGATGGACCCAATGCTGAGAACCCAAATTTCGCACTATGGACATTTCAAGGAGGTTTACTTCAGATTAGCTCTAGTCTGTTATCACGGATTGGAAAGCCACTAGCAGCTGAAGCCCACCTTCTGGTTTAGCTTCATCCAGAAGGAGACCCGTTTGCACGGTCCACTATCACTCAGTGATGGAAATGAAAGCATGGTTAAGTAGCGGTCATCAGGAGATTTTGCTTCAAAAGCGGGCTCTTGATTTGAGCCAAAATGCCAGTGTAGATGCACCTAGATATTGCTTGTAATGACAACTGGAACAAAATTTTCTGTCAAAATCATTTCTTCATGGAATGTAAGAATTCAGATCGAACTAAACGACTTAGTGAAAGCGTCTCCTTTCTACACAAAACCTCATTCTCCTTTTCTGTCAAAGGTTTTCAACTAATACCCACAGATTTCAACTCATACCTTTTCTGGCAGCCCCAGCCTAGGGCATCAGGCACCTCCATGGAGACGGGGATGGGTTGAGGCCGGGTGGGACATCAGCTGGTGGGTGGGGGTCAGGGTCAGGCATGGGCAGAGCTGCAGCAAAGCAGACACCGAGGGCAGGAGCTCAGCTCAAGGGAAGCTCCAGACAAGAGGGATGACCCTGGCAAAGGGTTCAATAGCCCTTTTACCAAAGCCACCAGCTCAGCTGGCCCCAAGCCCAGGCCGCTAAACCTCCAGCAGCTGGGGGAAGCGTGCTCAGGACCCTGACATATGCGGTGTAATTCCAAATAGCCATCTTAAAAATCAAACGCTTTGCTTACACTGATAAATGAGGTAGAGATTTTCAAAATTATAACAGGGTATGGATCTCCCACTTGGCAGCTTTTTCGTTATTGCCTTAATCTGGAAGGATTTTAACTGCGGTGGAACAGATGTCACATATTGCCCTGGAAAAGGCTGCATATTGCATCAAGGAATACCATGTGGGGGAGCTGGTTTCAATATGCTTTCCAAAGGAAAACTCCCACTTTGAGAGTCCGTGTCTTAGGAAATACTGGAGGTTTCAGCCCTAAGAGCTGGAGGTTCTTTGTGGGTGATGGGCAGCAGGCAGCCATAAGGCGGGATGGTGACAGAGCCACTTTTTTCTGTGGTTTTTCAATGAAACAGTAAAAAGAATGAGTTGATAGGCTCCAAAGAAGGTGGCCAGGGTGTAGTTTGGTCTTACTGTTTTCTGTAGACTGAGTAACCGTTACTATTTTAGATGGAAAATTACTTGCCCGGGGCATGCAGAGAGCTTTAAAAGTCAGGGAGTCATGGGAATAGGTTCTCAGACATTTGTTTAATTGAGATGTTTCCCATGCTTGTTAGAAAATGAAATAAAACTGATCTTCTGTAAATGCTAGGTAGTTGATCGAGATTGCTTACCAAACCACCAAGATTTTGTTTGAAAAAAATAACGAAATGAAAAATGTGTATCGTCTGTTTTGTTTTCTCACCCTTTATATTAAACTCGGGTGACATTTTTCAGTTAGGGTTTTGGGTTTTTTTAGATAAGAAACTTTTGTTATAAGGGGGCATAAAAGAGAAAGCAACCACAAAAACACAATCTCATGACTCTAGAAATGGAAGTTTTTCGAACCAGTTACTGTAAGATTTGCAAAGAAGCTGTGAGGAGCAGCACTGATGGACAAGGAACAGGATATGGTGTTCTCCTAAATTAGCTCATCTCCTCCATTAGAGCACAAGCCTTTACCATCAACTATCAGCAGGAATTTATTACTGGGATAAATGGGGCATGCTTACTTTTTTCAGCATCTTAATTAGTTACAATGCCCTCTTCCTAAAGACATTACAGGATCCGAAACAGTCTCTTAGCTAGGAAATGTGTTATCTCATATCTTGAATCCCTGGGGCAGGATGCTGAGCAGATTCAGTCAGTGCAATGTTAAATGTGGCACGTCCTTGTTTACACCATCGTCTTTTTACAGTGCTGATGGGCACATGTACGGAAGTGGTTTTTTTCTTATATTGAGGAGGGATTGATGAAGAGCGTTCAGTCTGGAGTCATGGAAAAAGTGCGAAATGGTGAATAAAACTTAGGGCATCTTTAGGGCATGGGATAGCATCTCCCCCACACAGGTGAAGAGCAAGGGGCAGCTGGGCTGTGCTGGGTGTGCGGAAAAAAACGAGACAGCAGGGAACAGGCAGGTATCTGCATACCACGTGTCTGGGCTGCAGTGCTGGCGTGGCCGGGAGCAGAGCCAACGTGGAGGAGCACCCCAGCAGCGCTCCGTGCAACAGGTTTGTAACCGCAATAACCATCAGCAGCCAGAAACTGGTGTAAAACTTACTCGGTCCATGATCTGGGTGCGCCCATACCCCTATAATAGGGTTTGTATATGTTCTATTAACCGCCAACACTGCTTTTTAGCTAAGTCAGTTTACAGACCAGAACGGAGTGTGGATCGAAGCCAGCAGTAGGTGTCCCATAGAAAGGGCCATCCCTGGCTTTGTCAGGAAGGCAGAGCCATGCACCGGCCCATGCAGTCAATATGTTTAGCAGCTCAAGAGGATTAAACTGAACTCATTGGATTTGTCACTTGCAGAGCTTTATCCAGCAGACACATTTAATTTCCCAGCTCTCAATGCCTGTAACCTAATTTCTACATCTGTACAGGGTGCGCGGAAAGCAGGGAGGGATGGGGAGAAGCATCAGACTTGGAAAGAGCCACTGTCAAGTTAAACGTCACTTAAAATGACACCAGAGTGGTGTGGTGAGTAGCACCACCTGAGTGCTGACATAAGGACCAGCGCTCACTGGTTACGGCGCTCCCCTTCCCTGCCTTGCCCCCTGTTCTGAGACGTGACCTACTGTTTTGTTCCATCTGATTTACAGATGAGGGTAGAGCTGCCCAGATAGTCCCACCTCCTGTTAATTTTCTCTGCTGTGAGAGTTTTTGGGGTTCCCAGCCTTGGCTGGGGTTCACAGTCCCCCTGCTCATGCCCCCCACATCTCCCAGCATCATTTGTGTGCTGGCTCCATCTCCGCATGTGCCCTCACCCCCCAGACAGGGATTAAGCCTTTCAAGTTTGTGGAAGTGCTTCTCTTCTCCGCAGTTATCTCTGAGCCAAGTTATCCGGATTTAATTGCTTTAATAATTCCCCAACTCCTTCCAGACACCCAAGTCATTATTGTTTGATTTTTGTTTTTAATTGCTTCCAATTCGTCAACGTTCTAGCTTTGTTTTGTGCTGCAGGCATGTCCAGAGACCTCAGAGCTGGTGAAGACTTTTCTGATCTTGCAAGCGGACTTCTTGCTTAGCCCCGGCACAGGGTGCACTGAGTGATTCCCCCTCCAGCCCAGCCACTGGTGCAGACCGAGGTCTGACCTGCCTCCAGCTTAATGGCTGGGTGAACAGGTAAAAGCTAAAGAGGAGTTTGTGCTGGAGCTAAAACGGTTATGCATGGGAGACTGCCCCAAAACAGGATGGTCCTTGACACCAGCTGGGTGGCCCCAGCCCCCCAGTGATGTCAGATTCAAATCTAAGGCTGCCCTTGCTCCGTGTATGGATGCTGGGAAGTATTTCAAATGAATGTTTTGAATCATTTTATCACATGTTGCATCATATCTTCTGGGCTTTTTGAAGCTTTCAATCCTGGAGCCATATAATTTGTTCTGGGTTTATTTTTTATTTATTGTTTCTAACTCTTTGGGGTTGTAGAAAACATCTTGAAAGCAGAGTCTGATGGCTCTGAGATGAGTGCTCCGTTTCGGAACCTCTTGGTTTGAAGCCAACCTCACAGGCTTCCTGGGGCAAGAGGGTGATGAAGTTTGACTCTGGAGCTTCATACTTTCTATTGTCAGTACTCCCCAAATTGTAAATTAAAGTGCAACCCCAGCCTGGGCAGAAAGGATGGGATTGCTTAAGGTGTAATGAGAGGCATGTCCGTGCAGAACAGGAAAGACATGCAGCAAGCACTTTTTTTTTTAATATTTCTTTGCTTGCATCTTTTAATTTATTAAATATTAATAATTTATTGCATCTGGAAATCGACGTTAGGTAGAAGAAATAGAATCAATTTTTAATAAATATGAGCAATAAATAAAACATTTAATAAATTATGCATGCCCAAAGATTACTGAAAGATTAAATAATGATCTTGTATACATACTCAAGCTATTATTTATTAATAGTTTTTTGCAGTGCAGCATTCATGACACTCAGGGAAAGTATAGTTTCACCTGAAAAGTAAGCCAGGAGAGAGACGCAAGTTTCCATCTTTGTACCTCAGTGGCTTTCAGATCAAATGTCTCACATTGATGAGGGAAAGAAAATGTTTCCTTTCCCTCATCCCTGGCCCTGGAAACACTGCGTGCCCCAAACCCCAGTTTTTCCTTCCCACCTGCTGCCAGGCTGAGGCGTTCTGCAGGCAAACCCTTGTGATCCTCTTACCCTCTCCTAAAACATCAAACACAAAAAAATTAAAAAAAAAACCAACAACCTGGTGAAAAAGCCAGTGGCAGTCAATTTAGTACCTGGGACTTTGAGTTTTAGTCCTCTAAATACATTTCTTTTTCTGATACTGCCTTTTCACGCTTGGGGATGCAGCTGATTGTATCGAACACCCTGTCCATCAGACCCGGCTCCCTACGGGCCGAACTCTGTTATGAAGCAACAGATTTACTAGAGATAACTAAACTTGTTTCACATTGCAAAGTTTTGGCTTTTGGCAAAGAGGATGCAAATACAGTTCAGTGGGGAAAAAAAAAAAAAAAAAAAACACAACCAAAAAAAAACCAACCAAAAAAATGCTTTCTGCTGCACAGAAAAAAGGTTTGGGTTTCTAAAACTGAAAAATCAGTTTAAAAGCAGATTTATATATTTGTTAATGAATATCTGATAGAAAATACGTGCAAAATTATTTTCTTTTAGTTTTAACATACGTAGGCTGAGTTTTTCAACAGACACCAAACGAGTGGGCGTAAAAAAATCCCATTGAATTTTTTTTTTCTTTTTTTTCAGGAGCAATTGTGTGGCAAGAAATTGCGTACACTTGTAACAAATTTTTCAGATTCCAATTGCTTAACTGTGTGTCTCTTTCCATGTCTCACTGTAGCACTCAGTGGCAAAACAGTCTGGAGCAGCAGATTGGGACCTGCTTTGGGCCTCCCAGAAAGTGGCCGTGTCTGCCTGCAGTCTGGCACCTCGTTTCCTTCCACTCAGAATTAGCCTGGTGATAAATATAACTACTAATTATATTTTAACCTACATATTTTTTTTTTTTTTTTTTTTTTTTTCCCCCTCATATATTCCTTCTTAGAGCATTTAATTGCCAGTGGAAGACTTAAAGGAGGTGTTTTATGCAGTTTGTGTTTAAGTACCCAGAGATCAGTAATATCACTTTTGGTATCTCAGTGGAAAAAAAAAGGTTAAACAATGCAAAGGGCAACTGGTGGCCAAACCTGACCAGCCTGTTTATAAACCACACCAAGCCACATGTGGCTTTCACATGGCGCTGGGGTGAAGGAAGGCTCTTTTCTACCGAGCTTGTCCCCCTGCCCCAGCTGGGGCATCATCGCGAACAGAAGACGAAGGACTGATCCCACTTTGCCCAGTCTCACGCACGCTTTAATGTGAGTGTGATTTAAAGGCTGTATCTCTGCATTTCCCGTCAGAGGGGTGGACGGGATTACACGCATAAAATCAGATTATGAGCCTGGACGCAATAATATGTAAGAGAGGGACCTGGGGAATTGGACCCTGCGTCAGAAGCTCGCCTTGTTGACGATTCTGGGATTGCTCACCAGCTGAAAAGAAATCTCCCCGCAGTCTTTTTTGTCATTACGATCCTGAAGGAAAACAAACTGATATCAAAGCAAGGTTTTTGAGAGGCAAAGAGATTATTTCCCAGCCTGTTCGGGTTCCACACTGCTGCTGCCGATGTTACCCAGCCCACAGCTCGCTCATGTCAAAATTAAGCAGATGACTGTGCTGAACTTGCAAAGGGAGGTGGCCAAGACAGTGAAGTGCTGGTCACGCCGACTACAGCTTTCTGTTGAAATACAATGTCCAAGTGTCTTAAGCAAGCAGCTGGAAGTGATCGCCCCGTGGTGCACGCCAGACAATTTCAGTAATGCTGCTTCTGGGAAGAAAGGCGAAGAACAAGTGGGTGCACCGATAGCCGTTTTGCCTTTTTCCCTCAGTGCCAGTAACGCTTACTACTGATCCATCCCTAGCAGGTGCCTGACACAACAGCCTGCGTCTGACTGACAGAGCAGCAGTGATTTACTCAATTCTTTACGCGGTTTTCTTTACAACATAAGATTTGGTTTCTGCTCTGTGAGCAAGCACACCGAAATGCAAAGCCTGAGAGCCAGCTTCCTGATCTTGAGACAGCCTTTGTCCAAACATAAATGTGAATTTTGTCAATGGGGCTTATTTTTCTTATGGGCGAGTCTAAGCAGCCTCTCGGGGTCCCTCTGGGCTCTGTTTTGTGTGCACCTTGGGAGGTGTAAAAGTCTAAGGGAGCTCAGCTTGAGACCATTCCTAACATTGGGGTACAAATAGTATCATGTGCTGACTTGATCTTGCATGCTCTGGAGAACCCAGAAGCTGCATCTCCCAGGAAGAATGCCGGCAGGTCCCTCTCCTTCCCCTTCCTATGGCTGCCAGCTGGGGAACATATCCGAGAGGGCAGCAACACGTCTGCTGTGAAACCTGAAAGGGGTTTACCTCAACATCTGGAGTTTCCACTGGGAACAGTGATGTGATTAGGTTGTAAACATATGTTGCAGGTGACATTTAGAGTAGAGACAGGTGCTGAGGAAAGGACGTCTTTAAAACCCCTCTTATACTTTTTGGGTTTTTCCATCTTTAGATGAAAGAATTATAGATGCAAAGTGAGATGTGGGGATAATTATAAACCTGGCACCTCCAAAATGACCATTTAGGTTAATAACTGTATTTTTAAACTGTTGGCAGCACAAAACATCTTCTTACGTTATATATAATACAATACTTAATTCCCCAAGGCAGGTTCTTTTGATCAGAAATACTACAGCACAAAAGCTGAAATAATGACATTTGCTGAGACTTTACCCTCTTACACTGAAAAAAGAAGTTAAAAGGGTGCTGTGGGAGAGCATAAACAAGCGTGTTTGTTTGTGCATGTGTAGATTCAACGTGAGGGATAGACACTAGCTGTGTGAGAGAGCACTTAATGGTTTAACCACTGTTAGAAAAATGCGGGGTGAAATCTTACCTTCACTTAAGGCAATGGGCTCTTTGACTCGAATGGGAGGAGGACTTTGCTGCTGGTGCTACTTAGATCCCCCGTGAGAGAGGGAGTTTTGTTTAGCTGTACTTGCCAGCCTTCAGCTATGAGAATACTTGCAAACCCCCTTTTATTTTTTCATTTTTTAAATGGAGAGAAACCGGATTATGTTCCTGTTGCAACATGAAAGCAAATTTCCCCTAGGACAGATACTCAGGGACCAGTGGTAGCAACTTCTCTTGCTGCTAAAAAGATTTGTTTTGAAATTACCAGCTGTGATAAGTGTGCAAGGAACTTTAATTCTTGAAGACCATCCTAATTTAAAAGTGAAGATTTAAAAATGCAGATGAGTATGGCTTAAAGTCTCAGTAAGCATACTGTATGTAGGAAGCTAAAGAAGGATTCAAACTTACAAATTTTGCATGAAAGGGTTGAGTTATTCATGCTCTGAGTCAGTAAATGAGGTTACAATGCCACGGGTGCATTGGCCCTCACATGAGAGTTATAATAAATGGTTATTATAAATTTTCCTGGATTTGTTGAAGGGTAAGGCGGCTCAGCAGCTTTTTAAAACTTTGGCTTTTCAGGTCTGGAATGTCCATGTCCCACCACAACCTTAGTTTGCTCTCAGGAGTTCAGCCTGACCTGTGTCATGGTCTCCCACCCCCCCATGATAATCAATTGCATGCGAGGTGAAGTGCCAGAAGGCAGAGGAAAAGAAGAGAAATAAAGATGGCTGGTACTCTTAGATAGGCTTTAGGGGTGGAGGAGGGTGCCAGGGCTGTTGTCACAGATGCATGAATTTTTTCACAAGGAACCCAGCTCTTGAGGTGAAAAAAAGGCAATGAGATATGAGTGAGAGAAAGAAAAAAAGCAATTATTATTTGTATTACTTTCCATTGTGGGATGAAAAATTGCACTGAACTCTGTAGCCTGTACTGGCCACATCCTCATTCCTGGATTTTTTCCTGAGCATTCTCTGGCCACATAGTCGTGTTCAAGCATTGACACCAAGGGCTTACCTGTAGGAGGGCGACACATACGTGTAAGTACACCTTGCTGTTCCTGTTTGACGTCACCAAGTCCATTAAATAACCCTGTTTCTGCAGTAAACCCGTATCAGCCAGCTGTGATTTAAGGAGCTTTACTCTGCTTTTGCTGCGACTACCGTTTGTGGGTGTGAGCCTCTCCTTTCCCTGGAAACATGTGTGGGAATGGCTGGGCTTAGGCACTTGGTCCAGCAATGCAGATGTCCACAGCTGGATTCCAACCTAATGGTGGCGTTCGCGTGACTGTTCTGCTTCGCGCTTTGCCTAGATCATGGTGATGATTCCTCCTGTCGCCTTTTTTAAGGTGAAGCATTAGTTAAATGTTTCTGTGTGGTGACTGTCAGCTTGTGTTTCTGTTCTGATTCTGTTTGCAAGCATCGATGTGGACACCATTAAATTATAAAAGAGGCAAGGTTTAGAAATGGAAGGATTTTAATGTGTTAAGAGAAAGGCACTTTGCTGATAATAGTTTTGAAGAGCCTGCCACTTGTGTGAGTTACATAGAGAAAAATAAATTGCTACCATAAAATGCAGAAGGCTAAAAGGTGCTTTTAGTCCAGAAATCAGATTCACGTAAAGGAATATTATTACCCTTTGGTTGTCTGTGCCAAGTCTTTTTCCTCATATTCATTTTGCTGAGGGATGAGGCATTAGCGAGTGAACCTGAGCCTGGAGACTCTGCCAGTCTCATCAATCAACAGCAGCAGATACACGATAGGGTGAGACCAACCCAGGAAAGTCATTTGCAGGCTGAGTATGGGCACCCCTACACCTGGGATGGGTTTCAGCCTGGGACTGACAGTAGTGCAAGATCCTGCATGTGCAGGGACAGCTAAGTCCCGGTACGGTCAGTGGGAGTCCAGCTGATGTTCATGGTGGAGCCTGGAGAGCAATTCAGCTGAGCAGCAGGAGAGTGTCTGTTTTAGGATATACTGGCCCAGGGGCTGGCTCTCCACAGGCTATGGTGAGATCTTAAACACCTATTGTGCCTGTAGGAACCTCTTGTGGTATCCTGCATCCCACCTTTGGGATGCCTACATGTAATTTGTTACTCGCTCTTCCCATCTGTGATGGAGCTGTGTCCTGCAGCCTGTTTTGCTGCGTGAAGAGGCCTGGAGCCTGACTGCAGTCAGTTTGGTGAGAGAGATTAGCTGAGAGACACTGCTGGCAAGATGTCTGCTCCTGGGCAATGTGAAACACACACAGGCTCTTCATGTCTCAAACAGTTCCAGTTGTTGCCCTGGCAAACAACTTCTCCTTTCCTGCTCAGGAACAGAGCGTCTAGTGATGCCCTTCCTTCTAGTGATGACCTTCCAAACCTGCATGTTGAGAAAGCAGAGTGCCGGGGTGCCCAGCCTCATCCCCGACGTGGCAGTGGCACACGGGATGGCATGGACAGGAGGCAGGTTCCTGAGCTCACTGCTCAGACACTGTGGGCAGACTTTTCTCCTTTTTGTCTTCAAAAGTGGAGGTCCAAGTGCTCAGTATTTATACAGCTTGCAGCAGCAACTCAGTATGGACAAATGTGTGGGTGTCTCTGCTTTCTTGCCTCACAATACACCTACTGCTGTAGTTGGGAGGGTGAATTGGTGCAAGCAGCAGCTTTATTCTCCGTCCTACCTCACCTGAGATGCTGTGTGGTCCATTGGGTAGTTATGAGAATTCTGTCAGTGGGCTTTGGTGAGTTTTGGACTATTCCCTTTCTCCTGATGCTCACTACTTTGGTAAGTGGGTTGCTCTGCAAGTGAAAGAATAACTCATTTTCCATTTTTGCTCCTGTTCATGCCTTTTCATTGGCTCACATTGGTTTTGACTGGTATGGGTGGTCTAATTACTTCTTGTTCCCTTACTTCTTGCCTTTAAGGGAAAACAAAAAGCTGAAATGCAAACACCATGACAGAGGTTTTAAATGAAGAGGGAGTTCATAGCTGAAAAGGTCAATGGACAATTACATGTAGCAATTCCAACACATAGTTTTCCTTGTGAATTGACTAACATTACCTATGGGAGGGAGAGAGGGACAAGGGGAAAGGAAGACAGATGCACAGCCATGCAAGGATTTGGTCAATGGATGAGACAGTTCAGGTGAGATAAGGTAATATCAGTCAAAATACTTCCGAAAGCTACAGTGAAGTTGGTGTGATTCATAGCTGACGAAGATAGAGTTGAGAATGAGGTACCAACCCACCCTTTTTGCTGATGCACAGATGTGGCTGAAAGTGGTACATGTCTCACGCCTTTCTGTCTGTCGCCGTTAAGCACCAGGAGCAGCTCTGGGAGCAGCTATCTGGTTTTGTGGCAGTGAGTACGCAGGCGGAAAGGACAGAAAGGGAGATGACGTGTGGAACACGTTATTATTGCAGAATCAGAATGGTTGGAGTTAGAAGGAACCTTAAAGATCATCTAGTTCCAAACCCCCTGCCATGGTCACCTTCCACGAGACCAGGCTGCTCAAAGCCCCATCCAGCCTGGCCTTGAACACTTCCAGGGATGGGACATCCACAACTTCCCTGGGCAACCTGTTCCAGTGCCTCACCACACCACAGTTAAGTATTTCTTCCTAATATCTAATATAAATTTCCCCTCTTCCAGTTTAAAACTGTTACCCCTGTCCTATCGCTTCACTCCCTGATAAAGAGTCCCTCCCCATCTCTCCTGTAGGCCCCCCTCGGGTACTGGAAGGCTGCAATAAGGTCTCCTGGAGCCTTCTCTTCTCCAGGCTGAACAGCCCCAACTCTCTCAGACTGTCCTCATAGCAGAGGTGCTCCAGCCCTCTGATCGTCTTCATGGCCCTCCTCTGGACTCACTCCAACAGGTCAATGTCCTTCTTATTTTGGGGGCCCCAGAGCTGGATGCAGTACTCCAGGTGGAGTCTCACCAGAGTGGAGTAGAGGGGCAGAATCACCTCCCTCAACCTGCTGGCCACGCTTCTTTTTGTGGCCCAAGATACAGTTGTCTTTCTGGGCTGCAAGCTCACATTGCTGACACTTCTCAAAAAAACTCAAAATCTTCTATAAGCTTCTCAAAAACCTTAAATGTCTGCAGCTTATGTGTGGGTCCTCGTGACCTTTGTTCTGATGGAATTGATAAATGTTGACCTGAAATGGCTATACTTCCAACTCCAAGGCTGCTCTCAGTAGTAGTAAAGCGCACGCTGCAATTATCGGTCTCAGAGGAAGCTGGGGAAACAGCTGTGGGTATAAAACCTCCACCACACAGTCTGTAACAGTGATCACAAGCGGTAAGTAGAACAGGAGAGCATCAAAGGCCCTGATGCAAAGTCTGAAACTCAGTAGCTGCGCAGGGCTCTTCAAAATGCTTCTGACCTTTTCAGAAATGCTTCAGAAGACTGACAGCTTCAACCAGCCTGCTGTGTTTTTTGGGATTCAAAAATTGTGATCAAAATTGAAAAATTACAAAAGACGCACCATCTTTAATGTTATTCATAGATAGATTGGCAGGACTAAAGAACCAGGTAGCGGAAACTAGGTATCAGAGCAAAGTTGTGTGTTCATCTTCACATCAATATGAGGGTGAAACATCTTTTTTCTTCTCTTGAGCCCTCATCATCACAACGTCCAAGTGGCTCTTGGAAGCATTAGTGAATATATCCTCACAGAAGCACTCTAATAATGTGTTGCAAATGGGGAGCTGAGGCAAAGAGATTCAGTGATTTAATGAAGGACATGGAGGCAGCGGATGCAAATCCTGGAATCGAAGCTTGTATTGACTGAGGATCATTAATGCATCTACATCAGCATGTTAGCTCAGCTCAGAAGTACACTTCTGAGTGAAACTCCTGCTTGTTCCCACTTCCAGAGACTTGGTTGCCATCCAGGCAAGACTATACTCCTTTCACATGGACTGAATCAGGAGTGTGTGTTCCTGCTGCTGGTGGGTGTTCAAACCTTAGGACAGGAATAAAGATTTGCTGAAGAAAACACCCTGAGTGTGAAGCTGCTCCTCCACTGTTTGCCAGTGGAGACAGCCTTGATGTCCGGCAGTGCCAACTCCATAAGTGCAAGCTCAGGCTTTGAGGATGAAAGGCAAGTCAGACGTAATGAAATCACTGTGAAATACAACAGTTTCCCACCAACAAATGGCTGGTTATTGGAAGCACAGTTTCTCCCATGCCTTTGATCTTGCTGAGGGATCACCAGCAAGCAAGTCTGCACTCGGAGAGTGGCGGCGCCGCTCCTGCCAGAGCATGGGCTTCATGCTAGCAGCTTTGCAGAACCAGCTATCTAGTGAATTTGCTTGAACAGACCTTAAACCACAAAGTACACAAATGAAATTAGAGTGTGTTTCCTGGGTAAATGCTGTTTAATCAATATAGAAACCAAAGCTCTGGTGAGTTAATAGGATGCAGAAAGATGATTTGCTTTGGGTAGCTTGGAGCTGAGGTCAGGAAGTCTGGGGTTTAGCCAGGCTTCTGACAGTGAATACTTGGTCAAAAGAAACCAAATCAAATTCCATTGATACATTTTTGAGTATTTTATCACGTTGTACCAAGATGTGATATGCTAGGTACTTATATATGATATAATATGATATGATATATGATAGATCCCTGAAGAAAGAAAAATGTAGCATTTAACCCATCTTCCTGATATCGCTTACCTCATCTAATTCCTAAGTCCTGTTGAATCAATGGTGAATAGAGAAACCTAAATACAAAAGCAGAGTGCATAGGAGCAGAGCTGCTCTGTGTTTGGTGGGCTGGTGGCATACAATGTCCCTAGCACAATGTGTCTCCTCTTTATAAAGTGCATGAGCAGCGGTGGGATGGGGAAAAGAATTAGCTGCCATTGAGATGGAGTTGAAATCTTTTGTGAGTGGTGGCTTTACTTGTCCTGCTCATCATTTTTTCCCCTTTTATAATGAGACTGTGTGATCAGGAAAATGGCTGATGCACATTTGCTAAGCAGCAGCTGTAAGGAAAAGAAATTGGCTGCCTAGAGCCAAAGTGACTCTTTTCTACAGCCAAAATGCCAGCGTTAGCAAAGAGAACAAGATTTCCAAAGCCAGACTTCAAAATTAAGGCCTCACTTGGGCCTTGGCAAAGTTCCTGCTGACTTCAGAAAAACTGAATTTCACCCAAATCTTCTAATACAAATGGGAACTTCTTGAGCAAAGAGTATTTAATACTGGCTGTGCCTCTGCTGAGTGGACTTTCAGATCATGAGATTATGTTCTTTATTTGTCTGTCAGCAACTGCTGTAATTTGTGTCCACACCTTCAATTTTATTGTGATTTAAGCCTGTCCGTGCAGCAGTGTTAACAACATTGCTGGGAGAGAAGCCACGGTAAGCAAGTCTGTCTGAAAAAGCTCCTCGTAGCGCACTGAAAACGCTGTGCCCTGTGATGCAAAGTGCTGCTCCAGTGCGAACATGCTGTGCTGGTTCGAAGTTATTCAAGGAATGCCGTCAAGCTGGTGTTTACACAAGGAGGATGTGTGCTGGATTGGGTATCCTCTGCCCTTTGGCCACTAGCCTGAAGTCAGAGTTTAAGCACAGCGTCAGTGTGAACCCCATCCCGTATGCTGACTGATTTGATGGAGGTGCCTTCCCGAGTCTTCTCCTGATCAGGGTCAAATCTGAATTGCTGGAGTGCACTGGCAGTGTCCAGAATTGGTGTCCAAGGATCATGACACTGTGGCAATAGCAGACATGAGCAGGACACTGCTGGTGGCTTCCCTTACCTTTCTCCTTTTTTGCCAATGTTTTTATTCTTTTCTTTTACTACCGCTACCAGCAGTTGCAGACATAGTCCCCTTAGTATGTTCTCAACCAAGTGTCCTCAAGTGATTGTCTTATTGAATTTATGAGAGAATTTCAAATTAAGACATTAGCATTCTCCCAGCCCCTCAGTAGGTTACCTGTCAGTGCACAGAGGCGTTATTGCAATCAGTTCCAGTGCACAAATGGTTGCGTTACCCCTGAACAAATGTGCAAACTGTCTGACTAGAGGAGAGCACAGATGTGGCACCCATTTACTTTTGCTTTAGTTCTTGCTGCCACTCAAAGCTAATCCAGTTGCAGAAGCCTGCCGAGCGCAGAGGTGTGCATTACTGTAGGGACATACATTATCACAGGGACTCTAGCATCTCCAGCAGTACCTCTGGAATCACCTTGCATTACAAGCTGTCTTTTATACTTGATGAGTAACATATTACACCGCACCTTTACAACTGAGGGAGCCTTCCTTTAAATTATCTTCAGAATCTTCAGAATCTTCATGGTTGGAAAGGACCTTTAAGATCATCGAGTCCAAACAACCTACAATCTCTGCCACTAGAGCATGCCCTGAAGTGCCACATCTAGATGTTTCTTGAACACCTCTAGGGATGGTGACTCAACCACCTCCCATTATGACAAATAGGTAGGAGGAAAGTACAAAAATATTGACTAGAACCACTTTAAGTCCTCCTTAGTTGCAAGCTTTGTAATAAGGTGACCAGAAAGCACAAAATATTTAGTCATCTCAGTGCTCATGTCCAAGTACCACATCACATTAAAATATTTTGGATCATCCAGTGAGGAATGGTTAAGCCAAACCCCCACTCTCACCATGGAGTTTGTTTTGTATTTTCATTAAATACATAGCAAATGGCTTCTGTGCAGCTTTCAGCATAAGACCAGATTCCTGACTGGGTACTGAACTGCAATCACAATGCTATTGTCAAAGTCTCTTGCCATTCTTCTGCTGCTTTCCCTCCCTCAAAGGAGGAAGCCTTGTAGCGGGGCATCACCTTGTTCTCTTGCTCTAGTCTGTTGACTGAGTTTCAAATGAAATCAACAAAGCATTTACTATTATTCCTGAAGATAACATTTAGATCTTTACCCTTATGTTCTGTCTTCTCGGTGTTTGCCTCCCACAGCTGCTGTGGCATTGCAACACCTGGTCCTGTGAGTGAGCATGCATGTAAGTGAGTAAGGCCATAGTCCCACCAGAATCTGCTGTCACAAGCTATATTTTGATTGCTTATTGCCATTTGAGTCATGGAGAGTTTCTCTGCTGCCAGCTATCCTCTGGAATAATGACAGCAGATGATGGTGAGAGAGACACGATGTGTTGCAGACTGTCCTGTGGCACAACAAAGCAGAAACACCATGATGATGTGCTCCTTCCACTTGTGTTCATGTTAATTCACCTTTTAGGGCTTATGGGGGGAAGTCGTAGCTCTTGATAGTCCAGGATTGTTGACCAGCACCTCATGTTGACAGCCTCTGAATGCTCCTATCAGTCACCAAGTCATACAGAGGGACAAATCTGTATCCATTTGTATTGGGCCTGGCTGAAGCAGAGTAAATTTTCCCCACAGCAGCCGTCGTGGTGCTGTGCTTTGTATTGGTAGATAGAAAGGTGTTGAAAACACATCCGTCTTTTGGCTACTGCTGAGCAGTGCTCGCACAGCATCAAGGCTGTCTGTCCAACGTTCCCCCCTCCCCAGTAGGCTGGGGGTGGGCAAGATCCTGAGAAGGGACGGTGCCAGGGCAGCTGACCCAAACTGACCAAAGGGGTATTCCATACCATATGAATGTGCACAGCAATAAAAGCTAAGAGAAAGGAGGAAGAAGGTGGGCATTTGTTATAACATTTGTCTTCCAGAGCAACTGCTATGTGTGCTGAAACCCTGCTTCCTGGAAAGTGGCTGGACATCATCTGCTGATGGGAAGTACAGAATAAATCTTTTGTTTTCCTTTGCTTTACTAAACTGCGTATATCTTGACCCACAAGTTTTTTTCCATCTTATTTTCTCCCACCCCATCCTGCTGAGGATGGGAGTTAATAGAGTGGCTTGGTGGGCACTTGGTGTCCAGTCAAGGTCAACCCACCACACCATTTAATCTGTAAGTGACTGCCTGACTCCATCTGCATATCACACTAGGTTTAAAAAGAGAGCTGGGCTGTGAAGATTAACCTGTGCATGCTGCAGCATATTTCTAACAGAAGTAAATCTTACTTTACTGCAGTGAGCAAGGTTGTTTTTGAAGATTTCAAGCATAAAATGTCAAGAGTTTTATCCTCCCTGCTAGGTCTTACAATGCCAGCACAGCTCAGATAAAGGAGAATGATAAAGATGCTACATCGGTAAAGACACTGGCGACAACCTGAATTTAAATCTCCTTCTTGTTAGATTCAAATTAAGTATTTTGAGATATCCAGATTATTAACTAGTTTTGGAAATACTGTGTAAAATAAAAGCTTAGAAAATTATATTACATGCTTACAATGGCATTGATATTTTCTTTAAGCTTCTTGAAAATTAGCCTGTATTTTGAAAAGAAATTGTGAAATCGTGCTTATATTCACTTGAAAAATAGGATCCATTAAAAACATTGATTGCCTCTTTTTAATTCAAAAATGGCTTTCTGTGAATGAAAGCCAGTTTTAAATGGAGTGTTCTGAAACATTAGAGTAATTATTGACACGAGAAAATAAATATTCACATATTGAAATGTAAACATGAAAGAGGAGCATTCATTCTTCCCCGTGAGATGATTTAGCACATTCTTGCATGATAATTGGCTGCACAAGCCAGTGGTAAGACTGCACGCACTTGGGATTTCTTTGTAGAATGATTTTTGAAACCATTAGCTCTGTAGCAAACTCTGAAGTGCAGGGTGTGGAGCGAGGAAGAGAGGGGTTCATAGAGATGGTATATACACAGGGTGTATTTTTGCCTCTGTGCAGGAACTCTGGAGCATGTGTTCAGTGGGCTGCAAATCACTCAACAAAAACATGAAAATTTTTCATACATTTTGGAAGCGATGCTAGTTCCTTTAGTCTGAATGAGGAAGCTGTGCTTATCCTACAGAAATTCTACTCTCTAGACCTTTCAAATGTATGAATCATATCCACATATGGGGTTTCTGTCTCAGCACGGTGTTTCACTTCATTAATAGCTTCATTATCTAGCTAGCAAATGGACTTTTTTCAATATTAAAGTAAGTCAGGAGTCATGGTTTTTCTGTCAAGCTGCCTGAGTTCTCCACTTGACTTGAGTCATTCACCTGCCTCAGGCTCCTAAGATGGCACAGACCCAGGACAGAGGGGTCAGGAACCCTCTGGATGTGGCCAAGGGTTAATGGTAGACCAGGGGCCAACATATACAGAGGTGCTCCTGCAGGTGCGCCGCAGGTGGAAAGGGCTTTACTGTTACCAGAAGACCTTGTGCCTTTCCAGCCACCTAAGACTAGTATGTGGAGGAACATGATGGCTGGGGCTCTTTGCTCAGAACAGATTTTTCTTTTCCCGTTTTTTTTTTTTTTTTTAAGAGTCCCAAGGGTTTAGTGGGAATTTTTCCATCTGTTCAAAATACAGCCATTTTGCAGAACTGAGCAATCCTTGATGTAAAGTGTAGAGCAGGATTTCTGCTTAAGATAAGGGACAGCCCAGTGGTTAGGCTTTTCTGTTGACCCAAATTTCTTTGCCTTCTTTACCTTCGTGATTTGAATCTGGATCTTTCACACCTTAGGTTCATCAGCTGAACTGGGTGGCTAACGAGGTGTCAGAAATTGTTTGTCCTTTTCTGTGTCTTGCAAAGCTGTACTTATTACAAGAATAAAAGCAAAAGGTCTCATGTTTGTCTCAGTGTGATCTAAATGCTGGTCGTTTTCTTTAGAAATGGGAACTTTATCTACTAGACACTTTTAATGCCCACTAGCTTCGAGCTCTTCAGTCTGGAATTTCATAGTCACGGTTCAGCAAAGAAATTAAGCAAACAATCCCACTGAAGTTAATTTTTGATAAAACTATGGGCTAGGTAGAATACCTATGGCTTTAATAGAAAGGTAACTTTGCATCACTTTACATCAGTAAACAATTAAGTATCAGGTTATTCCACAACTGAACACACAGAGACACTTGTCTCCTAGGAGGGCTGTCTCCTGCTGTATACTCACATCCTCCTACTTTGGCAGGACCTCATGGAAGATCTTTTCTGCTCCGCAGCCTGATAACCACACTGGCAGTTTCAGCTAAGTCAGTGGGTGCTGGCACACAGCACGCACCAGCATCAGACTTAAGGACATAGCTAACAGAAGACATCTGAAGTCCCAGGGGACTCTACCCCTCCCGCAAGGCTTTTGCTTCTCAGACCTCGGAAGCCAAAACAGAACTAACTTACATACAGATTATATATATATATTTTGCCATCACTTGGCCACAAATTTTTGCATCAAAAATGATAGACACACCCTGCCCTTGATTTTCATGAGAGCATTGTACCAAAAGGATGTCACTCAGAGGTGCTAACGGTGGTGGCCCATCTGCTCTAGCTGGCTCATGTAGTCCTCAGTCTCTCAAAATATGGTCTTAGAGACTCAACAGATGGATGCCACGTGATTACTTAGGCACAGACACAGCTTCTCGGATGCTCTGCACAGTCACAGGAGGATGAGGGTCTAGCAGAAGGCAGTGCTGCCAGCCTTCACTTTCTCAAGTACTTGTTTAACAACAACTGAAGTTGTTTTCTCACTTATGAAGTAAGAATCGGTGTGGTTTTGGATAGGCTGGGTTTGGGTAGACTTGAAGGGAAACTTTTCACATGTTTGAAACGCTCTGTCTGGGACAAGCTGAAACCACTTAAAGTCCCCAGACGTGGGCGAGTTGGCAGGGACCTCACTTTGTTGACACATCGGATTATATAAGCAGTCGGCAGCTTTTCTGCGTGCGCATGGGTGTGTTGTGTATGTGTAGGAGAAGAATAGTGGTGGTCCAGACCAGAGACCATGATGCACAGGCATCCCATAATAACTTCCATACGCTGAACTGTCATGTTAAACTGCATGAGATGGGGGGGCGGAAGAGGGAGGCACAGATTGATTTTTACCTCCAGCGAAATTCCACTTTGGTGTGAGTGGGTGGACCTGCCATTTAGTTAAATGCAACAGGGTTGAACTTGGTTCCTTCAGTTCCTGGGTGGTATCTCACCAGCTAGCTGCTCCTGGTGATAACGCTTAATGGGAGCAGGATTTCTACTAGCAGTGCCAGGAAAAAAGCTTCAGAGATTGTGCCTTGTGTCCATATCAGTGGTATTTTAGGTAAGCAAGGGAGGCGATTCCTGTCTGGGTGCCCAAACACAAGGGTGAGCCCACTCAGTTGGCCCAGCATGTGCTGGGTCTCCAGGTTCATAGGGAGGCTGATGCATGGGGTGTTGAGGTGTCCAGGTTGGGCATGACACCTGAGCTTGGTCTTCTTGGGCTCAGTTTCTTTGTAGCTAAATTGGGATTTCTACTCATCTATCTCCCAGACGCATTGTGATGAAATGGCTTTGAAGGTGTTTAGAGGATTAAAGCATTTTCAAGGTGGAAATTGCCATGTTTGGTTAATCCTCTGCCAAAATGTTTGAGATCAAGTGTATGAATGACTTGGGAAGTTGCTGTAGTGCTCTGAGAAGCAAAACAAAGCAATGAGACAGGAGCCTGGAAATTCAAGAAGAACATAGCTCTTGGGAAGCACCGTTTGGTGAAGCCTCTCAGCTCCTCTGTGGCAGCATGAGTGAAACCTAGGGGATGGCCTTGACCCAACAGACATAATTGCATGGGTTGGTGGTGAAGCTCATTCTCACATGACAATACTGCCCAGTAGGGCAGCTCTGTCTTGACCTTTGTTTATCAGCCAATGGACATACATTTAGGGACTCACTTCCAGAGTTGTAAGCAACCACAGATGTAGTTCACGGCAGAGATGCCACATCCTGGAAACCAGGCCTTTAACAGCTGAGCCCAAAGTACCTGGGGCTACATGATGACTGCAATGGGCCTTGGATGTGAACCTCTGTGCTCTAAATGGTTGGACTTGATGATCTTAAAGGTCTTTTCCAATGTAAATTATTCTATAAATGATTCTATCATTCTAAAGGAAAAAAGGGACTTCATCAAGAGCTGTTCTCTGTTTGGTCACTACAGCACAGGAGCCAGGAGAGATGCTTTTGGACCTCCTCCCAGGCAGTCTGGTGGCATTGCTTTCCTCTGCACCAAGCCCTGGACTGGATTGCATTGCTTGAGTATCTGCCTGTAGTCTTCACCACACAGCCCTGGTTCCCTCACAGCTCTTCAGGAGTAAAGCAAGCTGCCCTACCCTTCATCACTGTGGCATGACTCCCTTGAAAATCAAATGTATGTTGAGAAAGATAAGCACCTCCTGAGAGTAATTCATCCTATACTAAGAGAAGTGTCTCAGGCAGTTGATCATATTGCCTGATCTTCTTTCCACTGTTGCAGAAGAAGCCTAGATGAGCATTGTTTTAGGCCAAAGAAGGGACTTTTTAATCCAGAACTAGCTGAGATGAATTGCCTGAAATGCCTGGCCCTAAGTCTGTCTCTTCAGATGGATAAGAGGTAGATGAAGAGTCCTCAACAAGTTTAAGATCTTTTCCATTACTCTAAGACTATCTTCACATACATTAGTGGCCCACTGATTAATCTGCCACTTGGATTTATGTTAATCACTTTGTCAGTCCTTGAGTTCAGTGGACCACAGAAGACTGCAGTTGGTTCAAAGGCCTTCCACAAGCTTGTGGAAGGGGACTTTTATTGTATAAGCTGGCTTTCCATTTGTAAAAAAAACATCTATAGCATTTATTCACAAAAGAAAAAAGGGTTGGGATAAAAAAAAGTTTCGGATTGCCAGTGTTATTTGTACACAGTTCTCATGGACCTCCTAATTTGAAAGAGCTGCCAAAGGTCCTTAAGTTACCCAGAAGGTGTTGTGTGGAGGAGGCTGAAGGTATGCAGCTACTCAGGGGACAGACCCCTCACTCAGTCACACTTCTAGATTCCTGAAAAACAGTCTCCTGCTTTACCCTTTCACACAAGTCAGAGAAACATCAAAGTATTTTGGCCGCCCTTCTGCTGGGCAGTAGTTTAGATGTTCTTTATGACTGTGGGTTTTATGGAGGATGCAGGTTACAAATATTTTTTGTAACTTTCACTGATTCCAACTAGCAATAAAACCCTGTCAGCCTGACAGAGACTCTGCTTTGGGTTGATTCATAAAAGACTTAGCTAATGATATGTCTCTTACAGGCTTCTTCAGCTTTCTCTCTCCCTCCTTGTGAAATAGACGTTACAAAAAGCTCAGAGTCCAGGAAAATCCCCATAATTGTTCTACTCTCAAGAGGTTTGCAGCAGAGGTTCGCTGGCTTATCTACCATGTATCATATACATAAGAGATGCCATCCCTCTGCAACTCAGTGTCATTTTAGATTGTGGTTGGTATTGATTATATTTCACATTGTGTTCTACTTTAATAATCCTCTTTCTTCAGGATCCTGTGATTGTACAATAGCAGAGTTTATCTTGTCCTTTTTTTTTCAGCACAGAATGGGGATTTTCTTGTCATATTGCACTGTGCTCAAACGAGCTGAGCAAAGGGATCTAATCTCCAAAATATTAATTTGTCTGCGTATTGAGGAAACAAAAGCAGTGATAAATCTGCACATGTCTGAGTTTTTGTTTGGTTTTGGGTTTTTTTTGTTCAGCAATCCCAATGATTTATGTAAGGAGTTCCTGGGCAGGGGGGAGGGAGAGGCAGCCAGTGGTCTCAAGTTAACAGTGAGTCATAATATATTTAGCAAGGGATAATGCAAATGCTGGAAAAATAGAGGAGGAGGCAAGACAGAGAAAAGTGTTTTCTCTGATAGGAAAGCTATTAAACATTTAGCTCAAGAGAGAAGACAGTATGCATGCAGCTTCCCCAGCCTTTCCTTTAGAAGGAGAAACCCCAGAAGATGAAGAGTAAGAAAAGAGTGGGGGGTGTACAGAGGTTGCTAAGGGCTCGGGGAAAGCATGCCTGGCTGAGGTCTGGAAAGAAAACTGGATGCAGATGCGTGCCCTAGAAAGCAAGACCTGGGAACAGAGTACCCCTCCCTACCTCGTATGAACCCCTTTGTTTTCCAGACCTTTTCTGTCAAGGAAAATTGCCACTCCTGATTCCTCATACAAGCCTCTCCTAACTCACTGGAGGGGAAGGTAGGTGACAGCTGCTGCCTGGGTGGATGCCAGGAATTGAATCAGGGGCTGCCGGAGCTGAAAGCATCCGTGCTTAGAGCTTGTGCTAATTGTGTTTTTCTGTCTCATTCCCTCTGGTACGGACGAGGCTAGACACACAGCCCACCCCGAGCACTGGTTTACTGGTGCTCGGTGCACGTCCTCCTTCCCAGAGCCAGTGTGAATCCAAGGACACACTGCAGCTTATGCTGCGGTCAAGGGCATCAAGGGGTGCCGCTGCGGGAGTTTGCAGCCATGTTGTCCCTCCGATAGGGTCTGTGGGCACAGGCAAGCATTCGCTGGCCCTGCAGGATCCCCTGGTTCCTTCTCTTTCGATCTGCAGACATGTCACCTGCTCTGTTGTTCCCCGGCCCTGCTCCGCTGTGAACAGGACAGCCTGTCTGTGGTGAGGAAAGCAGCTCAGGCTTTCAGGTAACTGTAATGACGAGCAAGGACAGGAGATGTGCGAATGCAGGGCAGGGACTCACGTGGGCTCTGAGCCGTACGCAGCTGTCCAAAACTCCATGGCCTGGGCTTTAGGCTGCTCGTAAGGCTCCCTCTTGACTACGTCTCCTGGGATGAAGGTCACTCTGACTCAGACAGCTTTGCCCGTGGGAACAGGTCACTTTTTTACCCACAACGTAGGAGGTTCGCCTTTGTCATTTCCCCAAAATACCCACAGAGACAGAGTGCGCAGTGTCCGTGGAGAGAGTCTCTCTTGTTTACTTGGCTGCAGAGCCAAGGTGGATGATGTTTTGTGTGATGGGAAAAGGTCTTGATTGTTTTGTGTTATTTAAACTTTACATAAATAGTTGTAAGTGCTTTTTTTTTCTTTTAAGAGGGGTATATTTTCATATATATGACCTTTGTCATACCTAATTCCCCCCTGCTGTACAAGTGAAGGATGGTGGATCGAGCAGGTCATGGTACCCAGCGGTAGATGTGCATAAGGAAATCCAGCAGGAAAGCTCAGATGTCATTGTCCCAGCGGAGTGATCGCTGCTCACTCACTCTTTGGAGCATCTCCTAGGTATCAGGGACATACAGGTGCACATCCCATGCTTTTCTGGGGTGGGAAACTACATGTGCCTAAAGGAAGTGCCTCTTCCCCTGGGGTAGCTGCTGTATCTCACAAGCAATGAGAGAGTTAACAGGCAAGGGATTCATTTCCAAGGGACAGGGGTGGAGAATAAGCTACTGAAAGGAGCTGAAAATGAGGCTTGATGTGGTCGTGGATGCTGCAATTAATAATGCAAGAGAAAGATGGATCTGAGGCATCTGAAAGAAATCTACCAAAACAGGCTCATGACTTTGTGAATAGAGTCTAGTCATCAGACATTGCTGCTGCAAGTCTGTGTGCTAACACCATTGCCCTGTCCTTTCACTTCAGCATGGCCACAAAGGGCTGGACAAGAACTGGATCCACATCCCATGGTGGAATAAAACCAGCGTGATGGGAAATCATGGAGTGTGGCAGTAGGAAAAAGGTAGGAAAGTCCCCTGGCCCGGCTTTCCTATCTGTGAAGACTTGTTTTAGGGTGCCCCAGTGTCACCTGTAAGCCCAGACATGTCTGCTGAAGTGATGATGGGGTGCCTGCAAGGAGATAGGATTGGTGGTCTGTGTGCAAGACATGGCCAGGAGCCTCTTGGGATGTCTTCCTGAATAAGAGTGCAGCCATGGTTTGAGGTCCCACATCACCCCTTCTCACACCAGAGATACTGAAGTGACATACTGCTGGCCTAATCCTCCTGGCCTTCATTAAGAACCAGCAGATAAAATTGGGAGAAGTTATAGGAGGTATCTCTCATTTGGAAGAACTAGCTACCCTTTTTGAGACATCTGTGATGATTTTGTGGTGTTTTTTTTTTTAAAGTTCCAAAGCTCTCAACTGCTTTGAGTGACTGGCAATTTCATATTCAACCCAATTATTAATGGTTTTCTTAATCTACTACCTGTGCTGCCTTGATATATTTAAAAACTTCATGTCCTCTTGAAATACTTTGCTGCTGTGTAATGCTGATACCTATCAGACTGGTGTAAGTAGACTAAAACTGAATTAAAGCAACAGTTAATCTGAGATTACAGTAAAAGCAGAATTTGTCCTTCTCTTCAGCTGATGCTGACGCCGAAGAGACCATTTGGATAAAAGCTGAAGAGACTTAGTTATATCAGGCACTCTTAATATTCCTGCAGAGCTGAACAGATCGGCACTGACACGGATCAGAAGGCAGAAGAGAGTGGCAGCTTTGAAGAGCTGTTTTAATTACTCAGGGATTACACAGCTGTGCTAAAATAATGGGGGAAGCATGTCCACAGAAATAAGGCTGAATTGCTCTCAGTACCACTTGTTCAGAAGTCAGATATTTGGCAGCTTTTTTCTGGGCTTTAGAAAGGAAAAAGTGCTACTTGAAGGAGACGTCACCACAGCAAAGCCAAGCCTGATTAACCAAGAAAGGGCTATCTGACATTTATTTTTATAGCTCTTACAATGAGCCCCTGGTGTCTTTGTGAGGAGCTGACCTATGGAAATATGTGTTCCTCTCCTTGTCTCCTATTCTCTCTCTCTCTGTCTCCTATTCTCTCTCCTCTCTCTCTCTATGCTGTTACATCCAGCACCAATTTCATCGGGCACCTCGCTGGACCCTAACCAAGCCTCTCAACTTGTGTGGGTGGGCCCTGAGCTCTGGATGGGGCAGTGCAGGACGTGGTCCCCAGGTCTCCAGGGACTACCAGAGGTCTCTTGTTCAGAGCATGGCAATGCCCGGGGACCAGCCCCGCACTGGCTGGGGTTTCCATCATTGGCACTTTGTGGGGGACATCCCATGCCCCCTCCCCAGTAGGGTGGCAGGACTCTTCTGTGCAGGAGGAGCTGGGGGTGGATTGACAAGTCGGTTAGATACATAAACAAGGGAAGGGCGAGGCTGTTCTCAGGGACAGCCTGTGGTGAGTGAAGAGCAGCACATCTTCTGGGGTTAGTGAAGTATTGCGGGTTGTATCAGCTGAGGACTTGGCCTGGAGGATGCACAGTGGTCTGTTGTGCAGGAGCAAGATAGAGCAGGCCTCATCAGCTCCACATGGTGGGGTCTGGGCAGCCTTCAGTACCGCAGCAAGTTTGTTCAGGGCTTGCTGATGCCTCCACACAACACTGCAGTTTTCAGACTGCCAATGCGGCCTGTTCTCAAGAGTCAAAGGAAGGTCTGCTCCAAAGTGCAGAAATCTCTTCTGAAAATGAGAATTGATGGAGATGGAGACTCAAGACATAAGCTTGAAGAAATGCTTCAAAAAAAAAATCTGGTCATGTACTGAAGGATAAGCATTTGCAAGGCAAGCTGGACAAGGGAGTAGCTAAACTGGTTGGGGTATTTCTTTATTGAGCAGAGTAAGTCCCAGCTGTCTTTGCAGATCAAGGCCATAGATCAAAGCATGCGAGTTGCTTCAGGGATACCAATACATCAAGGATTTGCTTAAAATACTTCCCAAGAATATCCTGTCTCTCTGTAGTAAGGGCTAAGATGATTGACAACTACTGTTTCACCTGTGTATTAAACCTCAGTAAGACCAGGAATTCAACCACAAGACTTACCCCAGTGAAATTTTTTAAGTTTGGATGATAGTTTTCCATTTGCAAATAAAACTGGTTGGTTTTTTTTTACAAGAACTCACTAAAATGTCAGATCTTCGTATTTCCAGAAACTTTTATCATCATTACCCTTCACTGTCACCTTCTGTAACACACAGTCCTGCCTCTGCCCCTTTCCAGCACCCTTATGCTGATACCAGCTTAGAACACATAGCAGCACATCCCCACATCTCCATAGAGGGTCACTTTTTGCAATTAACGTTGTGTCTTTTATGTTGCATCATGCACCACCCAGCAAAATGGCAGTGTTGGCTCATATGTGGCAGCAGATTAAACTGGGACAACTGGAGCAGGTCCTGCTTGTGCCCTGGTGATCGTCACAAGGACACCTGCATGGGATGTTCAGCAGCTCCTCAATGACTGCAGCTGACGGCACGTTGAATTAGCCCCACACCCACCTCAGTTTATTTTTGTGTGCTGTGTTGACACGGCTGTGGGACTCAGGAAGGGAGTGGTGGAAGAAAACACTCCCGTCTTCCCTGTTTAATCTGCAGCCACGTGTAGGTCAACATCCGGAATAACTTGCTTTGACCTTGGCCAGGACCTTTCTGTACGTTGCTCTGCCTTCCCCTCCAAAGAGAGTCATATCTCCACTGTATTATTTCTTGCTGTGGGGCAGTTTGTGATTCTTCAGAGAACAAGCAGTGTATGAAAATACTGTCTTGCGTGGGACTGTCAGCTCGCCTGAGGACATCACCTTTATCATTGGGGTAAATCTGAGCTGACAGCCTGAAATAGGCTTCGCTGCCATCCTGAGGAGGGGACTTCCAAGAAGACAAGTTCAGCCTAAACTTAAAATACAACCGCGGAGGTTATGGGAAATTTATTTTTATGAAAAACGTGAACATTTCCTTACTGATTTCAGTGCTGCAATCTTTTAGGACAGGAAGATTAATCTAATTTCTGGGACAGGGAAATAAGAACTAGATGTTATTCCCAGTGGGCACGGATGAAATATCAAGAGCTGTCAACAGCTGAACAGAGTTATCTTGGAGAAAATGATGGAAAACCTGTGGTCAGATACGGGCTTCTAATGATGGGCAGCCAAGGCAAACAGACAAGAGTGATATGAACTCGGCCATGTGCTGCTGAGATGACTGCAATCCTTGCTGGAGACTTAATGGACAGGAGGGACACCGCTGGCACGAGCTTGTGTGCATATTTTGCTTTGCTATTCATGAGAACTTTGCTTTTCTTCCATGAGAACCTAAAAAATACTCCATTCCACTTGAAAGCTGCCTTGTTTCAGAAGTGTGCCCGGTGTTATTGCAAGGTTGTGCATGAATAAAGTGTCTAGCAAGAAAGCAAGTGTTAAGTGAGAACAAAATAATGCTGAAGAAAGTCTGCTTTTGTGGAACAGAATTGGAGGCTCTTCCTTTAAAAAAGGGGACCTAGTATTAACAGGAGTTTGTATACAGAGCACGAGGACGCTAGGTCGGGAGTTCATGGCAATACTAAATACCTTGCATTTCACAAATTATTTTTTAACATGGGAGACGAATAGCTCTGATCAGTGTTAAGAGCCTGTTATCCTGTGGCAGACACAGAACAAAGAAAGTTAGCGTGGAGCCAGCCCTCAACAACGACTGTTTATTCTGATACAATGAGAGGTTTATACACAGCCTGTGGACCCGCAGTTAACCAAACCTCACAAATTACACGCGCGCGTACATGCACACGTGCAGCGTTGCTTGCATCTTTCATCAAATGTGGTTGTTGTTAAAGAAAAGAATTAGTGTCAGGATTTGTATTGTTGGAAGGTGCCGCTATAAGCCAAACCTGTATCTTTTCTGGGAGCAGAGTTCCAGTAATTTTGTTTTAAGGATTAATAATTAACACTTCAAATATCAGAAGGAAAGAGCCTGACCCAATGGCAGAGTATATACCTTAGTAGAATGACACTTACAGAAATGTCACAAATAAAAAGTTCAGTGATCAAACCTACTCCCACAAGTGATTGCAAATTGCCAGCACCTCATTTTCGTCTTCCAGGGGAGAGCAGGATGACACAGACGCTTTTACAACCTTCTCTGTTCTTTACAGCTTCATTCTTTTTATTTGCTGTCTTCCATGGGGATGCAGCCCAAAACCCATGTACATAGAATCCACCTGTGGGCAGCACAGACGGTGAACATTTCCCAATGGCATCAACCCCTGACAACGGGAAGCCTGTCGCTGGGCAGAGATGAAGCACAGCAGCTCCTTCACCTCACAGGACCGGTTGCACGGTGGGCAAGGAGGATGCAAACGCCTTGTCTTTCTTTATTCCTCAGGGTGTCGGTCTCATTCCAGAGAGCCAGACCTATCACTGAGGTTGACGTAATTGGGTTTTCCTTTGCCGACGACAGGCAGGTGCGTGGCAGCATGCTCCAGCGCTCCCGTCATTGCCTGCCGTGGCTCTCAGGTGTGCCACTGGACTGGTGGGAGCCCAGCTTCTGTATGGATGTACGAGCAAAAAGGAGGAGCCTCCCATTGCTGGGCAGATAGAGATGGACCAAAGCATTCACTGAGTCTGGGGCATCTGCAGGTCCAGCACCAGTCCAAGGCTCTGAGCCTTTGGCAACCTGAGACTCTTGGTAATGCTGAGGTTAGAAAAGCCCTGGCTCGGTAGCGTTGTGTTAAATACCACCTTTCAGCATCCCATCTGGCTGAATCACAGTGCAGGGCTTGCTGGTGTTCTGGTAGTCTCTCACAGGCACTAAATACCTCAGTGATGCTCCGGACTTCCACTCGTGACAGTTAGATGCAGGATGAAATTTTCAGAAACATCTATTATAGATTTCCACTAGGAAATTAAACATGTATTAAGCTGTATTCAGGCACTGAGATCAGCTGGCATGCACACACTGCCAAAATTCAGCCTCCACAATAGGAAGGCCGTATCCAGAGTGCCTACTGGGAGCAGCCTCTGGTCTGTCCTAGCAACTGCTCTGTGCTTGGGCAGGGTTTTGGTGAGCGCTATAGCATTTGCACAGGCTGCAACCACGGCAGGGCTTGTCTAACGCTTTGAGAGTACAGACTATTGATTTCCCATGTCTGCCCTTGTCGCTTGATTTATTGGTATAGAAGCTGTCTGTGTGAATTTAGAGCCTGAAGGCAGCTTAAAAAGCTGAATTATGGCAGCCCTTCTTAAAGCGTTGCCCTTTATGAGTGTCCCAGTCATAAGTACTGAACTTGGAAATTGGTGCTGGAACAGAGCTTGTGCAGACACCTTTCACGGACATGTAACAAAAGGGAAATCTGTCTTGTGCTGAATGTACCTATTTCCTGCCAGGCACGTGTCTGGCTGCAAAAGGTCCTGGGATAAGCAACCAGAGCTGCCTGGCAAATTTGTTGTGGTTCAGAAGCTACAGAAATGTTTCTGGTAGGTATTTATGTCTTCGTTGCAGCCACTACTGAGCAGGTGAGAGCAGAGTTTCTGTGTTCACCAAACAAATGCTCCTTTGAAAAACTAACGCACAGTATTGCAGACACACAGGCATGAAAATGTGCTCTGTCTTATTATCCTTAACTCAGGAATACTCTGGGTTAATGGTGGGGATCTGCTCCGTACCCTCAGTGGCACCACCAGAGCTGGAAGAACATGTTCATTAAAGCAAGCTACAGAGTTCTTACTTCTGAAGTTGTTCAGTAATGGCTAACATATTTCTGTGAAAAATTCTCAGCTAATGCTTTTATTTGTCAGCCAGCTCCACTGTTCAAGGACTTGGTTCTTTAAGAACCCCAAAATGATTAGTTGCCATCTAAAGAGGATTTAAATTCCAGATGGGCTCTTTTACTCAAATGACACAACACCATTATGTTGTTAACATTGTTATTACATCCCTGAATAGCAAGGCCTCCAAGTGAAGCAATGGAATAGCAATCACGTTTCTAAGAAAATGTGTTCCTACAAACTCCTGCTGATTTAAAGACACCTGCAATTATAAGGGATCCAGACCGGCTGAGTTAAATTGCTACACATAACTGAGGGCATGCAAACTTCCATCAGACAGTTACATTTATATTTTATACATAATATTCGCCCTTGACTTCTATTTATTTTAACCTCTATCTGTCACTGCACGTTAGTTGCCATAGGATACGTATCTGTGATGGGCCTGAGTTCGGAGGACAGAAGCGAACCCAGCGTGTTGTAGGATGTAGCAGTGTTTTTCAACAGGCAAATCTTCCAGCACAGACATTGTGCTTTAATAGGGTGTAATGTTTGGCTGCAGCCTGTGCATTTCTGATGAGTTAGAGAACTAAATTGTCACTAAATGTGGTCATAAATGATCCCAAGACATTTCTACAAATGCCTTCCGTTAATGCAGCTTTCTGCTCAAGTTCCAGCCCATGAATCCTATTCTGCCATCTTCAGCACTTGCAATTGCAGGTGTTGAGATTACTCAGTCACTGCTCTCGCTTGCTATGTAGGGTTATCAGTCCTGTTAAATCACCACTTAATGTTTTTAAGTGCACGTTCAAGCCAACTGCAGCTGCATAATTCCTGCACAGGTTTCACCACTCATCTTTACTAATGCCCTGGGCTTTTACAAGAAGATTTTTTCCTTTTCTAGCCATTGCTGAAAATGAGTTGAGCATCTGTGGCCTGGGCATATGGATGACACCCTAAAATTCATTTTCCTGTGTGACCTTTTGGACTAGAACACAGCTCTCTGGAATGAAACATTAATGCATGGCTGAACCTCCAGCAAATTTTCTGTGACACCAAAGTATATTATTGAGTTGGTTTTCTTGACCTCTTTTCAAAGGTAGGTTTCAGAAAAGCATGACACTGTGACGGTGTAATTTTCCTTTTGCCACATTGAGCCTGTGACTGAATTGTGCTGCTTTTATATGTTGCTCTTGTTTTCCCTGCTATTTCACTCCTGGGATCTTTGGGGAAACAGGGCTAGGAATAGAAGTTGCAGTTTGCAAAGACAAAAGCATGGAAGCAAAGCCTGAGAACGTGGCTGAACCTTTGACTCAATATTGCATCCTAAAGCTTACAGATTTGTTGGTTATGTCTGCTAAGGCCAATCTGACCTGTGAGGCCAATACATTATTGTGCTGCCCACACCACTTTTTCACTCAATTGTAAAGACACCCCATTGCCAGCATTGCCTTTTAGCCAATTTCCCCTTCTTTTTGAATCCCCAAGCCCTTATGGTCGTATTTATCCCTTTCTGATAGGTAGAGTGGGAGAGAGATGAAGAAAAATACATTCCAGAATAGTGTACAGTAGGTGTCCCGTGATGAATCATCCTTCCTGCCTATCTACCTCTCTTAAAGTGAGTCATTAGAAGAAGAACACGATCCCTCTTAAGGGTTAGGCTTTTCTTAGTAAGGCAATCATTCGCTGTATTCTCATGTATAAGAAGCTCCATTCTAGTTAAGCTATTATTGTGCCAACATGAAATAATTGCTGAGATATTTTAAGTGTTTGTCTAGTGCAAATATAAGGAGGATCCATAATGCTGGTGCTCTGAACAAAAGGAGGCTTATGGTTTAGTAAAATACCATCAATTTATTTGATAGTCCAAGTTTGTTTATCTGGTTGTTTATTTGTTAAGAAGCTGCAGTGTTCTGTCTTTTCTTTAGATACACGAAGAATAGTGGGAAGTAGCAGGTGGCCAGCTCTTCCTCAAGATCCCACCGAGGCCTCAAGCCAGAGATGGCTTCTGGCCACGCTGAGAGCTTTCTAATATCATTTGTGTCCAAATAAAAAGGTGGAAGGTATCATTCTTGTACCTGAGTCCCAGCAACACATCTGCTTTTGTATTGTCTCTCTTGGTACTCAGAAAAATCGAGAGCCATGTTCAAGTCCTCTGAGAGCCTGGCTGAGCCACCGCAGTTGTAAGGGCAGTGAAGTCTTGAGTCCAATGAGCCATTCAGACCATTTTAGATGCAGGACTGCCAGACCCCTGAATGGTCAATGGAGGGAAGGTATCATATATAGTGCCAACTGGGCACCCATAGCTGAAGGCCTGAATGTTGTCCATGTTATACGTTTGCTCCCACCTTCTTTCCTTCCTTCTTTTAGTGTGTCATGTAGAAGTCAATGATCCTCCTGTTGTCCTCATGCCTCCTTCATAATGTGATCAATAATGAACGGCATGTTGAAAAATATTTGAGCAGGGTAATGCTTCCACTGAAAGCACCTCAACTGTGAGTAAACCGTTGTGAAATAGCTGAGAGAAAAGCAAGAACTGACCTTTGCAGAAGGTGTAGAACTGCATGGTGGCACCTTTAAAAGTCTCTGTCTTCTCTCTCTTCCTTTTTCTTGCTGCTGCAGTAATCAGAAGATAAATCCATATTCATAAAAACACTATGTTATCACGTACAATGAATTCATTAAAGTGAAATGACATACTCTTGAAGGAGCTCAGACGAGAAATGAGAATTCTTAATGAGCTGAACTTTTCAGCCTGCGAGCTTGGCCATGGTGGCTCTGACCATCACACCATGGCTGCTGGAGATCGTAACTGCACAAATGAGCTAGCAAGGCTGGAGACCTAGGTTAAATTCATCAAGTCTTAAACTCATGATTACATCAACAACTCCCTGTTTCACTGTGTTCTCCTGCAAAGTCCATCCAAAAGATGAAATGTCCAGCTGAATGGTGGAGTTCAACTGCATCAAATGCATGATGATGGCATTCTCTACCAAATAAGTCAAGTGGGACGCTTTCGATATTGTGTTTGTTGAGCTTTTGGGGATAAAGGTATTTGATGTGTCCTAAAATTGTTATAGCTCTTCAGACTTCTTTAAGGTAATCTAACTGAACATTAAAGAAAACTGTGTGACATTTATTTTTCGTCAAGTTGCTGTAGTAATACTGCATACTACTGTAGCAGGCAGTGAGGGGAATATTAAAATATTTTTCCATGCTTTCCCCAAATGTTTCTAAATCCCAGAGGTATTGTCAACTTTTGGCACAGGAGAGGTAGACAGAAAAAGCCACAGACTTTCCACCAACTGTAGTTGGTGGAGCCCTGGAAAAGAAGGCTGAGGGTTGGGGACTACACATGTAGAGCAGTAGATACGGGTCAAGGTTGTCCTTCCTGTGACTGATCTCCAGCTGTACCATCCCTGTTTGCAACACGAGCCAGATCTTAACTCTCCAGGACACTTCTACTCCACATCCACCTTTGCTGGACCCTCCATTTTCCTCTTCCTACAGAGGCAATAGTTATTGTCTCTTCCCTAGAGCAGCAGAGTTCAGTTTTGCCTGCCTTTGCAAGCAGCTGTGAGTTGTGTTTGTGTGTACACTGTAGCCCTGCTACATTTGCTTGGCTTTCACACTCCTATGACTGGTCCGCAACAGCAGAGGAGTACCAATGAGCCTCCTCGTTAGTAAGAACCATCTTTTAGAACTGTATCCATATTTTCCAAGGTTTTCTCACTTGCAGAATTCTTCCAAAGAAATATGAAAAAAAACCCCTCTTATAGGACCATGCATCTGCAGCCCAGGACCTATTCAAAGAGTCAGTTATTTAGTGTATGATTATTCTGTATACAGGATAGTTTTAAACATATTCCCTTGACATTATTTCAAAGGCAATTAAATTTGAAGTAAAGAAAGGCTTTAATGGAAAATACACAAATGACTCTTGGAAGTGTTTGTGGCTTTTTTCTTGTCCAAGAGCCCCTCATCTTTTCATGTGCAGTGAAAAATATTTCTATTTGCAGTTTTCGGAAACCAAAATCTTGTTGATTTCTTTTTATAACAAAAACAATTGTATGTCTGATATGCCAATAATGTAAAAAATGCCAGGCAGCTCTCTGTATTTATGTCACCATAGCACCAGTAGTCCTGGCAGGGGCTGGGAATTTTTACAGTATGTGCTGTACAAGCAGAGCCTTCAAAAAGGATTGGCTTTGGGGCTTGTTTCTCTGCCACTGAAAGCAGGTTTTCTGGTGTATGTCCTCCACAATGAGCAAAGACAAGATACTGAGACAGCTATTGTCATACAATTAGTGAAGACCAGTCTTAAATCACCAGGTGAAAGCTTAACTTGTCTAGTTACAGTACGGTAAAACCAACAGGATCTTGTTTCTGCGAGGATTATATGTAGAGATAGGAGGGTACATTGGAGGTAGTTACTGATGTAAAAACACATCCTTTTCGAAGTACCAATGTAGGAGCAATGTAATTCCTCAGGAGAAGAACTATTGTCATGCAAAGTTGAACCAGTCCGTGGATGCTTGGGTGACAAGAGATGACAATATCTAGACAGGAGATGAAATCCTTTGTGGGAGGAAAAGGGAGTTCATTGCTGGATTCACAGGGAGCTCAAAGCAGCTGTGCTTTTGAATTCTTTCCACTTATCCAGATATTGTACGAGCTTCACCTTAAAAAAGAAAGACGCTACGAATCTATTACTTCAACATCCTGGCGGTGAGTATGGTGTAAGAGCCCAGGGGAGCACACTGAACGGGTGAAGCACCCCCTCCGCCCCAGACTTCTCATCACTTGTCAAAGAAATGCCAGAAATTAATCCCCTGATGACAGAAGAGAGTGTGAGAAGAAATTGTCACCGTCTGGTGTTTAATGCTTGATTTTACCTCACCTCCATGTCCCTGTAAGTCTTCTTAAAGAGTCTGACTGGCACACAAAGGGCAAAGTGGCCTATCTCCTTTTTTCCTTTTTCACCACAGATGAAGCCTAACTTCTCACTCAGCATCTTTGTCTGAGAATTTTCATTCGCAGGCTCCTCATGTGGTATTACTAAAATCTTTTCATTTGGACTAATTTAGTCTGTGTTTACCTTTGCCTTATATGCTTAAGTAACAAGCTGAGCAGAATGTTTGTTACCTGGGGCAACCCAGAACTGACTGCTGGTGATTTGTTTTTGTTCTTTAGCATTTTGTTCCTAAACAGAGCTGAGGAAACAATTAGCAGTAGACAATTCATCCATTTAATTTAGTTCTTTTTGTTTTTATTTTTTTCCTATTTTCTGATTCCTTTTTTTACAGGGTTGGATCTGAGTCTCAGTTGACCTGCACTGCTGTTACACTGCTGCTGCTGTAGCTATACAGATTTATCTCATCTAGACTAGACATTCTGTCTTTCACTAATATGCGAATTACCTAGAAAAGTTTACCATCCAAGAGAGCAAACATTTGCACCTATTAGCTGATTAGGATCTACTCTTCCCACGAATGATTTTGAGCCTTGACTGTTCCTTGTTTGTGAATGGTGGTTGTGGATGATCACCTAAATCACACCGCGTTGTTTCTGCTCCTGACCGAATGTCTGCAGCTATGTAAATACAGGGTTGACAAGTCCGGTGTAAATTGTGACACAGGCACATTTTTTGTGTGTACAAGAATGTATATTTGAGCCTGAGTGATGATAACCATTGGATAACTTTCATGCCAACACCATCCCACTTGCAATGATTTTTATGGGAAAATAGACAAATACTGCAGAAAAATCAGTCGTCACGCCTGCATTCGCATCCAGTCACCACATCCAAAAGCCCCATCACGTTTGTTTGCATGTAGAAACTAGGGAAGCACTATGACACGGACCATGCCAGGGCATATCCAGGTCACTCCAACCATCTGATGTGCTCAGGATCTCAGAGCCCACCGCTGGTTTCACCTTGTAACCTACAGGGGGAAGCGCCTGGGCTCTGGCCCCGCTTCTCCTGCAGAGATGCTGTGGCATCGGGCAAATTTAACGTTCAGCTTCTGATGAGATGAAAAGACCAATTCTCCATCATCTCATGAGAATATGCTGCTCAGTTTATGTCTAAAATACATTTTCAGAGCTTTTAGCTGATGATGTTTAGCATTGAAGCTTGTAGCTGCTCTGGTGACTAAGCTGCAGAGACAAGTCTATTCCTAGAGACCTAGAGCTGCTGTCTTTAGAAAGCTTTTCTGAAATAATCCATTATTTCTGTTATTGTTTACCAGATATCCCTTTCTTGCTTTGTCTCGTGACCAGATGAGCCTGGACTCTGGACTAGTCTCAGTTTTAATTTATGTTTTATTTGACGCTCCCCCTTTCCTTGCACACACCAGCCATTGGGGTATACTTGCTTAACAAAAGACAAAGAAATGGAAGTGAAACAGGGGAGAACATTTAAGCTGAAGTTCAAAGGTTCAACTAACCCCTATTTCTATTTAATTTTTATTTTTTAAAAAATGGCCTACTTACCTGAAAGGTCCACATCTATTTCAGAACTGTCACTCATTAACTATTTACACAGGATTTAATAGCACTATTTACTAATCAATAGTGATAACCATGGCAACCCTGGCACTATGGGGCCTGCTATCTTGTGGGAACATTACTGAAGAAACACAAGCTCTTAATCTTTAATACCTGGTTCTTTTGTGCCAGGTTTCAGAGGAAGGTAAATTTTCCATTTTCCATCCTAATCTTTTCCTTTAAAGAAAGCAAAAGATTAAGATCTTGGCTACTGGGTCTTTTCTTTCCTTTCCTTTCTAACACCTGCAGTGTGGTACAAGGGTAGTGCTACAGAGGGACCAGGAGAGGAATAATGCAAGGTGCAGTGGCTATGGGGTCACCAGGCTGCCTCTGTATCCCTATATCTGCATCCCTATCTCTAGAACTTTATGGCCAAGGAATTGAACCCTGTAGGGTGTAAAAGGACTACTTGGATACCATTAATTTTTCCAGGAGCATAACGTTGCCTGTGATACATTTTTACCTACGTTTTAGTGGTTTTCTTCTGTTGCACAAGAGCATTCAACCTCTAGTTCCTGCTATTCAAATTTTTGTTGTTATTTTAATTCCCTGTTATTCTAATTGTAAAATCATGAAGGCTTTTGTCAAATGGTTTTTTGATCTCCAATCAAATGACATCACCTAGTTCTGCTGCAGCCCTGATTTTATTAATATGCTGATGGAATTTTAGATAGATTACTAAGCCATGATTTTCTTTGCAAAAGCCTTTCTGCTTAGTCCTTATGGCATTTGTACTTGAACATTTTATTATTCTATTTTTAGTTAGCATTTCAGTCAGTTTCCTGGTATTAAAATGATGGTCTGGCACAAACTCACAGGGAGATCCTTACAGACAGACCTGCTGGTAGGTATGATTAAGGCTGGTTGAAAATTTTCCATCAAAACTCTCAGTTAACGAAAACTGGTCCATGACTCAGAGACGCTAAGATAAATGGTTTTTTTCCACAGAAGTTTTCATTGAAAGAAAAACAAATGCCGGAAGAGACGTTTCCATTGGTGAGTAGCAACCCCAAACACTTTCCCTTGCAGGGCTTTCCAGGGGGATGGAGCGGGGGGAGGTTTCCAGCATCCTCCCTTCTGTAGTGGTAGCAGAACAGGAGCAGGCTGCAGTGCATCAAAGGAGTTGTCACCCCTGTGACAAGCCCAAGGTAAGTCTTACAGAGACCCAAATAACTCCATGGGTCTAGGAGGTGAGACTTTGTGACATAAAATAACCTTTCAGAAATGGAGATAAAGAAGAAATCCAATTCTGACTTAATTACCTCAGTGTCTCCTTTCGGGATCTGAATACTGACTGTAACTACCAGAAACTAGCTGGAGGGAGCTGGAGGCTTGATGCCTCATGGAAATTATCTGTGTTTGTGGGCTAATATTTGTGTAGTGAGGCGGATACCCACTTTCCACCAGCCTGCTGCCATGTAACATCTTTTTCTCCCTTTTCCCATGAGCTTAGTGCAAATGGTAAAAAGTGCTACTAGCGGAAGGGTAAGCTCAGAGAGATTTAGCTGTCTAACTAACAATGACACGGTCACAAGTCAAAATGATTATCCAAACTCTGGAGGTGAATAAACGTCTTGCAGACCAATTATTGCAAAGAAAACTGTGCCAAACTTTTGGTAACTGAAGGAGTGTACAGGCTCTAGCTTCTCCCTAGGTGTAAGGAGAGTGAAATCCCTACAAGTGTGGTATGCAGAGACCTGCCACTTGAGCCAGCCACAAAAAGAGTCCAAAAAAAGCAGTGATTATGTGCTGCCCTGATAGTGGGGAACAAATAATTTTTTATCCGAATTATTTGTGTCTTGCTTAACTCCAAGTGAGGCACTTTAAATCAGCTGCAGAGCATGGGTGGAAGTGAGGGTCCTTATCCAACAGTCCACTGATTGCCATTCTCAACCAAGATGTGAAAGACTCATGATCACCTCTTGACTGCCTGACAGCATGCAAGCCCTCAGTTTCAAGATCAGGAGTGTATTTCTACAGATGGGTAAAACAGGGCTGGGGGAACCTCTATATTGTATCAACAAGTATGACCTGGTGGGAATTGCCTTTACCTCGGAGAGATGGATACTCACCTCCACCTTAAATCAAAGTATCCTGTGCAAGAGCAATGTTTGGAAGTCCCATCTCAAAATACGTACAACCTAAAGATAGAGTTGATGCAAGCAAGACAGATGAAGGAGAAACTTGAACTAGGTTTCACATCTGCCTGGTAAATGGCTTAGTAAATGCCCAGGAAGGCACAGAGTTGGTCAAGGGAAGATCTTCCAAGTTTCTGAGAGGACCTAACCTGCCCCAAGCACTAAACTCCAAAACCATGATTTTTGCTCTGGGTGTGGGTCAAATGGAGATGCCCTGGGAGGGGCAGTGGGAGGGGAACCTGGGCCCCCCCTTCATGTCTTCTAATGCTAGGTTAAGCAGTTGCCTACTACACCTGGCAGCTTCTGTCATCTTGTTCTCCAGCTCCTAGTTCTCCTCATGTGTTACACACAGGAGCCCCAGTTCCTGATGTGGTGGAAAACTGCCAAGCACTGAAGTTTCAGCTCTGTAGATTTAATCCAAAAGAACTTTTTCTCTGGTCCAGTGACTAAAGAGTTACCTACTTGCTTCCCAATTTGCTAGCCAACTAACGTTGGTAAAACGCTCTGGAATTAATTTGAAATGTTGGTATGTTTATTCATCATGTAGCTCATTTTGCTGCCAAATATTGCTGGAGATATTTGGCAATGCTTTGAATGTCTAGAAAAATTTGATTTTTTCATTAAAGAAAACAAACACAGTATTTTCAAGTTTGGGGTTCTTGGGCTAGTGTTTCTAATGAAATCTCAAACCTAACACGTAAGGGGAGGAGGGTTTTTGCAACCAATTATATTACAATGGGAATAAATTTTTTTGAAAAGTTGTTTTTTTTTTCCTTCCACCAGTCCTAATTAGTCTATCAAACAAGGACGAACTAATTATCAGAAGTCATATCATCCTACAAAAGTAGGATAAGAAAGTAAATTGGAAATGCCACTAAAAGGAAAGTAGCAAGGGAATTTGATAGAGTGGAAGCCTGAAAAGCAGGGAACATTTTATTATGTTGGTAAGCCAAGAGCCTTGGTATTATTAATTATTTTTCTAAGCTTTCGAATATTTAACAACAATATGAATTTTTGTTACTTTTGATATGCTGCAGTTAGACTTTTGCCGGATAATGAACTTGATCCCTCAACTCAAGTTAAAATGTTACTTATCTCTCACAGTACGTGATTCACCAGTATCTTACCTTACCAATAAAGAAAAGCGGAACTGCAATGGGTACTACATTCATAGATGGCCACGCAGACTGGATATGACATTCTGTATATTTAGTCCTTACATATATGATCTGCAAGTGTAAATTTTACAGAATTAAATATAATTATTTCCTCTCTACTTAATATTTGCTCTTCCCAGTGTTCTGCTGTCTATAGGACACTAATGGGCTACTAGAGGATAACTCAACCTCAGCTGAAATCTATAATGGAACATGGAGCAAAAATATGTCTGGCCATATGCTCAAACTGTATTTGATAAGAATAAAAAAAAAACCCAAAATGTATGCTGATCAGAGAATTGACTGAAATGATATGTTATTAATTTGGATTTCAAAAGATAGTGGCTTCCATAAGTGCAAGGTCTGTGCTGCCAGGATATAGTTGTGACACGACAGAGGAGGAATCCCAAAGCCCTTCTTTCCAGGAACTACAACAACAGCTGGAGCTCATAATCCTGTAGAAGAGTTTCCAAAAACACAAGACTCCTATTTTCCATCTCAGTCTTGGGACAGCTGGCTGCTCTCAGGTGTCTATTGTGACTTTCAAGAAATGCCCACTTCCCATCCCAACATTGACTTCAGAGGTGTCAAGACTCCTAAATCCTTTTAAACTCTGCTAGGTACCTTTGGGTACTTATGTGTATTCAAATTTTGTCCTTTACTGTTGATATATCTCAGTACTTTCTGAAGCCAAAGGCATATTTCTCATTCCCTTTCATAAAATTAGGCCACTGCTTTAAGCATTCTCGAAAGATCAAAGTTTTTGTTTGGTTCCAACACACCTCTAAGAACAGATAAGTACCCTACGATGCAGTGACACGTAGCAACACCTAAATTCAGCTCTGTTACTTGAGAATGCAAATATGTTCACCAAGATACAGCTGTGTGGTTTTACCTGCTTTTGCAAGAAGGCACAGATTTGGGGGGGGGGGGGGGNNNNTCGCCTGTTTCATTTCTTTTGTTTTTAGAAAAGCTAGAAAGTTTAACTTTTCAACTTGCAGCCCCCTCACATAGCAGTGATTTAACAGATGAACAGAGATGAATGGCTGATCAGTATGCTTTTTGCTATAAAAATTCAAAAATGTGGGATAAACAAATGTTTAGTAAAAACAGTGAGATGTTAAAGAAAGAGCAAGAGCAGCATAAATCTCAACTGAGAGGCACAATGATGCTCTTTTGTTAAAGGAACAAAAGATGAAGTGGTTTCATGCTATGTGAGGAGGGAATAGCAAATTCGCTTCAGGTACCTGTCATCACGGACCAAATTCCTAGGTTATGTTTATCCTTCAGATTTTGTTCAGACCTTCATCTAAATACCAGCTGTCTGAGAAATTGGTAGCTCTTGGCTCTTTTTGACTGTGAGAGAGAATCTCCAGGGTGATATTTAATTAACAGAGCAGCTATCACCATGATATCCAAATGCTAACTGAGCCTTTCCTAGTTTCATCTACAGACAAAGCATGTTGTGGTACAACTTGCATTTGCTTTGTCCTTTGTTCTAGAGCTTTTCCTTGATGGATGTGTTGTGTGTGAAACATTAGTAGTTTCCAGTTCCTCTATACAAGACATGATGTGGTGAATGCGTAGGCAGTGGCAAAATGCCCACTGACTTTGATGGGGCCAGGATTTCACCCAAGAAGTTCTAGCCCCAGCCTGTTTCAGATGAATGGTTTGTTTCCAGTAAACAAATGCAAACCGGAAGTCATCTGTCCTCGTAAAATGAGCCTTCATTACCTCCTGGCTCCAAATGAGTTTTTGGTATTTAGAAAAACGTCCTTCAAGCAATGAGCAATCCCAACATCTGAAAGCTTAGAGGGATATATCTCTGAGACATAGAAACCATGGCAAAAAGAGGAAAAGGCAGGAGGAAAGGAAGTGTCCTGTTTTCACATGTATGTGTACGGCAGCTGGCTGACTGTCATCTTAGCTAATGCGCCATGTGTGATTTTGACAGTGTGTCATTCGCCTGGCTTAGCAGAAGGCGAATGACCGCTGTCCCATATGAGTTCTAATAGAAATACACAGGTGACCACAGCTTTCCTAGGGACTTTAGAGTGAGAAGGCCAGACTGGACAGGCCTGTTTGCTAGTAGATGTGAAATGGAGAAATGCCCTCAGGCTTTGGAGGCGTTAAGGGTAGGAAAGACCCTCAACAGGGACCTGCGTCGTGTGATCTGATGTGGTCAGAGCCCACAGTGCCAGATTCCAGATACATGACCCAAAGCACTGCTATCCAAATCCTAATCATGACAGAAAAGTGGCCAAAGAGAGTCCCTCCAAGTGGAGTCGTCACCTGGAAGGTGAAGTAACACTGTGCATGCTGGTTCTTCCATCTACATGTCTAAGGTGTGAGCAAAGCATTTGAAGAAATTAAGCCAGGGTTACATTTTATTCCTAAGGGTGGGTTTTTTAAATTTTTAATATGTTCCTTGAACCTTAAAATATTTGTCCTTACTCTCTCCTATCATTTTTCCCAGTATTGTTGTGAGACCTCTCTGAGCAAGAAGAATCATAGAATGGTTTGGGTTGGAAGGGACCTAAAGATCACCTATTTCCAACCCCCTGCCATGGGCAGGGACACCTCCCACTAGACCAGGCTGCTCAAAGCCCCATCCAGCCTGGCCTTGAACACTTCCAGGGATGGGGCACCCACAGCTTCTCTGGGCAACCTGTGCCAGTGCCTCACCACCCTCATAGTGCAAAATTTCTTCTTAATATCTAACCTAAATCTACCGTCTTCCAGTTTGAAATCATTACCCCTGGTCTGATCACTACATGCCCTTGTAAAAAGTCCCTTTCCAGCACTGTTAGGGTGCTCTATTTTCTGCACTGAAAGACACCCCCAAGTACTGGGTTTTTTTAGGAAATAACAATATATTTCCTCCTAAGAAGGAGGAAATATATTCTGCCAGTCATTGGAGAGTCAGTGTTGGAGCTTATGCTGACAGGTGCTGGCTTTTGGAAGGGAGCAGATGGCAGAGAGACATCCAGCAGATCTAATTAAACCATGAAGCATCACAATAACTATGAAGGAAATGTATTTAAGTCCATCCCTGTCACACTTGAAAGAAGTTCTGTCAGGGTTGCTTGGAGCTTTGGACAAAAATTGTGCATTATTATTATTTATTTTAATCAGTTCTGGGTCTTCTCAGGTGTATTGACCAGGGGGTTAGCCGCTCCAACACACGCTCATCTGTGCCATCTCCTCTTCAGAATGGGAAGGTTTCGTTGCCAACAGCAGCTGGTAGGACTTCAGGAGGAGCCAATGTGAAGAGTACAGGAGGCAGGAAAAGCAAGATGCTGAACTGGAGCATGCAGGATAGGACTATGCCTTCTGCAATGACCCATAGTTTAGACTTCATGCTCTGCTGATTTTCTTTCTTTTTTTCTTGCCACTTTGCTGAAACCGTATGTGGTCAAGAGGTTAATGTCTCTGTTCTCTTTCCCCCAGATATGAATGTTAAGAGATTCAGATTGTTTAAAAGTCTCATTTCCAAGTGCTACACTGTGAATGCTTGGAAAATGCTAATTATTGCATAATAAAAAGGGGTTTTATAAATTACATGATTTTTTTTTTCTCACAGAAAAATCTAGCTGTTGTTGAAATCTTCTTTCTTTTACTTTGAAGCTGCAAACAATTAGGCACTCTATGTGGATAGTGCATAGCCAGATAGTATACTTAAAACCAAAATATAATGATTAAAACACCACTTACTAAACAAAGCTTGAAGATTTTGTGTAAAAACCATTAGGATCACACACATGCGCAAGTACCAATTCACAACGTGGTGGGATAATGAGCAATCTAAGGCACACACTCAAGTGCAGATAATGAGACTCCTACTTATTCACGTTTCATTAGCAGTATAAAGGATCTAAATCAGCTCTGTTGCTACTCATTCCATAAAGCATTGTCATCACTTTCATTTAAAAAAACTGATCTTAGTTTGCTCTAATTACTGTATAAATGCCCTAGATATTGTTTCCAACAGATCAGGTTTACTTTCCTGAACGAAAATGGGTACGGACATCATAATGAGCTACGTATCAACTAGTCAGGTCTATTCACCCCTGCAACGGCTCATCTTACTCTGAAAATAAAGGCACTGCTGGCTGACCTTGTGTTTCAGGGTTCACAGGCAGGAAGCCTCTGTTAAAGCATATTTGACCTCCACCTAGGAGCTACAGCAGCTGTTAGCTTCAGGCAAAATACAGCCATCGAGATAAAATTCTCCATTTGCAAACGTCTCAGCAGCTCCTGGTGACAGGGAGGTCCCGTGTAATGTTGAAGGTGCGAGGAAGAGAAGGTCTTCACCTCTCTGGGACCTTAGCCCAGGGCCATGAGGCTGTTCCCATCTTGCAACACCTACACCCTGCAGCGCTCATCGCTGCAGCTGCAGAGAGCAAATGATACCACGTCCTCACCGTGATGCTCTGCGGGGCCCGATATGGAGCAGCTTCGTTGTGCCTTAAATCCAGGTGCCAGGCAGCACAGTTACAAGGAGACAGAGGCAGATGGAGGATCCCCAGTTCAAGAAGGACAGGGAACTGCTGGAGAGAGTCCAGCGGAGGGATGCAAAGATGATCAAGGGACTGGAGCACCTCTTTTATGAGGAAAGGCTGAGAGACCTGGGGCTGTTTAGCCTGGAGAAGAGAAGACTAAGAGGGAACCTAATCAATGCGTACAAATATCTAAAGGTCAGGTGTCAACAGGATGGGGCCAGACTCTTTTCAGTGGTACCCGGTGACAGGACAAGGGGCAATGGGCACAAACTTGAACACAGGAAATTCTGTCTCAACATGAGGAAAAACTTCTTTACTTTGAGGGTGGCAGAGCACTGGAACAGGCTGCCCAGAGAGGTGGTGGAGTCTCCATCTCTGGAGACATTCAAAGCCCGCCTGGACGCCTTCCTGTGCAACCTCCTGTAGGTGACCCTGCTCTGGCAGAGGGGTTGGACTAGATGACCTCCAGAGGTCCCTTCGAACCCCTACGATTCTGTGATTCTGTGATGTCTTGGTAGCACTCAAAACGGAGGAAAGGTTTTGTTTAGGACTTTGGCTGCAGGTCCAGAAACCCTTAATCCTGCTTGTGCTTCTCAGATGTGTAGACGTTGGAGAGTTTCTTCCCTCTGGGGTGCCCCCAGTCTGGCTGCACTCTGACCATTCTCTGCCAGGATCCTCCCAGGACCCCTTGGCTTCATTAACCACAGGCGATGTTCAGGGTTGTCTGGTCTCAATAGCACAAGCTGCTATAATGAACAACAAGAATAATGCTGACTGCTTGACGTGCCCTGGGACTTGAATGACCAGGGCTCATGGTCTGCACATGGCCTGTGTACCAGTAACAGAAAGCAGGGAGCCATGTGTAAGAGAGTGATTATGATCTCACAAGCATTTTTAATTTATGAAGTACTGAAAAGCCAAAGCACACAGCCAAAGGCAGCATTGTGTGTGCAGTTCATGCTGTGTATATTTAAGCATGTATCCTGGGACAAGTTTGGTCACTATGTCCGGCCTATGCAGTATAGCAAGCGTCTTCTGTCAACTTATATTAATTTCCTGATGGGTTATGGACAGATGTTGCTCCTTGGAACAATTTAGTTATTGTGTAGCCCTTCTCACCACACTCCATACACCTACCTCAGTTGCCTAGATTAAAACAAAACAAAACAAATAAAAAATAGACATCTCATTGTTGGGTCTGCAGAGGTAAAAGAGATTTGCTCTGTCTCTGGCATGCATTGCTTGGGCACGTCAGTTAGCCATCCTGGTTTTTTCATCCTGAAGTAAAAATGGGAAATAATCTCTAAGAAATTAATCTCTCAGTGTTGTGAGGATGAATAGCTGTGTGAGACGCTCTAAGGTTCATCACATCACTGAAGGAAAGTGCCGCCTTTTGGTGGAGGCACCAAGTCAGAAACCAGGACCTCCCACTTTGCACCAGTGATAATGGCTTCCCAAAATGCTGTAGTTAGTAAACGTGTTCTGATGTTCCTATCTTCCATGCCAAATTTCAATCAAGAAACAAATGTTTGCATCCAATTAAACGAGAAAAAAAGGGTTTGATTTTTGCAATGATGCTTCCACTGAGTTTGTTACATCCATACAATTTCTGAGCAGTCCCCAAAGGTGGGATGCCAGACAGTGTTTTCTTTTCCAAACCGAATGCTAATCAGGCTGGTAGGGATGTGGTGGAAGCTCTTGGGAGGGATGATGCAGCCAATCACTGCTGCTCCCCTTCCCTGCAGGCTGTGATGGCTTCCAGCCCTCCTATTCAAGCCCAGATATTCACCGGGCTTTGACACCCCAGGACTTTGTATTGCCAATGTGTCTTACGCTGGACCCATCAGGCTGGAATCCAACTGTTCAGTGCTGGTGTGCCCTGACTTCACGCCATTTATATCTATGCTGGGAAATGGTTTGAATTGATAGGGGTGGGTTGTGCTGCAAACGATGGTGATGACCCCCAGTCCACCCTAAATGCATTTTGGTATGTGTTTACGAGGCTTACTCTGTCCTGGTCCCATGCACTGAACACCTCTTAGGAGCTGCAACGCTGCTTCCCTTTTAGTTTCATCCCAAACTGATCCAGCTTGGGCACTCGAGACCATACTGTGATATGAACTACGATAAATGGAGATGACTGGGAGATTCCTTTCAAAAGCACACTCATGATCCAGACTAAAACATTACGGCTCAATGCACTGTTATGGGTAGAAATTTCAAGAGGGAAAATAATGGCAAAATGCCCTGGTAACTTTGGTGGCCCCAGAATTTCACTGAGGTTTGTCTTGAGAAGAAAACAAGCCCAGGGATGTAAGAGAGAATGAACGCGAGGGACAGAGAGGTAAATGGATGATAGTAGCAAAATCCCAGTGATTTTGCTTTTAGTTGTTATTTTTGGTTATAAAATAGATATACAAACGAAATTCAAACCAGCAAAGTAAAAAGCAGGCTATTTGGAAAGTTAATTTTCCCTGTACTCTTATGCTCAGCAAAAGACCATCAAAAGGAGCAGATATTAACCTCCTAGATTTTGTCTCTAAATGCAAAACTGTATTTAGGCAATAGACTTTATTAATACCATCTTCATTTACGGTATTGTAATGACTAATATTTTGCATTAGTTGCAAACTCCTTACTCCCTTAGGATTCTCAGTGAGATACATTGCCCAAACCATCTTCCTCTTTTCCCCCTTTCTTAAGCAAAAATAACCTCCATCCCTCCCCTGGTTTCCAAGTGTCCTACCAAGCAAGAAAACATAGCAAGTCATTGTCATCTGTTTGGGTGGAGAAGGGATGTGCAACGTAGGCTACCCAGAGAGGTGCCTCCGGGGAAGCAAAACAATGACGATGAAATTCTGAATGAACCAAACCTACAGACTAAAAGGACTACAACAAAGCAAAGGAAAAAAAGGAACGAGCATTTAAGCAAATGTGCGTTAAAGCACTGGAGCCCTTATGGTCTGTTTAGAAACTCCTTGCCAAATATAACATTTAATTTCCATACCAATGTCAGCCTGAGATAGTATCTCTTCTACTTGATGCCAAGAGTTGTTATTAATTGCTGTCTGAATGCTCACCTCTATGCAGCATTGTGGAGACAGACTAATGTAGCATTTGGGGACTTTCAGTCCAATAAACGTGAGCCAAGGACTATTGCAGGGAAGTTCTATAGCAGGCAGGGGAGTGAATTTAAAATTTAGTTGCTGGGATGGTATTAGGCAACCATCCCTTCTTTTACTGTGTTTGGGTCAGAATCTGAACTGAGATTACATGATTGTTATTATTCTGATTGTTTCCGTAGTTTGGTAGAGAATGAATTAAAAAATGTAAATTGCATTTTTACAATTTAAAGATAGTGTCAATATGTCTTCCCTATTTAGCTTATTCTAGTTAACTGCCTACTAATCTCTGCTTTTCATAGTAAATTATAATTGCTCTTTGCAAATCCTTTCCTTTTTATCTGCTAATTTTTAAGGGTGAGTTATACTGGCAGATAGATTCTAGCAAATTCTTTACTCTGAGCTGTTTTCAGTTCTGCTTACGTTTTTTATGATAGATTGATTGCTATGCTTACATACGTAGTAAAATCTTCAAATCCTGCTGTTTCTTTCTGAAAGAAAATGCAAAAATACGCCAAACAATAACGAAAATAATTCCTTCCTATTCTGTGTCTCTGAATTCACTCAGTCTTTCTTGCTTATGTTAAATAAAGCTTTTCCTACCAAGGAGTAGGAAAATTAGGATTTTTTTTTTCTCCAGGTCTGAATGCATTCTTCTCTAGTCACCTGATGACTCAATTTCTTTGGAAAACTTTAAATACATCTTAATCTGAAAAGGTACACTGATTAGAGTGCTCCTTCTCTTGTTTGCAATCAGCCTGTGTTTTGTACCCTGAACTTCAAAGAGTTGATTATATTGTGTCCTGGCTTCTTCTGGGTCTGGATTTTGATCTTGTTGATAATAGCGTAAATAGGAAAAACTTACTTGAAATCACTGTGTCCTGTCAACAAAAATAAGATCTGACTTGGATCTTATTAAGAGAGAACTACATTTGCTCCATGCCTCACGCTCCAGTTCTCCAGTGGTTTTCCGTCTGCCTCCAAATCCTCATTGCAGAGTATCCATCTAGTGTACAAACTCCTCACGAGCTCTAAACCTTATCTCTAAGCCTTATATTTTTCACACTTCTAATTCTTCTTTCTGGTCCTCCTGCCTTGGGCTTGCTCTATCACCTCTCCATGCCTCTACAGGTTTTTCTCTGTCTCTTCTTCTCACTTACCCCTTCATCAGAGCACTCAGTCCTGAGCTACTTAGCTACTTCAGCTGTTCCATTCACTAGAAATTATTCCATATCTCATCCATCTTTCTCCTATTCACTGAGTCTTCTTGCTATGACTAATAAAGACATCATCTGCTGTATGAAATAATCGCTTGCAGTATTTGCTTCCCTGTGGGTCACAACAGTGGACAAATAATCCAGAAGCAGCATTTGATTTCCCTCTTGTTTGCTCCAGTTCCATTTTTTTGAGACCCCCGCAGGGAGAACTGACATGGGGGTTTCGTGAAGACAAGGTGGTCCTTGCTGTGTTTCACAGGCAATGCCAAGTGAGACAATACAGATTTCAAATCCTTTATCTTGATATGATTTTGTGTTTGTGAATTTTGTGCCCATAAACACCAGATTATATCGTTGGACTTGTGTGTTCAAACGAATTTGTGTTCCTGACCTGCTTCATGGGCAGTTCCAACTTGCAATGCAAATAGATCTCTGATGTGTTGGATGTGGCCTTAGTTTTGGTCATTTACTGAGGTGAGATTTTTTTAGCCATCTGGAGAAAAATGTTTCTTCTGTGAATCTTCACTGGTCATAACAGTAACCAAATGACCATTTCCTAGACGCAGCTGCATGACACTTTTCTACTTCTTTTTTACAAGAGCACAGGTCTCAAAATTCTCCTCACGAAGTGGGTTGTTGCTACCATCGTGTCATCACACAGCCCACCTGCTCACCACCTTCTAACACAGGTGACTTTCTTCTGACTGATCACTGCAATTGTTGGTGTGGAAAGGCTGCACAAAGAACATTCGTATTTTTTGTTGCCTCTTAGTGACATTTGGCAACTGAAAGTGAGAGGAAGTAACCAACATCATGACATTAATAAGCAGGAAGAAGAGAGCAGTGGAGAACCCTCAGAGAACTTTAGCCCAGAGCAGTGTGCGACAAAGAATATCTATTTGTTTACTGGAGATGATTCTCTAAAGGAAAAACATCATGAGAAAAAAATCCATTATCTACTAAGAATCAAAAATCATTCAGAGAAAACGGAGTGATGTGATTTACCTATGCTTTTCTAAAAGAAGTGAGCAGCGGAGATATTTTCTTAGCTCCATAAGAAGTTCAAGTGCATTTATGTATGTTGCTGAGTTAATGGCATTTCATGGGTCCCTGAGGGTAACTTGGCCTCATCCCATGCCTGGCAATACAGTGGATACTTTCAATTACCCAAGCATAAGGAAAAGGTTTGTTTAAATAATGAGCAGCATGAGGCCAGTTCTGTAGAGTTTTTTTGAGCATTATCTTGCAAGACCATTTGTTTTTTAATGTTATTCAGCTTAGATGTTCAGAGGTTCAGAGGTTACTGTCTTTGTGGGATAGTAAACATGTTTGGGATCTGCATTCACCCGGAGCTGCTGGAGAGGAAAGATAGCTCTGGATGGACTGTTGGGGAAACTGGTAGTTGTGAGTATTGGAGGTTTGTAAGTTCTCTGAATATCACCATGTACAATTAGACTGTTCAAAGCAAAGCAAAGAAGGCCAACGTTACTGATGGATGAGACTGTATTTACAAGGCTTGTGTTCACCCATTTTTCTGGAAGAATAGCAGTAAGAAGTACTTTGAAAACCCGTGGGAAAGTTCTAGACTCGATGTAGGAAACAGGAGTTCTCCAAATGGCTTCATCTTTATGGTGAGATGGCATTTTCCCTAACACCAGTGGTCCAAAAGCCTGGTGCCTTGTCCAGGTGGGTCCCCCAGGATCTGTCTGAGATGTCTCCTTGAAGTGGGGACTGAATGTCTCATGGAGGTGCACATCATTCCATGGCTGTAGAGGGCCAGCTCAGACAAGGTAGCTAATGGCTGAATGGTAGATGGGTGAGAGGGGTCCTGCTTTCACCAGCTGGGGCCAGATCTTCAAAACAAATCTAATCCCTAAGGACCATGCTTGGGGGAATCTTCACAGCTTCCTCAGCAGGTTAAAATCTTTGAAATCTTTGAAATCAAAGGACCTATACAGCTGCTTTTGAAAATTCATTGATCTCCAGTCAGCGCTGTATGGATCTGCAAGTTTTGTGTTTTGTGTTTTTTTTCTTTTTAAATCTGGTTTTAAATCATTAATCCAGCCATAAAGCAGAGGGCAATATTTCCTCTCAAGAAATTAATCCCCAGTTCCATGGATATTAAGAACTTCTCCACATGGTCATTTGCCTTACTGGGAGCCTCTCTCTCGATTGGTCTTTGGCCGAGAAGCATAAAATTAAACAGAGAAAAAACTCAAGGGAACTAATGTCTGAGTTTGATAGGGTAGAAGCGGGGAGAATTCTCAGTTTGTTCTTACCCATGTCACTAGATTAGTTTGATGCTGAGGACTCTTCCCTCAAAAAGAACCCAAAAAACCCCCAAAAGTCCCAAACAACCGCTAACCTCCCCCAAACTCCAAAACCCTAAAACCTGAAACTACTATAAATGATGGCCACCTGGCTCAACTCTAAGTGTCTTCTCACTATCAGTAATTCTTTTGAGGGTGTTACCTTCTGACATCTAAAATGTGTGTTTTCTATTGCTGATTTTAGTCTCACAACAGACAACTGGGACATAGAGATCCACATTTGGTCATATCCAGATGACAGACTCCTGAATATCTTGGACTTTTTGGAAAATGTTGACTAAATCACTCAAGTGTCATAAGAAAATTAGGGAGTTTTGGTCTGGGAGGAAAGGGGGAAGACCTTTCCATAACTGTTCTTAACTATATCTGTCCTATGAATTAAATAATGTCCTTTCCCCACCTCCTTTCAGGTGTTTTGTGAGTGGCGGATATTTTTTTTCAACACTGAGATACTAGTATTGAAAGTTGTGGAAGACAGATTTAGTGTTTTTTTTTTTTTTTTTGAAATGTCATGTGGGTTTTTTGTAGCTGAGAAATCCTGAAATGGATACTGAGTTAATGCCATTTATATATCAGTCCAAAACCATCTCATTTTTCTGATTGTCTAATTTGGAAAAGATGAGCATCTTGTCTTGTGTCTCCTCGCTTTACTGGAGTTGGCATTGGTGCAATATGGAGCCTGGACATGAATAACAGCTCTTCTGTTTTCTGGCGGGGTGGGAGTGGGAGCAGCCCACAGAGCAGTCTCAGGTTTCCTCAGCGGTGATAGCAGACTTCTGAAATGGAGTGGTGAGAATGAAATTTGTGGTGGCAGTTTATTTAGTCTCTAGAATGAAAATTAAGAATATTAAAGAAATTTTGTGTGCGTTTGGCTGAAAGAGGTTTCAGAGGACTTTGTGGACACTCTCTGTGGAACCTGTTGGTTTTAGGGATTTTGGTCCTGCTCCTCACTTTCCTTCTGCTCTAAAAGAGTCGCCATGACCTTCTGGTCTGTCCCACAGCCCTGGAGGAAGGATCCCTACTAACATCTTGGACAGCAAGGGCAGCCCGTCCTCATCCACTCAGGCACACGCAAAGCAGGCAGTCTGAGAGCTGAGCCAAATTTTTCACAGAAGGTTTCTCTCCCAGTAGTTTTCTGTGAATATACATTGAATAGTTCGTAAAAAATAACTGGAAAGTAGGTTGGTTAACCCCAAAAATGCAATGTTAGTGACGTGTTTGATGGAATAATTCTGCTCAGATGTCATGCATACATTTCCAAGTGGGGGACCTTGGCTAACCTGATGACGGACAGATGAAGGTTTGGTCAGGAGACGTGGTGGGGTCTTCATCTGCTGCCCCAGGCGATCTATGATGTGGCACGCAAGCAGCCAGTGTAGCTGAGTTGATGGCTCTGCATGTCGCTGCTCAGCCTGAGCCCCAGCCACTCCTGCACGCTGGGCTTCACTGCCCTGTTCAGACACCGCAGTAAATCTGGCTGCTACCTTTGCCCATTCTTTAGCAGACACTCTCCTCATTAACAGGTTGTACCAACTCCAGTTTCCTGGCCAAATTACAACCCAAACACCTCCCTTGGTGCTTTCAAATACATAAGTTTTCCTCCATCCCATCTCAAAATTTGCCACGTAGTCTTTTTCTTTCTGGTAGATCTCTCCTTCTGAGTTGGCTGAGTTTCAGTAGTGGATAAACAAAGTATTTTTGCAACAGGTGATCAGTCGGCATCAGCCAAAGCAGCTCTGCTCACTATAATGGAGTTTTTCTTGCATCAGCAGATGATCTCACCCAGGCTCCCTAAAAGCACCTGGGATGCAGGTGATGAGAATACAGTATTAGTTCAGTGCTCTCTGGTGCTTGAGAAGATCCCCACCAGAGCCATCAGAATAATTTTTACGGGCAGCAAACCTCTTGGCAAGGCTTTGCCCTACGGGACAAATTGGTCAGGACAGTCTCGGGCCACAGCCTTGGTCTCAGTCCTGGGCCAGCTGCTGGAGTACGAGTACAACAGAGCTGCCTGTGCAGGTTTGCTTAGATTGAAAGGTAATTATCGCTGCTGCTCTAAACTGTCTCTGAGCGTACAGCCTTAATGGTTATTCGTATTGTAATAGTGCCTCACAAAGCCATTCAGGGCCTCAGTCTGTTATGCTCTGTTCATGCAACTACTAGGAGACCTTCACTGCCCCATGAGGTGACAGAATAAAGACAAATGGGTCATTCTGTGAGCTGTGCAGTTAATGAAGTCTAGATTCAAACAGATTTGAAGCCTATATGTCTATCCTTTTCCAAAATACTCCCTCCACTTCCCAAATCATAGAATCCTTACAATCCCTTCTGTTCTTGCTACAGGAACACCAATTTCTCTCTACAATGACCTTCTCTCCCTTCCTCAACCCAGCCACAGGTCAAGCCAGAGGCAGAACCGACACTCGCTGTGTTGTTTATGGAGGCAGCATGTACCCTGGCTGCTTCAGAGCTGTGTGCGCGGTTTGGTCAAGAAGCACACACACGCTGAACACTTAGCAAAAGACCATAATGGAAGAGGGAGCATCAAATCTTGCCTCTGGTGGGGGCACCAGTTTGGCTTTCTTGCCTTCAGCTCACAGAAACATGATGCAAACAGCCCTTCTGACAGGGAGGGGGTTTGATGGCATTCAAAATGATCAGGTTCAATATAGCTTGGTATCTGTTTACAACATCTTGAGGCCTCCATCCAGCTTTCATAGCAAACAATCCCTCTGTGTCTCTGACCTTCTGGTTTGCAAGTACTTCAGGACTGTAATAGGAACTCTACTACGGGAAATGGAGCTCTACTAAGCTGTGGAAAACACAATAGCAAAGTATGTGCACTTAGGATGTGTAACAATATCTCTTCTAAGTACATTTATCATCATGTATCTAATCACCTTCTCTGCTACAGCTGCAGAAGTACTGTAGTCTCTTAAAAATGTAAATTAAATAATCCACTGATGAATGTGTTGCACAGATTTAGCATGTTGATGAAGAGGATTTCAGGTGCATCACAGAAGCATTTTTCTTACAGCATGCATCTGGTCCATTACTGAGTCTTGTCTAGGAAAGCGTCTATGGTAGGATCTCTTCGGTCATCATGAACACAAGCTCCATCTCAGTGGCTTTGCCTGCATTTAACTGAGTTGTAGTCTAAGGGTCAAACATTGTGCCCAGCCGCAAAGGGACACCTGAGCTCTATGCACGTGTGTATTAGAACAGGACCGCTGTGGTCTCTGAATGTCTGAGGCAGTGTAGTCTAACACAGAAAGATGAGTTTAGGAGCCAGTTGATCTTTGATTTCTATTGGATATTCTCTGACTTTAGTCTGTATCATTGAATTTTGGTATTTTTCTGCCTATCTGTAGGTGCTGTCTACTAAGAAGTGGATTTCCTGATCCAAAAGACTTGAGTCTCCTTCTGAAATTGCTTGTCTCTCTGTTGCCTCTCTTGTGAGCCCACAGCAACTGCAATCCTAGCTTAGGTACCTAAACATTACCACCGGGTGCATTTAGACTTGACTTGCATTCTCCCCTTGGTTATAGCATTTCACCTCTAAAGATCAAAAGACTTTGCTGTGCTACAGTGCTAATTCTGTAGCACGTCCTTTAGGAGATGAAAAGCAGAGGAGAACAACAGGGAGCAGAGAATGAAAAGGGAAAGCATGGTTGCTAACAGCAGAAAAATAACCTCCTTTCCCCACCCCGGGTTGTCAGCATGCCACCAGACTTTCCTACCCACTCACTCCTGCCACCCTGGCTGGGCTGGGCAGCAGTTGCCCCCTTTTTTTTCAGTAGGGTTATAGAAATCAATCCAAGGAAGAAAAGGAAAAGAGACAACAAATCGATGAGGAGACATTGGTGACAGTTAGGGGGTGGAAGAGAAAGTGTGGGTGTGAATGCTAGAATGAGAAAAAGACAGAAAAGAGCTGATAAATAACCCTGAGTGAGGCCATGAGTATAGGAAAGAGCAGCAAAGAGATGGATCGCACAGTTCAAATGCAGAAGAAAATAAATGCAAATGAAGAATGAATAGGAAGAGCGAGAAAAGAAAACTGAGTTTGGATGAGTTAATTTGATTTATACTTTTTTTAAATATAAAGAAGTCTTTCCCTGGAGGCATCCTACATCACAGTTTAAATCAAACGAACGAACAAACAAACAAACCAACCAACCACAAACAAAACAAGAAAAGTGATGTCACTCAGATAAGAATGACAACTTGCACTGCCTGCCTCCAATCCTCAGGACAAACATATGCAAATAGCTCTAAGCCTGAAAATCCTGCTGCAGAAATCTACTTCTGCCTTAGGTCCTGCAGGTGCAGCAGAGAGATTGCAGCACCGATGAACAACTTTTCTAGGGACGCCAGACACATATCCCACTTCATCTTGTGCCACTTGCCTCCTTTTCCAGGCAGGCCTATAAAAATGATACAGAGGAACATGAGGGAAGACATACACTAGAAATCAGTCCTTTAATAGAAAGCAGTGGCTTGCAGTTGGGTGTGTTTATCTCCGCTCCCTGGAGTTTCAGAGGACTCCCTCCTCCCCTGCTCCAGCCCTCTCTTCCTGCTGCTTTTCGCTTGAATGAGTGTTGAGCTCCTACTGCAGGTCTTTTTAAATGCTGATATACAACATCCTGCCCCTGTCACTATTGCCTACTTTATGCTTTTCCTAGGAATCTTTGAATTAGCCCGAGTGGGGCCAGCTGAGGCTTAGTGGCAATTACTCTGAGGGAAGGATTGATTGCTTCCCCAATCTGCCGTCACTCCGAATCAAGCTGGGCAAGGGGAAGAGAGGCTATTTTCTCATCAGGTAACAGTGTTTGACTGAAGATAAGCAGAAACAATCAAAACTAAGCTATAGCTTTTCCGTTTCATGAAAAGAAAGTAGCCTTTCCTACCAACTTTTGCTAACTGCAGGAGTTCTGCTCCACACAATTACCTCCTAAATTACCTGCTCCAGAGAGATTGTGAGCATCTGCAGATTCCACAGAAAAAGGAAATAATGGCAGGGAAGAGGGAAGGAAATGGCACCTTCTTTCCTCTGAAGGAATGAAGAGAATGGGAAGAATTTTGCAACTCTTGGTAAAGATTGTGTGGGAAAGATGAAAACTAAATACTACACACAAAAATAAGCAAAACAAGCATAGAAATACAGATTAATAGCTAAATGACTCTGACCTTGCCAAGGCCTCTCATTTAGTGCTTTTTAGCTTTAGAAAACTGGAAGGAGCCTAGAAAAGGAGGATAATCCAATCCAGCAAGCATACAGCATCTCTCCTGACGCCAGCAGAAGATGATCTGCCCTAAGGCAAGTCCCAGGTTTATCTACTGCAATGAGCTGATGGCCATGGGAATCTAGTTAGATGTTTGTTTCGTCTGGTGGTAATGCCTTAAAACCCTTGACTATGGCAGGGGAACTCTGCTGTTCTTGTCAATGGGCTGCTTGTCCTCTCCTAGGTAAGGAGCACGGGCTTCAGTGTGTGGTCGTCCTTACAGTCTATTATATGGTACACCTCCCAGGAATCAAAAAGCAAGCTACAAACAGACACATGTTTACTCACTACATCCTCCCCCTTCTTGAATCTTACTAGTCCAGTTTAAAAGATTGTCCCTGCATCTTCTGAATTAGCCTGGTGAGCTCATATTGGGAAGAGTGTGACTCCTAAGTATAATTGCTTTGGTTGGTGTGACTGATCAATACCTTTCAAGAAGATGGGAAGCTCAGACTAGTTGTATGTGTGATATGAATGGGAGCATATTGACAAGTTCCTTGTACTTGGCTTCAGTCCTGTTTCTTGCAGTAAAAACGCGATATAGTCAAGTTGCTGTTAAGACTCTCCCCATAGAGTTGAAGGCTTGGGGTCCTGGATTTGGGCAGCTGTGCTCAACGTGTACAAGCCGTTTGGAGAGGATGATCCGTAGGTCGTTGTGAAATAAAGTGTGAAACTGAGCAAATGCCAGCCCTAAGGCTGGTGGGAGTCTGCTATTCTGGAATTCCCAGACGCTCATTTTGCAGGCCAGCGTCCTCTGAAAATATCCTCACAGATCCATGTTCATGCCATATTGATGCATCTTGCATCCTAGCCCAACATATCAGATGGTGTCGTAGGCTACGCAGTCCAGGGAGACAGCCATGGTTTTATTTTGTTCCCTCTCTTTTCCCCACCTCCTCCTCATTAAAGAATATTCTTTGCCTGACTTTGCTGCAGTCATCCCCTTCGCTTTTCACCATGCCTTATGTATTGTGTCTTTCAGTGTAAGAAACCCTGAGGACAAGCAGCTAATGTTGGCTTTTGTTTTCATGAGCTATAAGACATTCTTTTCTTCATCTAGTCCTTTGGATTGTACTGTGAAAATTTTGTACATATGCCACTTTTATTTTTTCCCTTATGATTGCTCTAGTCCTTATTTTTGTCCTTTTCAGTGAGGATGAGCAGCGAGCCCTTCTGTCGATGTGCATCTGGTTTTGTGCTGCACCAAACTTCTTTGTGGGAGTCTCTACTTCCGTATCATTTCAGCATAAATGTTAGTTAGCTGACTTATCTCCAAGTTGCAATTTGTGCTGCATTTGACTACATTTATTTCTGGGTTGTGTATGCAGATAAGGAGCTGTGCAAGTTTTTCTAGACACATATAGCTGTTTTTCTGACCTCAGATGGCTGAATGGGAGATTTCCTTAGAGATGCCTTCAGTAAACTTTGAATGTGGCCTGTGGTGACACCGTATAAGATGCAGACAGCATACTGAGCCCTAACAGAGTTGCTGCAGCCTCCACAACTGCAATTACTAAGTAGTCTTGGCATGTTAGTCACTGTAAATAGGGTAAGCTTGGTGTGGAGGAGACCAGAGCGAGTCTAACTGCTGCTCAGTACACTAAAGTGCACCCAGGATCTTATCACATATGCTGTAATTACCAGCTAGGGGGAACAGAAGCTGTCGACAGTGAACCAAATCAACTGAATGCTGATATGCTGATAACTGTGGGCATTGATATAGCGGTATATTGTAAATATTGGCCTCAGAGTGGGTACTGAAAATTGTTTGAAAGTATTGAGCTTTTTCATATTCCGAGCTCCCGAAGGTAGGTGACAATTGCTATCTGATACCTAGTTTCAATCTCCTAAAGGACAACTGACAGAAATGCTGTAGCTGAACCAGTAATGCAAGGCCGGACTTTGCTGGTATGTTGAAATAGTCTGTGTCTGGCTGTTGTGATGGCAGTCACAGCCTTCTCTTGGTGGTTGCTCCAGCATGCCTCTACCTGTGCTGGGAACTTTAGCCACTCCTCCTGAAGTCTATAAAATCTGTACAGACTCAGATCCTCATGATGAGCTGCGTCTTTCTCATGACCCTGTATACCCACCAGCTAGTTGCTTTGCCACTGCAATCACAGCTGTACCACTGGGGTATGTCCATGCGGAGATGGTCCCACCACCCCATGGGTGCCTCTGCCACCACCACCACTCTGAGCACAAGATGTGTGCATGCAAAAAGGAGCATCCCTGCCCAGGTATGGAGCTTCCTTCATGGGAGGTCTGACAAAGCCAAGGGAATGGCAAACTTGTGACATTTTCCTTGCAGAGAGCAAGCAAAGTTATTCCTGAGAAACTGAAGAATGAGTAACGATACTAAGAACAAGCAAGTCAAACAGGTGCAAGCAATAACACTTTACCCTATGCCAACAGAAGAACCAAACGTCTTCTGTGTCATGAAGTAGTGACAAACTGACCCTGGTGGGAAATGAGGTTGTGTCCCCTTCCCTGTTACCTGTCAAGGGAGATGTGCAGAGCAAGCTGAACGTGGGGGAGAGCTAAGCTTTTGTCTGCCACCAGCTGGAGGGAAGGTCTTGAGCCCATGAAGCACAATGGTCTTCACCTCATGGCTATTAAACTGCAACAGTCTCTAATTACCACAGTATCACTGTCTGCCTCCACATGGCATTTGGGTTCTCAAGAATTGAAAACTAAAGTCAAAGTACTAAAAAAGGCTGTGTTAACAATATTGAGCTACTGTGGTGGCCAAGACCAGGTACTTCAAACAGTGCAGGTATTTCTGCTGCCATGTGATTGCTAGATAGGGATTTCTCCAGTGCAATGCAAGTTATCAAAAATCTGGAATGTGGCTTCCTAGTGGAGAGATAAGAGCAAGTCTCAGACTGGCTTTCTTTGGGGCAGGAGCAGTGACTAGTTTAAATTAATTGTGTGATATCAAAAACCACCAGAGCTGACAGGCTCAAAAATAAAGGAAAAGAGGGGAAGTGGCCCGTTGCCACAGGAGTAATCACTGCAGTATTGCTAGTGTCATGAGGAGAAACTAAACCTGCTGGTATGCTGGGCGTAGGTCTTTTAATCAGTGGGGAGTTGCATGCTGTCAGCACCGGGGTGGGGTGCGCTCTTTCATTGATGGAGACTGAGAAGGATAATTCTCTAGCAGCTTCCAAGTAAACAGAGGTGAAACTGAAGTTTGCACTGGGAGATCAAACTGTATTAAGCAATAAAATTCGCTTTGGCTCGCACCTCCGAACACTTGCCTTCTGCAGTCGCCAGGGCTGGCTCACAGATCAGGGAGTTACGGTATGGGCGAGCGTGCGCTAGGGCTGCGTGGGAGCCGTGACTCTCTATTAGTTGTTTCTGTCACAATTCATCTCTTTTTCCAAGCGTTAAAGCTAACAGCGCATTAACAAAGAGTGACAAAAAAAGAAAATAATTATCTGGCATGTCTCCAAATCCCTCCCACCAGCCGTTACTCATTGTGACTTTATTTTGGGCCAATATTTCCTTCTTGTTGAAAAATTGCCCTACCATTCTCTTTAGTTCTTTGACCTATGACTTAAAAAACAGAAACCTTGGCACTACTTGTGGCTATCAGCTCTGGCACTTGATGAAGAGCTCTCCAAACAAAACTCTGTGCCTACGTAGACAAATGGTATAAGTTCAATTTAATCCTCTCTGCCCCTCTTCATTTTTTTGATGAGGTTTATTTACAATGTAGGTTCTATTGATTTCTCTTCATGTTAATTAGATTAAAATGCAGTGGGCATTTTCCTCTTTCTTTTTTTCCTCCGCCCCCCACTCCCCCCAAAGTATTATGCAAACTTCATCTAGACAATATTCTTGTCTGCTCAGTTCCTCTTGCTATTTTGGCTAGAATTTTTCACCACCTCTGTGTTGTAGATTGCTGCAGAGACTCTCGCGTTTCACTTTGAGAGGTTGCACCAAGTGTCTGAAAGCACATGCAGAGAAATATTTGTGCTTCAGTGAACTTGATTGCTGTTCAAACATCAACCAACCATGCTGTTTGTCTTAAGACACTATTGTTAGCGTGACCCCATTAACTACAAATTTGCTTGTTATGTTCTCAGAAATCTGAACAATCAACAAGCAAGGACCACGAACCCTGGAAAAGCGCACCCTCTTCGCGTGGAATAGGGAGGGAAAACTGAAAACAGAGTAGCCCAGGTGATGTCAGGGATGGAGAAGGTCCCCCCTCTACCAAATAATTTTCTGAATATCTTCTTTGTGAGATGTTAAAACTTCCCCCCCCCGCCCCAGGAAACTGGAAAAAGGAAGAAAATGGCTTTCATAACGAAATATGACTTAATATCTACAATGCAATAGAGAGAGAGAGAGAGAAGGGGGAAAATGGGAGAAAACAATAAATGGGACTGATGAAGAAATCAGGAAAAAGCACTGCCTTAAAAGATGAAAAGAAAAGATGTAGGCATGGGGTCAGATGTTTCCAAGCTTGTGAAAATTTGTCCGTGAATGGTTAAAGGTAGGGAGGAGCAAGCTGTCTTTGTTCCCTCTTTTTTTTTTTTTTTTACTGAAAACAGTAATAGTGAGACTTAGTGAGCCTGAGTGTAACAATGCAGCAACACTTTTCATTATAACCATTTTTATTACAATTTAGTTTTCTAAAAATTCTGTTGACCTGACCTGCACAGTTGGTGGGTGGTGGAAAACCAGAAAGGCTCCTCCCCATCCTCCCAAAATGCTATCAAGAGCCCAACAATTTCAGAAGCAACATTGGTGGTGGTGTCAATGTGGTAACTCACATCATCCAGATGGGTCTTTCTAACTACATTTATGCTGCATACATCACTGTGGCCATTGCACAGGTTCTCATTCTGCTCTAGACGTGTTCATATGCTGCAGCTTCTTATAATAACCGCGTGCTATTTGTGATTAGGTTAAATCACGTGACTTACGTGTTACACATCAGTGTTTCTTCTGTTCTTTTCCACGGCAAGATATTTAGACAACGGGAGATTTTGCATATGTGTGTTACATACATAGCACAAGGCTGTCGGAAAACCTCTCACAGACAGTGCAGACTGCGGAGTTGGTGGTTTGACAAAGGCTTCATTTTGTCCTAAACTAGTCCCAGAACTTTCCCGTTCCTCAACAGACAAGGCTGCCCTGGCTGGAAGCTCTCTGGGCTGGAGGAACAAGGCTATTAGTGGTCTGCAGCCTAGAGCCTTACAGGAGGCTGCTCCAGTACCCTGAAGTACCTGCAGCATGAAGGATTAGGGTTTCTTTTTTTTTTTAATTTCTTATTTTTTTTTTTTTTCATCCAGGAACTATTGCAGAATGCAATTATGTCTCAGTTGTGGCTGCAGCAAAAATTAACTGTGCTGTAGACACTGTTGAAAGCCATCCTTAGCCTGACTACTATAAACCACCTGGATAAATCTATCCAGTTCATCTACTGAGATACTGAGCAGCCTCAGAACGAGATTTGTTATGATCCTTGAGCATCATTCCTCGTTATTTGGCTTGTCTCTATTCTTTACGATCTTGCAGTTTTCCTATGCTGTTGCATATATCAGTATAAACTGTTACACCATGGAATGCCTGGGATGATAGTGCCATGAATAAATTAACAACATTTTCATGAAAATACACAAGGAAAGGTGTTTATGGAGAACTTGCTTTGCACCAACCAAAAATACCATGGAGCACAGCGCTGGGAAGAGATAGCAAGATGTTGGTAGGATAGTTAGAGCAAGCCTAGTCTAATCTGAATTTTTCTCAGGTAGAAAAGGGAAGTCATGTGGATGATTTGGCCTGGCAACAAGTGTGGTCGTAATATTTGTCCATGCTAGAAATATAACTGTTCTGTGCAAAGGCATTTCTTCTTACCACTGAAGCTTTGACGAACACTGCCAATTTAGAGTTGAGTCCGGACTGCAGAATCTGTGCTTCTTCTCTATGCAGACACAGATTCCGTCATCACAGGAAAAGTGTAAAATAATGTAAACTTCCAGGTGGAAATATAGAATCTGTATGTCTTAAAGCCAGCCCCCACCCCCCCACCCCGGGTCTGAATAAATCCCTTTTAGTCAAATATCCAAAATATTTAACCTACCTTTGACCTCAGTAAAGCACTTATGATATTGACTTTGTCTGCATTACTGAAATGTTACTGCATTGAATAACATCATATAGGAATTTCTAACTTTCTTGCTTGAAGACTTCTGTCCTGAACTCTGTCTCTGGCTAGTAGCTGATCAACAGATATTATTAGTATGGGATTAGTTGGAAAGAGTCCAACAGATATATATCATCTCCTTAGATCATCTCAGCGGTTAAAGTTAACTTTCTGTTCTGCAGTATTTAAAGGATTTTCGCAGTCCACTTCTTCTAAGCATGCCCAGTCGCTTTTCTTATCTTTATACAACAGTGGTTATAAATTGTACAAGTCAGATCAATAAAAGGGGATTTTGAAGCAGGGTGAAAATAAATGTCATGCTTCATAATTTCTTTCAAGACATCGCTATCTTTATTATTGTCACGCCTACACCTTGCTAAAAATAAGCACAGGTTAGAAGCCAGAGTCAAATTCATTTTCAGAAACATCCTTTTCAGGTGTTCCCAAAGAAATACTTGAGGCTGATGTTATGCACCACCACTATGTCAAGTTACACGCCTTCAGAAACTCAGAGAAGGCGAATCTTCTCCAGGTTTCCAGCCCAAAGGGTTCGTGGCATTGTCATTCACTGTGAAATCCTCTGTGAGCCTTTCATGTAGTGAAGCTCTCTCAGTGGAGGAAATAGTTTCCTGATGATTAATTTTGGTGGTAAAATTGCTAGTGTTTCCGTTGGATTTCCATGTAGTATAAATACCTGCTGGGGAGGAAGGCAGGGGGGAATAAGGAAGAGGGAGCCAGAGATTTCTCCAGAGTGCTCACTGATAGTGCAAGAGGCACTGGGCACAAGTTAAAGCACACAAAATTCCATCCGAACACAGGAAAACACTTTTCCTGTGAGGGTCATCAAACACTGGCACAGGCTGCCCAGAGAGGCTGTGGAGTCTCCGTCAGTGGAGATACTCAGAACCTGACTACTGGATGTGGTCCTGAGCAGCCTGCTCTGAGGAGGTGCGGTTGGATGAGATGGTCTCCAGAGGAGACCCAATTGCAAGGGGCTGAGGACCCTTCCAGCCTCATCCATTTTGTGAGTCTCCAGTTTCACACTGGAGTCCAGGAGCTGCATATATCTTGCAGATGCTTCAACGCATTGAAAGGGATGGTGCATTTCAGCATCCCTAAAGCTATGTTATTGCTGCATCAGAAGGAAATTTCCCATCTACCTGGGAGTCTCCTTTCACACATCCACGGAAACCTTTTCCCTGTGGAATATGCAGTATATAGACCGTAACGCTTGCAGGGCTCAAGTCTGAATGCACAAATATAAAAGCAGGGAGGGAAGGGAAAGTCTTGCTGGGCTGCGAGCTTTATTGTGAGCTATAGTCTCCTGCAGTGATCAATGAAAGTAGAGGGAAGCCTCTTCCTGTTATGAATTACCAGGTCAAACCCTTCATCTGTGAAGACTAAAGCTGTTGAGAGAACCTGCGGAGGTTATATTAGAGTTATGGATTGAAATCCCTTGTGTGACAGCTTGATACCTTTAGGTTTACAGAGGCAGCTAATTTATAACATCAGGATTACATTCCTTTGAATGCTCTTTGTGATCCAACTGTTGAGATGTAGTGCAAATGAACTTGTGTGAAAGATCTTAGCTCATTTAAGTGCTCTTTTCATAGTTGCTCTATCTTTTAGGGAAGATAGGTTGCTTTATGTATGAGGAGACTTCTGTTTTTGAAGTGCCCTTGGTTTACCTATGTTACAGGCTTTATTATGGTCTTACATGTGATGGGATAAAATAAAGTTTAATCAGTCTGAAAAAAAAAATGAAGGCTGCAGAAACAGTGTTTACTGGTACCTCCTTTGTGGGTTCACGCCTGCAGCTCTGGGGCACTGCTGTGTTCAGCAGCCCCCAGGGACTGTTCCCACCCCGAAGGCTGCTTGTACAATAGCAGGGCTGTGGGCATGTGGAGAGCAGCCCCTGGGATGCAGAGGGTGATTTGGAAATGCTTAGGGAACTCTCCCTTCTTTAGCCTTAGCACTCATCTTCTCTGGCCCAGCTAAGCCGTTCTCTCTGGTGCATTTACAGCAGCCTTACTTCAGCCCTAGAAGTGATCCCCCCTGGACTGCAGTCCAAGGGGCAATACCCACCTCCCTGCCCTGGGCTAGCAGTAGCCCTAATCCCTTACACCCCACGCTGCAGTGCGAATTTCTGCATTTTCACACACACAGCCCTCGCTTCAGGTCATCTGAACCTTGACACATATGACAGGCCTTCAAAACAAGCCTTCACATAACATTATCAGACAACTTGCGTGAATAATTTTTATTTTTTTTTTTAAGAAAATCTCATGCATGAGGACTACTAATAAGGAAAACAAAGACAGACACGGGGAAGTGAGGGAGGCATCAGGGACAGAGAGAGGGGGGGAGGAGGATGGCTCCAAAGAAAACCTAGGACACCCACACTGCCAAATTGTTTGTGTTAAGGAGGGGCTGGAGTTTAGCATGCATGGAAGCATAATGCTCCTGTCCACCTCAATAAAGAGCACTGCTGTCTCAAGTAAACAAAGTTGGAGGGAATTCATCATGCAGCAAGCCCCAAAACTGTCTGAAAATTGAGCATGGGTGGAAAAGCCAAGAAAGCCAGAACTGATCAGAGGAGACTGAGCTTAAGAGAGAGTGCCTGAGCAGAGGCGTGATGGCTGCAGGTACGCATCAGGAAACAGTAAAGAGGTCAGGGATGGAGTATCACTGTTAATGAGCGAGGACAGAACATGGAAAATGGGCTCAGCGTGCGGCTGGACTCAAGAGGTGACTATGAAAACAGCACTGTATCCAGGAGGTCTCTTTTTTGTTCATGATGTTCAAATGACTTTCACAGGCAAACCACTGCAGTGCAGGCTTTAACAGCAAGCTCACGTGGTCCTTCTTTCTTGTCTGAGAGGATGTATGTGCAGCAGAGACTCCCTTTGCAGGGGAACTTCCCCGCTTTTCTCCTTTTGCTGGTACGCTGGAGCTGCAAGAGGGCCCAGTGTAGTGAAGGACCATGCACATGAGATACCCAGGGTAGTGAAGAAGCACGCAGCTGAGATGCCTCAGGGAAGAGAGGGTGCCCTCTCCCCTAAATCAGCACATCACAGGGGTGTAGGAGAGGCTGTGTGAAGAAGAAAAGCACTGGTGTAACCAGCAAATGGATGCATACTACCTGTGGTAGTTGAGAAGCAAGTGCTTATCCTCAAGGAGATGGAAGAATCTGGGATGAGAAACACTGCTTTCGTCAGCCTTACCCATTCATGCATTTCAGCATTATTTTCAGGAATGTGTTATTGTGGTGGGTTGACCTTGGCTGGACACCAAGTGCCCACCAAGGTGCTCTATCAACTCCCCTCCTCAGCAGGACGGGTTGGGAAGAAAATATGATGGAAAAAAACTTGTGGATCAAGATAAACACAGTTTAATAAAGCAAAAGGGAAGGCCGCGTGCAGGAAAAACAAACATAAAACAAAAGATTTATTCTCTACTTCCCATCAGCAGGCAATGTCCAGCCACTTTCCAGGAAGCGGGGCTTCAGTATGCTTATCAGTTGCTTTGGAAGACAAACGCCATAATAACGAATGCCCCCCTTCCTCCTCCTTTCTCTTAGCTTTTATTGCTGAGCAGGCATCATATAGTATGAAATATCCCTTTGGTCAGTTTGGGTCAGCTGCCCTGGCACCGTCCGTTCCCAGGATCTTGCCCACCCCCAGCCTACTGGGGAGGGTGGAACGTTGGACAGACAGCCTTGATGCTGTGCGAGCGCTGCTCAGCAGTAGCCAAAAGACGGATGTGTTTTCAACACCTTTCTATCTACCAATACAAAGCACAGCACCATGAGGGCTCCTATGGGGAAAATTAACTCCTCCTCAGTCAGACCCAACACAATTACTTACCTCTCTGGTTTCTGATTGTAACAATTCACCTTTTCTGTCTTTAAAAACCCTCTTCCTTCTTGGGAGGGTATTCTTGCTTGCTAATACCACCACCAGTGACGTGATATCTGGTCTTTATTTTAAGTCATTCTCAGGAGTGCTGGATCAAACGAACTACCTTCTGCAAAGCATGACTAAGCTATGGAGCTTGTTGAAATTTGATTTAGACTTTAAAGTCATCTTGAGGAAACCTAGACCTTTAAAAAAGGACAGGAGAGCTTGAAAAAGAGGGTATAAGAAAAGATATTCTCATTTTGACCTTGCCCCAGATTGCCCTGCACTGCACATCCACAGAAATTCAGGGTATGGTTTCAGGTGGGAAACATTACTGGGGTGGGGGAACCCTTTTCTGGCATGCACATGTGGTTTGCTTGCTTGGCTCAGAGGGAAGGACACTACTAAAAAGGTCCATTAATGTCTGTGCAAACAGCAAATACTTGCTACCAGTAGATGCTTGTGTTTTCACCAGAACGATTTAGTGGGCGTTGTGTGTTGGACAGGACCTTGAGTAATGGTGGGCGGCCACGGCCTCCTGCTGGGGCCAGGCTTTTTGACAGAGACATTAATAAAGCTGCACAAACTTTCATCATGGCTAAGCAACGCATGGACATGGAGATGGCTGAGCCACCGGTGCCTCCATCACAGCCAAGGGGATTGCAGCAGGAAGGTGGCACTGCCTTGAGATGGAGCTCCTGTGAGCTTGGGGCTAGGACTGGAGGACAGGGGAGATGAAAGTCTCAGGCATTTAATGAAAACCAAGACACGCTAGGGAAGAGATTCTGGCAAAGCTCCACCGAGGCCACCACTAGAAGGATGAAGGACGTGACTAGACTCAGGTAAAGATCAGGGGATGACTGATATGTCCCTGGGAGAGGAAATACTCATTTCTGAATGACTCAGTCTGTAATATTGTTGCCCATGGCTGCTCCGTTTCCTCAAACAACAGTTTGCATTTATGTAGTGCATTTAAAATCAGCTTTTTGCAGAAATGATTTTATCAGCTGCCAAAAGGCAAAAAGATACTCTTAAAACATTTTTGCTGGGCGAGTCATCTGCTGTAAGGCTATAGCAGGATGGCCATGTCCACATGACCATTTGATATCTGAAGGTGTTATTGATTCATAACCTTGTTTCACATCCTAGAAATTGTCTGTACAGTCTCCAGGATCTCCTGGCCTGGAATGAAGAAGGTGCAGACAGAGCGAGCAATCATGATCATGAATCTCAGTGTTATTTATATATTCCTAGTCGTTGAAATTACAGCTCCACCTAAATGATGACCATGACACTGGTGGTTGTCTCAGGATTTGAAGATACACCTCCTGAAAACAGAGCAGATTTACATGTTTCAGTGAGTTGTGAAATCTTCTACAGACCTGTGAAAAGAGGAATAATATAGTTTATGCAAATTTTACATACTGATTTGTTCGTTACAGACTGTCAACTCTAAAAATATGCATAAGGGACAGATGATAATTCCGTTATCTCCTAAGAACTAAACTCTTAAATCTTTTTTCCAAGAAATGTGAATGTACAAAAACTAATGACTTGCAGAAACAGTGAAAGAATGCCATGGATTTTTCCACTGTTTTTTGTCTAGATCACTTGCTTGTGACAGTAAATTTAAAATTGGCCTTCCTATATTTACCACAGCTCGAATCCCACATCTCAGCACAACCACAACTTCAGAATTACTGAAGGGAATTAATTTTGTCAGTACTTGAACATGTGGAAATGTTAAGGCATGTCCAGCTGAAAGGCTCTTAAATGTTTTCTCTCAGACATGGTTTTAGGTGAAGCTTACTCACTGCAATATTAAGTTCTTCAAAGATTTTATTCCTTCCCTAAGCACGTACAAAACAATAGGGATGATGGACAGACACTTTATTACTGAGCACTATTAGCTTTTTCACAATATCCTGAGTGCGTTCTTGTTATCGTGTTAAATTTAGAAAAAAAACCTGATCGTGTGTGCTGGAATTTGACTTGAAAATTAAGTTGAATCAAAGATATTGGGAAAATATTAATTTAATGAGGCCTATATGAGCTCTCAAATACTGAGTTCACATTTTCATTTCAACAGTGTTCATATGTTTCAGGAACCTTTGGGTTAGAAGTGATTTGGTATTTTTATCTTCAGCTCCTGGCTGTCTCCACTTCTTAGAACTAATGGAAGTTGCTGCTTTCATTTCTGCTTGAAATTCAACAATGTAGAGAGCTTTTTGTGTGTGTGTGTTAACAGACTTGAACAGATTATATAAACCTGCTAAATATTGATTCTGCAATTGCTGAGTGTCGAATTAATTTGAATTATCCCTTTGAAGAGCTCAAGCACTGATTAAATATACTAAATAATAAATTGATGCTTTGGATAATTATATATATTAATAAAACTGCATATTTTATGATGGTAGAAAAGCATACATGGCAGTAAAAATGCACGCTCTGTTAAGGGCAGTGGTTCAGCTTTTAATTTTAAGAGACGTTCCTCATTTCCACCCTAGAGATGTAAAGATGCTACTAGTGGATGATCCATTTAACGTTTTGGGCAAGGAGAGGGTTAGGAAGCCCAAGCCCTCATTCAGTTCTCAGCTGCAGGGGTACAGCTCTGCCCACCTCTGCCCTGGCCCCTTTTCATGAAGGTCCCTACTGCTGCTGAGGGTTGCCCAGCTGGACTCCTTTGAAGGACAGGGTCCTTTCCATAAAGCAGTAAGAAATGCTTCCATATCTGCCACAATTACATTTGACTGATGCAAAAACGTACATTTTGCTGAACTGCTGCATAAAAATGCCTTGAGTAGCTGGGCTGATGTATATCCAGTCACCCCTGGATGTGAGCCACTGGAGCTGGCTGCTCCAGCCTGTGGAGCAGCAGAGATGCTGGGATGCGCCTTACAGCCGAGCTGAGCTTGAGAGCACAGCTGGTTCTTTGGGGTTGGGGACAGGCTTTGCTTTCCAGTACGAGGGCGTGAGTCCTGCACTTCAAAGTGCACTGTTTGCACGTGTTGGCAAAATTGGATACAACTGCCCAGGAATTGACATTTCCCCAGTCTGAACAGACGGTGTAATGCTGGTGTGATGGGAACTGCATCAGATCACAGGTCTCAGTGGGTCCTGGCTTTGGCTGGCCCTACACCAGCTGTGCATGACAGGGATCTCCAACAGACCCTAAAACTTCTCTTGTGCCCTGTGCAAAAGACCTGATGTTTCTTGGTGAGCAACCTTGCAGGAGGGAAACCAAGGAGTAGCCAAGGACAGGAGGAGCCTGAATTATCTTCTTGGTAGCTCTGTAACAAAGATCAGGGCAAGGGGTAAGCATGAATGCTCTGTGATGGGCATTTATTCAAGCCAGTGGAGCTGTGTCTTCTTACTGGCATTGTCCCTCTGAAGACTTATTCCTCTTTTATGATCATGATGTGCACTTGTTCGATGATTCCTGTCTGATGCTGAGGTCTTCGTGCTCTTTAAAGTTCTTGAGTGGGTCTTTGTATAAGAGGGAGCAAATGTCAAATGTCCCCTGACTTGCCTCGTCAGCTGTGTTGGTGAGTCAGGAGAAGGGCTGTGATATGTTTCTGCCACTGGAGTTTAGCCACTGGCTTTTCTGCCTCGTGCAGAGCTGCTGGGATGTTAGCACACTAGCTGGTCTGGCAAACAGCCGTGGTGCTCTGGTCTGAACCAATGCGCTGGTAGGGAATACCCTGTCAACATGGAGTGGAGGGGATGGATTTAGATTATATGGAAATTTTCACAAAAATACACCTTCTTTGGTGTTAAATATTTTCTAGCTTCCACTTTATGGAATCACGGAATCTTTAGAGTTGGAAGGGACCTCTAGAGATCATCTAGTCCAACTCCCCTGCAAAACCAGGATTGCCTAGAGCACATCACTCAGGACTGCATCCAGGCGGGTCTTGANGCTGGACTCGCTCCGGCAGTTCCCTGTCCCTCTTGAACTGGGGAGCCCAAAACTGGACACAGTATTCCAGTTGTGGCCTCACCAGTGCAGAGTAGAGGGGGAGAATGACCTCCTTTGACCTACTGGCCACACTCTTCCCTGTGCAGCCCAGGATTCCATAATAACTTCTTTGTTATTAAAATAGATTCTTCCGTTTGCTAGACCTTATCTCCACCCAGTGCCTGTTTTTCTATCTGTCTACTGTAACATTGTTCCTTAAGTAAATACAAAGATTTAATGAAGTGGTATCTTAGAGTAGTTCATTTCCCTTTGAAGCCCCACTGGAGTTTTTTACGCAAACCATATTATCAGGACAAATAATATTCTTCTGACTCCTTCACATGTGATATGTTGAAACAATACCAAGTTCATGGCATGTAAAATGCCCGTTTGAGACAGTACTGGAGTCAGGTGAAGGAGATAAAATATTCAGTGTGGTTCAGGTTTGCTCATGCAAGTGAGTAAGTTCAGAGCTCCTGATCCAAGGCTCTGAAGTGTAGTAGTCTCACAAAATCACCCTGTTGTTCCTCCCAGTCTTCGATGTTGCATATAATGTGCAGTGGCTGGCAATGAAACACTGCATGCAAAGCTGAAAATAGAGCGGCATGTGCATGAAAGTGCTTACTGAGCACTTTAAGGAGCATTTAGGTTCCTGCCTCTTAGAGATCGTCTGTGGGAGCAGTGTGTTTGATTCCCGTGTGTTCGATTCCCATGTGTCCTCTCCAGAAAGGGGGGAGGACCCTTGAAAAGTCTTATGCTTGTTCTTGATAAAGCTGTCTTAGTTTCTTTTACAAGTGATAGACTCTGGGAGCAAAAAAAATAGGTCTGCTGCTCTCAGTAGAGATGAGGACACCTGCAGTGAGTGGACAATCCCTTCCTGGAGGCTTGAAGGAAATGTGAGGGAGTGAAATAGGTCTCCTATAGTATAGCCGAGTGTCTGGGGGAGACAAGGTCAGGAATGGTGCACAGTTGGCTGGCAAGGAACGAGCAGTTTACTAGTCCCTAATTAGAGCTTCAAGTAGAGTAAAAATTAAGGTTAGAATCATAGAATCATAGAATTGCTGAGGTTGGAAGGGACCTTTAAGACCATCAAGTCCAGCCATTAGCCTACCCTGACAAAAACCACTTCTAAACCATGTCCCTAGGTACCCCATCTACCCTTTTTTTAAACACCTCCAGGGATGGTGAATCCACCACCTCCCTGGGCAGCCTATTCCAATGTTTAATAACCCTTTCCATGAAAAAATGTTTCCTAATATCCAATCTAAACCTCCCCTGACATAACTTGAACCCATTTCCTCTTGTCCTATCACTTGTCACCAGGGAGAAGAGGCCAGCCCCCATCTCTCTACAACCTCCTTTCAGGTGATTGTAGAGGGTGATGAGGTCTCCCCTCAGCCTCCTCTTCTCCAGGCTGAACGACCCCAGCTCCCTCAGTCGTTCCTCATAAGGTTTGTCCTCCAGACCCCTCACCAGCTTTGTAGCCCTTCTCTGGACACGCTCCAGCACCTCAATGTCCTTGTAGTGAGGGGCCCAAAACTGAACACAGTACTCGAGGTGGGGCCTCACCAGTGCCGAGTACAGGGGGATGATCACTTCCCTGCTCCTGCTGGCCACGCTGTTCCTGATACAAGCCAGAATGCTGTTGGCCTTCTTGGCCACCTGGGCACACTGCTGGCTCATATTCAGCCGGCCATCCACCAACACCCCCAGGTCCTTTTCTGCCGGGCAGGTTCCAAGCCACTCCACCCCAATCCTGTAGCGCTGCATGGAGTTGTTGTGACCCAAGTGCAGGACTCGGCACTTGGCCTTGGTGAACCTCATGCCATTGGCCTCCGCCCATCGGTCCAGCCTGTCCACATCCCTCTGCAGAGCCTTCCTACCCTCCCATATGGATTCTCCCATATGGATTCCAAGGAAGTTGATTAGCAGGGTGTGAAAGATGGAGGAGGATTTCTAAGTTAAAGCATGGATTCAATAGCAAGTTGATTCATTTTTACTGTATTATAGTTACTTATCTGTGCTTACTCTTGCTAAAGAGTGAAGAGACATCCTTTGATTTGATCAGAAGAGCCAGGCATTTTCAGGAGCGCTGTGATGAAGCCCTCCAAGATCAGGGTCCTAAAGTGTCTGGAGCTCAATAACTGGTGAGGGAGACAGCGGCTCAGATGAGGAGGAGAATGAGATATGGTGCAATGGACTCAAACACAGTAAAGCAATCACACCATCATGAATTCCCAAATCTCAGACTTATAGCCTTTACAGTGACTTTAACCACTGTTCAGTGGTAATTGAGCATCTACATCTCTTCTGAAGATGAGGGCCAAAGTTTTTATTACCTTCCTACTGCCTCTTGCTGATGACATTCTGGTTTAATTCCAGTCTTGTTCCAATTTAAGAGGCAGAGAATCACAGCTGTAACTGCTGACATTTACTCTTCTCCACAGAGAAGCCAAGTACAAGGACCTAATTCAGCGTAGCAGTTAAGTCTGAAGTTTGTCTTCTTACTGAAGTTTGAAGAGCCTCAAGACAAATACGCGTGTGCGAGAAAGGGTGCGTTCAAGTGTGTGTTTAATCATGAACCAGCATAGGATGAACACTTGACTTCCCACCCCAGGTTAGCTGGTCCGAGGCATGCTGGTTTGGTGATGTTGAGAAACATACGGCAACTTGACCCCCTCCGTAGAAAAGAAGGCATCTTCAGTCTCCACGGGAGATGCCTCAGTATTTTTTGTAACATTTAAATGATTTTAAAAGGTCTTTAAGAATTTACAGTAAGCCCTTGAGTTCTTCCACAGGCCACTAATTAATTAGCTTGCTCCTTAAATTCCAGCAAGCTAAGTGTAAATGCTTCAGAGGTTCCTTCCCTGGAAAATGTAAAACATCCTTTGATTAACTCCCCACTTCATGATAATGAAGGCCTGGATTTTTTTAAAGAGTTGATGTGATTTTTAAATTTGTTTAAGTGTCAGAGTAGGCTTCCAGTCAGAGAGTTAGAGATTAAACCCAAAGTTGGAGGGAAAGAATTTAGTTGGCCACCAAGAAGGAGAGACCCTCTGCCATGGGGGAAGGAGTGTCCAGCTCTGCCTGCTGGCTGAGGCATCCTGCAAAAAAAGCCCCCCCAAAACCCCCAACGTACTACTTCAAGTTGCGGGCAGAGATGAACCAAAGGCTTGGGGACACAGGACATGCAAGTGCCCAGTATCTACTCCATGTGTTAGCTGTCAGTTCTCACGCCCATCTGTGTTTCCCATGAGTCTGGAGAATGAACCATAACTCATCAGAGCTGTAAAGGTGTTCAAGAGAGATTTGTGAACTCTCCCCTGGGCCAGGCTACATACATGCCCTACCAAAGCACAGCTTGCATTGCCCGGCTGACCTGTCAGATCTCTTTCTTGCAGTAATTTCTGGAGATTTGGGGATCATGCTGCCTCCTCCTTGGGTTGCCTTTCCCTTAGTGCATGAACACTTGTCCATACTTTCCAACTGCTCTCACTTCCTCAAAGATATCACCGGCTTTCCTCTCTTTGGTGTTCGTTCCTAAGGTATGTCCTGCTTCCTGAATACTCTGGTTGGCAGATTTGAAGTGAGATCTCCTTACAGATGACAGTAAAGGAAAAATAAGTCTGTTGCTTAGGTAGCTGCGAAATGCAAAGATCAGGTGAAACATCAAGAGGTTGAGAGAGGCCACAGAGAGAGAACAGGCTCTTTGGAGCTGCTGAAAACCATGAGCTGGCCAGTCCCACAGCAAAGAAATCATACTGTCACTTACCTGGAGATAAAACAGTCAGAGGGGAGGTGGGATTTCTTGCAGGTCTAGTTCCAACTGACCAGCTGAGGTGCGTTCTTTGCCAGATCCTGAAAGCAAGTCCTGTGGGGTTTAGACGATGGAGCTGCAGAAATGGAGAGGTTTGATGCTCCCCCAGACCTGGTGCTGAGACCTCCTCAGACAAGGCCTTGGAAGAGCTCCGTGAGGGTGCGTTGCAGCAGGGAATTGACAGCAGGTGCAGATCTGGCGTATCCATGCCAAAATACACAGCTTCACTGTGAAACAGGCAGCTGAGAGCCATATCCAGCCCTTGAGCCAGGGTTTGGTTTCGTGCAAGATCTGGAGGACCTGACACAGCCGGTGTGGTTTAAAAACCAACTTTTCCCCATTACAGCACAGAATTCCCTGTTCTCAGATGCTCTCTGCAGCAAATCAGGACTGGGGAGGCATCCCCATGGCCTTCTGTGTCTGTGATCACTTAAAAACTGATGCCCCAAGTCCTGAGTTTCCTGGTTCACTTTTGCTAAGTTCTGGACAAGAGAACACTCTCACTGAGTTAACTGACATTTTTGCTTTGTAAATCCTGAAATCCTTCATGGCTGGGAAATATTACACCTCCAAACCTGTGGTATTCATTTTGTGCCAGTGCCAGTGAGCTCTGACTACAGATGATGCCACAGAGCTTGGTGCTGCACCATTCTGACCAGCTAGTTCAACTTGTGAAATAACGGACTACCATACAGTTCCTGAAATGCTTAACTTCTCTGCTGCCCCACAGGATCCAAATACACAAGTGTCTCTGCGACATGAAAGGGTTCCTGCCTGCTGTAGTTGCCTCCCCACCCATCACATTGTTCAATGCTAGGGTCCTGGGTGAGATGTCCCCTCTCTCCTCCATGCCTTTTTCTGCTTGATCTTCACCCTAGATCCTACTTTTTTCCTCTGCCTGCAGCCGCAGGAGTGCCTCACACCTGCATTTGTGCCAGCTCACTGAGATGCTGTGTTTGCCTCACGTTCCCAATCTCAGCAAAACCTTTCAAACAATGGATGGACCCTCAACGGTAAATTTTAGCTGCCTGTCAATAACCTTGTTTAGTAACCTAGTTTAATATGGGCAAGGCAAGTCTTGGCCTTGGTTTGTTAACTATCTATGAATGCTTGCACTGTGCGTAGTGTGCAAAAAGACCTCTACAAACTCTACTGCTGTTTGTATCCTTAACGTACAAGTTCCTAAAATACGGTTGCTAAAAAGGCTGCATTGTTTTGCGTGTCATTGGCTGCCCAACGCTAAGTCTCATTCTTGTAGTGGGATGACTTGGTTGACTACAGCAGCTAAACAACTAAACTTGAGCTTAAAGAGGTTTTCTGTTTACTTCATATGCCACAGAATTAACAATTTGCTGATAACCTGGCTCATAAGGGATGAGACTTGCAGGAGGGGAAACCTTTTCTACCTGATCCTTGTTAATAGCTATGTAACACTTGATTTTGTTTTACAGAGGAAGCGAAGTATACAGCTACCGAGGGTGAAAGATCTGGGCAGAAGACAGTTGAGGGGAAAGATGCGAGTGTAATAAGCTGAAGCTTTATGAATTAGAGGGTAAATAGAACAAGTACTTGGGCAGTAGATCAGGAAAGTCTGCGGAAGATGACCAGCCCAGCAAAACACTTTATTGCTACGAGATGTTTGTTTCTGTATTACAGCTATTAAATGCTTCCATCCATTTTCCAAGTAAAAATAATGTGAAAACTCTTTCATAATATCAAGTCAAAATGTACGGCTTTAATTTCCCTTCAATGGAAACTTTGCGGAAATTTATGCAGTACAAGACATTGCTATGTTGCTGAAGGAGAACCCAGTTCCTCTCCCTGTAATGACAGTTTTAGGCCCGTATTTCTCGACCAGCATACTGCTCCTCTTACTGAGGTGGTAACGTAAGACAGGATACAGATTGTGTATTTCAATGAGTGTAGTAGTATTTAAGGAGATAACAAAAGCCAAAGTAGCTGAAAGCAAACTACTCAACCTCTTTATAAAGGGAAAGCTTGCAAAGCAAGCATGCTAGGAGGAAAGGCAGCTGTGTAGTCTCAGAAAGTAGGTTAGGGTCCCCAAGAGACAATTTAAATGAGCTAGTAAGGAAAAACAGATCTGGGACTACTGTAAGACATTCCTCTCTGTTAATATTGTAGAAATGAGTAAAACCAAGGGTAAAAAAAAAAAAAATCACATTTCATATATACGGTTGCAGGTTGTGCTGATTTTTTACGAATGAATCATCTATGTCTAAACTCTGAGGGAAAAAGAGGATGCCAGGAGGAGACTAACATTTGTGATCCACTATAACAATATTATGGCAAAATTTATGAGGGAAGACTGGGTTTTGTTTTCCGTGATTAAATGTAGGGGAACACTTGGGGGGGGGGGTCTTTGCTTTTGTTGTGCACGATGTGTATCCCTGCTAAACTGTTACCGTTGCTGTCAACAAGCAAGAATAAAAGCCTGCCCTGACTGGGCTGCCACTATTTAGCAAGATATACAGCAGGAGTTAACAGGGTTACTTGGGAGGGTGAAGGACAGGGAAGAATCATGGTACAAATGAGACAAGGAACATTAATGGCCTGGGGAAGGCTCTTGCTAAGGCTGCTCTGAGCACCATACCTGCGGCTTCAGCAGCTGTGTCTTGATATAGAAGCTTGCACCACGCAAATAGCAGTCAAAAATCAGAAAGTGAATCACTGCCAAACGTAAACCACCAGGTTTGGCTCTTGCTAGCCAAAGACAATCCTTTATGCCTGAGGCTGCTACCGGAGGGGCTGCAGCCAGCCCCTGCTGGGGTTTCCGTGTCTCTGAGCACCTCTGGGGGTCTGGCGCCCCGGACGGTCTCATTTGGCCATCCCAAGAGGAGCCCACAACAGAGTCAAGCCTCAAATGTTTTTGCTTGGCAAGCTGGTAACCTTCTTTCCTAATGTAGGAAGGATCCTCCATTTTAAACACACTAAATTACTGACAGGGAGAATATCCAGTGGTCCTAGAGCAACTTTTATGCCTTTGTTCAGTTACGCTCCAGTTGTTCTTTCAGCTGAGAACTTGCCATAGGGGAAAACACCACTTATGCCCTGTCTTTTCACCTTCATAGCATCCCCAGGTGAACAACGCAGTTTAAAAAAAACCCTCACTATTACCTTCTGTCTTCTTTATGACACGGGTCACTCACCTGAAAATAAGATCTTATTTGTTGGTAAAATTAGAAACCTTTGTGTGAAGTCAAACTTATTTCTGTAGCAGTTTGTAACAACGCTTACTTCATTTGGGATTAAATTCTGCAATTTCCAAAGCGGTAACCATGAATGCTGGTGAATCTCTGACCCCATTACAGTTTATGGTAAAACTCCCAACCCAGCTGGAGACAGTATTACAACACAGGAACAACACACAGATTTTCATCCAGATGTCCCCAGTTTTAACTTTCTGGTAATAGGACTAGAGCAAAAGAAAGGGTGTGTGTATGCATGCAAGTTTGCTTGAATATGTTTATATTGATATAGAAAATAGAATTCCAAAATTCAAATAAAAAATCTTCAGGAAAAGAAGGGGTTAAAAACAGAGGAGAAACCCTGTCCAGCAGCAGCAAATGAAGACAATCAGCCTGATCTTTCATCCTTCAGGATTTCCAGAATCAAGTGCTATTTATATTTCTACCTATTGTAGGAGAAGAAAGAACAAGCAATTTTGTGCACAAGTACTGATGACGCCCGGTTTCCAGTGGATTTGTTTCCAGTTGACCACTGGCCCAGTGGATGTCTTATTCCTGGGGGATAGGGGGACCTCATAAAATGGCTCATATAGCTGGCATTAAGGAGCGAGCTTGGACTACAGCTTTTCCATTTGTCAAGGCACTTACAGTATGCTTTCTCTCCCCGCCACTCACTCAACCCCTGTGCTCATGAAGCTTGAAGAACCAGATTATCTCTGAGTTTTGCTCTTCTTCTTCTGTCAACTTCTGGCTGTGATGAGCTGAAGGGTTCCGAAGTTATCAGGAGGAGATGAGCAGACAAGTGTGGCTGCGTTAAGCCTCGTTCCCATAGAAACACGCCTAAAAAGTGTAATCACCATCAAGTGGCAGGAAGGGAGAGCTTCAGGGGACAGCTTGCTGTTCCCGAGAGCTTGGCCGCGGGCAGGGGCACAACCGGTAGCTCTCTGCTTTGCATCTTGGTGTTCTGGATCCTGTGGGCTGTCACCAGGGACAGGCTCCGGGGAGGAAGATCTTCCCCTGATTGCCTTGTTCTGGCTGCTGATCCTGGGTGAAGTAGGGATCCTGTTTTGGAAAAGGGACTGCATGCCTGCACCCAGGGAAAGCGTATTTTCAACACAGCCCCCCAGAGAGCTGGGCAGCGGGAAAAGAGACTGGGAAATTCCTGAGGAAAGCGTGCTCCCAGCTGGACTCAGAGAAGGGGGAAAGACAGACTTTTCCTTAGGGCTCAGAGGGACTGCACAGGGCTCTCTGCAAATCAGGAGCCTCGTTGAGCTGACTGAAAGTTATCCCAGAGGCTGGGATCTGCCCTGCCAGGCCATGGATGGCAGGGAAGGGATCTGCTTACATCTGATCTGGCATAGTTGACTTTCTCTACATAAAAAGTTTATTTTGCATACAAAACATAACTTTAGAGAGTTGAGACTCTCCTGGTGGTTTTGAGTGTTCATGTTAGATCCACCTCTCAGTTTGCACTGGTTTGTGGTGAACCAACTGTCACAGGTGCCGTGGTTTGCCATCGTGGGGTTTCACTACAGCACGCAGCTGTCCTATAGCAGAAGGATGCATAGCAGCAGGGCACGGCTGCTCTGAGCTGAGAGAGGGAATGATTTCACCGTGCCCCAGTGACAAGGACTCTCTATTCCTAGTGCACACAATGCTGCACAGGTGTCCTGTGGTCCTTGTGTCCTGTCACTGGGAATCTGGGGACTTTTCTCACAGTTTATTGAGGGGTGCCAGGTAGAAGTTGTCCAGAATGAACAGGGTTTCGGCATAGTTCTTCAGTGCATCTTTGTAGTAAATGATATTCCAGTGTCCAAGTTATCACGTTGTACGAGGCAGTACGCTGCAGCATTACGGAGCAACTTTTGCACTCAAGGTCTTTCCATTATTTCTCCATGCCAAGCACAATACATCCTAAAGCATCTTGACGTGTTCTGCACACTAAGGGTGTCCTTTGGAACACTGACCAGCTGCATGTGCCGGGTCACCGAGCCCAGTGACAACATGATGATGAGCTGTTGAAGATTCAGGTTGTCAATTCTGTGGACAAGATGCTACTGGGTGTGCATGAAAGGTACTTTCTGAAAACCCATGCAGGGTCTTGCCTGAGCCATTTATTAATGGGGGTGGGGAAGAAAGGGAAACAAAAACCAGACAAAATCCCCATGAGGAACACCACATTTTGGACTTACTCCATCATTTTTGCTGAATATCTCTTTCCAAGTAGCTACTAAACCCTTCTGGGACCACATCCTGCTCAGTAGAGCTCCTCTTTTTGACATCTTCAGCAGAATTTCAGCCTTTAAATGGACTGCACTTAATGTAAGTTGGCATTCCTGTATATGAATGCTTACGGTGGTCATCTGAGCTCCTTTTGAAATCAATCATTGTTCTCACAGAACAGAGCAACTGAAGCCTTGGAAATATGGAAAAGAGATGTAGAAGAATAATTAAAATGATAATAGGAAATCATACCAACCCAGTTCATGGCTTGAGGTGACCCTTGTTCCAATTTTGACAGTGCGGTTCTCTTAGAAATGTTCCTTTTTTCCACACCAGGATGATATCACAGCCTGGTGATGATTCAAGCTGGCAGGGTTGAAATGCCAGCCATTTCTACCCTCCTCAGTTGCAATATTGCATCAAAGAAGATGAAAACGTCTTCTGCATATCTATGTGGAGATGTGGCTGAGGGGTGAGCAGTTAGCATTCTGGTAAAGGCCCCATAATGCTGAGACAGTTAAAGATAATGCCAGGATATTTAGGTTCTGAATCAGTAACTGCAGGCTGAAAATAGTTTTTGCAGAAAAAACTATTGAGTTGAGGGGAGACCTGATTAATGTTTACAAGTATCTAAAGGGTGGGCTGAAGGAGGATGGAGCCAGGCTCTTTTCAGTGGTTCCCAGTGACAGGACGAGGGGCAATGGGCACAAGTTGGAACACAGGAAATTCCGTTCAAATACACGGAAGAACTTCTTTACGGTGAGGGTGACAGAGCACTGAACAGGCTGCCCAGGGAGGTTGTGGAGTCCCCTTCTCTGGAGATTTTCAAGACTCGTGTGGATGCAGTCCTGAGTGATGTGCTCTGGGCAATCCTGCTTTAGCAGGGGAGTTGGACTAGCTGATCTCTAGAGGTCCCTTCCAACTCTAAAGATTCCGTGATTCCGTGAAAATTTTCTTCTTTGACTATTTGGAGTTGTTGGAGAATTGTTTTATTTTTAAAGCAACTTTTTTAAGTACTGATCTTTTCTTCCCTCCATGTCACTTGAATCTGGTAACTGTGTATATATTTGGGTAAGACATGGTCTTTCTTCTTTACACCAAAGTTCTTGTAACTTATTTTCTGTTTGTCTCTTTGAAATACCAAGTTTTTTTGTAACCAGCCTAAACTTGAGGAACTAATGAAGGCAACCAATTTAAATGTGCTTAGAGAAGAACTGGGTCAAAAGTTTTGGCCTAAAATGTGCTGCTGCTTTTTTTTAATTCATTTTCCCTTTGTTTAATCCTCTAAAACATTGGAATGGAAATCTTCAGGCTTTCAGAATGGCATTTTATATGCACAATGCTTTTTTTAACGTCAACAGTTGTTTGTGGGTGTAGCTCACAATTTTTGGAAAACTAGCTCACTCTCTTCCATCAGAAAATGTCTTTAATATTAGTTATGTTTAATTCAGCAAATTGCACCTTCCATGATAATGTAGGCTTATGTGAGACCTTTCCCAGGCTATACCCAACTACCTTTCTGCACAAGTTTTCTTTATTTCTCATTTGTCAAATTATCTTCTCTCCCATGTTCCTGAAATTACATATATAGACATGTAGCCATTTTACAGAGTTCACACTTCTCTTTTGTTTGTCTTTATTTTCTTTTTGGGTTCCCCATGGAGCTCTTCACCTAATGTGTGCTCTTAGTTACCTGAACAAGTTGCTTTGCAACTGAACACCCCTTCTAAAGATGTGCTTGGGTTTTTTTTTTAACCTGTTTAGGAAAGCTTTGTCTACACTGACTTTTCTAAATAGTGTCAATCTCTTCATTGTATCCTCAACCAGCCCATGACACCAAAGCTGTTCTTCCCTCATTTTGCAATCTACATTAGTATCGGGGCTCTTGCCTCCTGGTGTATCTGTGTTCTGTGTCCCTGAAGCACAGCCCTTCAGGAAGCAGCCTGAGGTTTGACTGTCTCTTGCTCTGGTTGGTTTTTGCTTCTGCCCAGCAGAGAGAAATGTGGTGCTGCAGGTGCCCAGGGCAAGGGCATTGCTGCTGGCCATGCTTCAGAAGCAGGTCCCAAGGCAACCACTGAAAGGGAAGGGCTTGAAGGCAAAACCAGACATGAGGCAACCTTTGATGCAGAAACCCAGGAGCTCCTGTTGTTGGTCTGTATTTCTCTTAGAGGCTGAATTCTACATTTCAGAGAGTTTGGACCACCTCAAGTCTCCCCTAACTGTATCAGTAGAGCTGCAGCTTTAATAGCAAATCCCTTCACGTAACCCTCCTCTCCTAATAACATTCAATAGCAAGAAATGAAGGACTTGGACTGTGTAAGACCTCCCTGCAAATCATTTACATGTGCCTGTTGGAATTGCCTCTGAACAATAATTTAACAAAGTGCAAACCTGGATGAACAACTATTCCCACATTTACGAAGACCACACTATGCTGACAGTCTGTCATCCACACTCAAACAAGGCAGGAACAAAATGTTCTCTGCTCTGCAATACGAACCCTTTGGAGAAACCACAGGGCTCCCACCGTATGCTCTTTGGAGAACTAGGCCAAAGGTCAGCAAACGAAATTTTGGGCTACAAGAAACCAGCGCTGGAAACTCAAAAATGGTGCTGATGCAAATTCTATAGAAAAAAACCCAAATACTTAAAATATTAATTTTGAAAGCAAAGTAATTGGAAAGAAGCCTAGAATTCTTTTGTGTCTTTAAAGAACTTGTGAGGAATAAATCCCCACTCTTCACAAACTGCTGCTTCAGTTTTAAAGGAAAACCACCATTCTCTAACATTTTTACCGCTGGACAGTTTTGAGGTACCATTGCAGAAGCTTTAACCTCTCTTAACCCCAAAATTTTGCTTCTGTGGAAATGAGAACAGAACATAAAAGCCATAAGTATTATTCTTTTTGTTAGAAGAAATTTTAGCTTGCTGTAGGGATGAGTTTTCCTGTTCTTTTCAATTTCCATTTTCTTTTCTCCCTTCACAACAAATGAAGCATTTCTAGAGGCACAGAATAGGCTTGGAAAGCCAAGGCTGATTTAATTAGTCCCTGTATTTGTTACACTGTAGGTATAGATGTAGATTTACCAGTGTATCTCAGGCTCTACTTACCTCACGGTAATTGTTTGGTTTCTCACTTTCTTATATGAAGTCAAATAAGAAGGAAAGCATTTTGTTCCTTTGCTGCCACAGTGAATAAATTCTGAGGGAAAGAGCAATAAAAGCTTCAAAGAAATAGATGGCAGAAATATCTTAGTTCTGCAACTGCATACAACATCGTGTTATTATTATTCCTGAAACAAATTCAGGCACTAAATTTGTGAGGTCCAGGGATGGTGTTCCCTGACTTCTAGCAGCAAAAATTTGAAAGCGTCATAAATTATCTGATGGGAATGAGGGAAGAAAAGCACCTTAGAGGTGGGTTAGTGAGGAAATAGAAGAAAGCTATAGAAAGCTGGGGCCTGAGGGGAAAAGATAGGCCTGCAATTAGGCAGCATGTTGAGACTCCAATCTCAAATCAGTTCTTGGCTCTGTCACAGGCTTTTTTTAAGCTTGAGCAAATTAATTGGTTTCTGACCCTCAATTTACAATCCATAAAATGTCCCCAAAATGTTTGGCAGGAATTCAAGTGCTATTGTTACAGGCTCTCTGTAAAAATTGAGATATTTGGGGTTTAGGCTGAGTTTTTGACAGTGAAGAAATCTTACCCAACTGATAGCTCTTGCATTACTGTTACTTCAAATGGTGCCAGAAAACAGCCTCATCTTTTCCTGTGTATTTCAGGAATTTAATTTGGATGCCTCCTCCCAAGCAAGAACTAACAAAGCTTGAATTTTAAAGTTCTAATTTTAGCTCATGTCTATTACAAAGTCAAGGGTTTCTGTTGCTTTGGGGTTTTTTTTTTTTTTTTTTTTTTTCTTTTTATTAAATTTTTTCCCAAAATATTTCAGG